>LR738713.1:719082095-719147550 GCA_902687465.1 Secale cereale | reverse complement strand
ACTTGTGCCGTAGCTCGGAGGACCGCAGCTAAGCCCCCGAGTGAGAGGGTTGCTCTTCACTCGGAGTAAGCGTTTGAAACTTAGGCGAGTCACGAGGTCGTAGTTAAGCCCCTGAGTGAGAGGGTTGCTCTTCACTCGGAGTGGATGTTTGTAACTTAGGCGATTCCAAGCTACGTTGTATTTGTGGCGGAGCTCGGAAGACAGAGCCACATTATACTTGTGTCGTAGCTCGAAGGACCGCAGCTAAGCCCCCGAGTGAGAGGGTTGCTCTTCACTCGGAGTAAGCATTGAAACTTAGGCGAGTCACGGGGTCGCAGCTAAGCCCCCGAGTGAGAGGGTTGCTCTTCACTCGGGGTGGATGTTTGTAACTTAGGCGATTCCAAGCTACGTTGTATTTGTGGCGGAGCTCGGAAGACAAAGCCACATTATACTTGTGACGTAGCTCGGAGGACCGCAGCTAAGCACCCACTGGGGGATTTTGAAGACCAACGTTTCTAGAGAGCATCAATCATTAAAGGATCATTGCTAACTTGTCTTTGAAACAAATTAGGAAATCTTTATTACAACTCGACCGTCGAGTGTCTCAACTTTAGAAGCGGCGGAGCAGGTCCGCGTTCCACGAACGAGATTCATATTTCTTCTTGGCTACATTGTAGAGGTGGTATGCTCCATTGTGTAGTACCTTGGTGATGATGAATGGGCATTCCCAGGCCGGGGCGAGTTTGTGTGGTCGTTTCTGATGGACTCGAAGGACCAGGTCTCCTTCCTGGAATGCTCGGCTTCGGACGTTGCGAGCATGGAATCGACGCAGGTCCTGTTGATCGATGGTCGACCGGATCAAGGCCATCTCTCTTTCCTCTTCCAAAAGGGTGACTGCAACTTGACGAGCCTGCTTTGCCTTGGCTTCGGAGAAGAGTTCCACTCTGGGGGCGTTGTGCAATAAGTCGCTCGACAACACTGCTTCAGCTCCGTAGACCATGAAGAAAGGGGTGTGGTTGGTCGACCGATTCGGAGTTGTTCTTAGACCCCATAAGACAGATGGTAGTTCTGTTACCCAAGCCCCAGCGGCATGCTTAAGGTCACGCATGAGCCGTGGTTTTAGGCCTTGGAGAATCAAACCATTTGCTCTTTCTGCCTATCCATTCGACTGCGGATGTGCCACGGAGGCGTAGTCGACTCGTGTTCCTTGGGAAGCACAGAAAGCTCTGAATTCATCCGAGTCAAAGTTGGAGCCGTTGTCTGTGATGATGCTGTGGGGAACCCCATATCTGAATATCAATTCCCTAATGAAGCTGATGGCGGTGCTTGACTCGAGGTTCTTGATGGGCTTGGCCTCAATCCATTTGGTGAACTTGTCGACCGCCACGAGCAGGTGGGTGAATCCGCTCCTGCCTGTCCTAAAAGGGCCGACCATGTCTAAGCCCCAAACAGCAAAGGGCTAAACTAACGGAATAGTCTTCAAGGCAGACGCTGGCTTGTGGGTCATGTTGGAGTAGAACTGGCAACCTGCGCATTTTTCCACAATATCCTTGGCCATCTCATTGGCACGGGGCCAGTAGAACCCGGCTCGGTATGCTTTGGCCACTATAGTCCGAGAGGAGGCGTGGTGACCGCAAGTTCGCGAGTGGATTTCATCCAAGATCAGTCGACCTTCCTCTGGAGTGATGCATCGCTGAGCGACTCTAGTGACGCTTTCTCTGTAGAGCTGACCCTGGATGACGGTGAACACCTTGGATCGGCGGATGATCTGGCGTGCTTCCTCCTTATCTTCTGGGAGTTCTTGCCTGAGCAGATAAGATATATATGGCACAGTCCAGTCCGGTGTAATCACTAGGGCCTCCATGATCAAGTCGACCATGGCCGGAACCTCGACTTCAGTCGGATCCGATGCGCTGACTGGCTGCCGGGGCTCTTCCGTGAAGGGGTCTTCTTTGACAGAAGGGGTGTGCAGATGCTCTAGGAACACATTCTTGGGTATAGACTTCCGAGTCGACCCAACTTTAGCGAGGTCATCGGCTAGTTGATTCTTGGCTCTGGGCACATGATGGAGATCTAAGCCTTCAAACTTCTTTTCAAGCTTCCGCATTGCACTGCAATAACTGGTCATTGCCGGGCTCCTGACGTCCCATTCTTTCATCACTTGGTTCACCACCAGGTCAGAGTCGCCATAGACCATCAAGCGACGGACGCCGAGTGAGGTGGCCATACGCAACCCGTATAAAAGCGCTTCGTATTCTGCTTCGTTGTTCGATGAGTCAAAGTGGATCCGAAGGACGTAGCTGAGCTTGTCGCCCCTGGGAGAGACCAGAACCACACCTGCGCCGGATCCGTTCAGCATCTTGGATCCATCGAAGAACATAGTCCAATGGTCCGACTGAACTTGAGTCGGCAGTTCTTGTTCTATCCACTCGGCCACAAAATCTGCTATAGCCTGAGACTTGATGTCTTTCTTCGCTTCAAACTTGATATCTAACGAAAGAAGTTCAATCGCCCATTTTGCCACTCGACCGTTGCGTCTCGGTTGTTCAGGATCTCTGACAGCGGAGCGTCGCTGATGACTGAGATTGTATGATCCGAAAAGTAATGGGCAACCTTTTTTGCAGTCAAGTAAATCCCGTACACAAGCTTTTGGTAATGTGGATACCTTTGCTTGGAAGGAGTCAAAACTTCGGATATATAATAGACCGGGCATTGGACCTTGTATGCCTTGCCCTCTTCTTCCCGCTTGACCGTGAGTACAGTACTGACGACTTGTCCGGTGGCAGCAATATACAGCAGAAGAGGCTCTCCGTTGACTGGGGCAGCGAGCACCGGCTGGGTGGACAGCAGGGCTTTGAGCTCTTCAAACGATGCTTCTGCTTCGGGATTCCACTCGAACTTGACGGATTTCTTCATGAGTCGGTAGAGGGGCAGTGCCTTCTCACCAAGACGAGAAATGAATCGACTCAATGCGGCCAAGCAACCAGTAAGCTTCTGGACATCGTGTATACGCTCGGGGTGTTTCATTCGGAGGATGGTGCCAACCTTCTCTGGGTTGGCGTCGATTCCCCATTCGGAAACGAGAAAACCGAGCAACTTGCCACCAGGAACTCCAAATGTGCACTTTGATGGGTTGAGCTTGATATCATAGCTTCTTAGGTTTGCGAATGTCTCACCGAGGTCAGTCAGTCGGTCGGAACCTTTCCGTGACTTGACCACAATGTCGTCCATGTATGCCTCGACGTTCCAACTGATTTGCTTTATCAAGCACTTCTGGATCATGCGCATGAAGGTAGCGCCGGCATTTTTGAGGCCGAAAGGCATGGTGACATAACAGAAATACCCTAAGGGGGTGATGAAAGCTGTCTTGATTTCGTCGGGCCCGAACAGACGGATCTGATGGTACCCGGAATACGCGTCCAGAAAGGACAAACGTTCACATCCCGCAGTCGAGTCGACTATTTGATCGATGCGGGGAAGAGGAAAATGATCCTTCGGGCAGGCCCGATTGATGTGCTTGAAATTGATGCACATGCGAAGAGACTTGACCTTCTTGGGGACCATGACGACATTGGCGAGCCACTTGGAGTGGTATATCTCTCGGATAAACTCAGCTGCCAGGAGCCGAGCCACTTCTTCGCCAATTGCCTTTCGCTTCTCCACAGCGGATCGACGGAGATGTTCCTTCACAGGTTTCACTTTAGGGTCGACTCGCAAATGGTGCTCAGCTAGTCCCCTGGGTACACCCGGCATGTCTGATGGTATCCATGCGAAGATGTCCCAGTTCTCACGGAGGAACTGGACGAGCGCTTCTTCCTATTTGCCGTCGAGTGTAGTGGAGATGTGGGTCGGTGCTGCGTTGGGGTCGGTGGGGTAGATGTGCACGGGTTTTGTGTCCCCGGCCGACTGGAAGGCTGACTCGGAAGCCGGCTTCTTCGCCCTCAGCAGATCACTCGGATCCACGCTCTTTTGGTACTCCTCCATCTCTACTGCTGCCATTTGCTCGTCGGCGATCTTCGAGCCTTTCTGGAAGCACTCTTCCGCTTTCTGACGGTTCCCAGTGACGGTGATAACGCCGTTGGGTCCCGGCCTCTTCAGCTTGAGGTAGACGTAACATGGTCGAGCCATGAACATGGCGTAGGGGGGCCTACCCAGGATGGCGTGATAGACGCTGTTGAAGTCCACCACTTCGAACGTCAGCTTTTCTTTGCGGTAATTCTTCGACTCACCAAAGACCACGTTGAGTGTGATCTGGCCAAGCGAGTCGACTTTCTTCCCGGGGATTACCCCGTGGAACCTCATGTTACTTTCTCTCAGCTTGGACATCGGAATGCCCATATCCCGGAGGGTCGCTGCATACAAGATGTTCAAGCCACTGCCCCCATCCATCAGGACTCTGGTCAGGCGTGTGCCTTCGATTACTGGGTCGCCCACCAGCTCCTGCCACCCGGGGGTGGCAATGTGTGCCGGGTGATTGGACTGGTCGAATGTGATGGGGGTCTTGGACCATTTCAGAAATGTGGGGGTCGCCGGGGCAACCATATTCACTTCTCTGTTGATGATTTTCAGTCGACTTTTGCTCTCGACGTCTGCGAAGATTACCAAAGTGGAGTTGATCCGGGGGTATCTTGTGTCCCCTTCCTTATCTTCGGACTCCTCTAATTCTTTTTCTTTCTCAGTCGACTGATCTTTCTGAAAGCTCTGGATCAGGAGCCGACACTGTCGAGTGGTGTGCTTGGGATATACCAAGTTTCCCTCTTCGTCTTTCTTCGTGTGTATGGGGCACGGCTGGTCGAGCATATCATCCCCAGCCTAACCCTTTCCTTTCTTGGGGGCCCAGGAACCTTTCGGCTTCCCTTTGCCCTTTCCTTGATTGACCACTTCAGCCTCTCCCTGAGCGGCTGGCTCGGCCTTGCGCTTGTTTTTCCGATTGGAATTCTGGTCGTCCTGCCCGACCGGTTTCTTGCCGCTGCGGAGCCGATCGGCCTCTTCACCGTTGGCATACCGACTGGCAATCTCCATCATCCGTGATAGGGACATGTCGCCTGTTCGACCAAACTTAAGATTCAACTCTCGGTTACGCACTCCTTCCTTGAAAGCGCAAACTGCCTGGTGCTCAGACACGTTCTCCACCGTGTGATGCAAGGTGGTCCATCGCTGGATGTAATCCCTCAAAGTTTCATTCGGCTTCTGCGCGCAGTGTTGAAGCTCTGCGAGTCCAGCAGGTCGCTTGCAGGTGCCTTCGAAGGTCCGAACGAAAACTCGAGCGAGCTCCTCCCAACTATAAATACAACTGGGGGCAAATTGATTGAGCCACGCCCGAGCGGAACCGCCCAGCATCAAAGGGAGGTGCTTCATGGCCACGTCGTCGTTGCCGCCTCCGATCTGCACAGCCACTCGGTAATCTTCTAGCCAAGTGTCTGGCTTCGACTCACGGGTGAACTTGCTTACCCCCGCCGCTAACCTAAAGTTTGGGGGGATCTCCGCGGCTCTGATAGCACTACAGAAACATTCGGTCCTAGAGGCTGGTGCTCGGCTGCCACTCGGTTGATCTCTGCCTCGCTCTTCTTTGGATGCCCGGTTTCGGTCGACCCGTCCTTGCACAAGGATAGACCTTGCATCGAAACCTGGCCTCCGGGGATCTGGGGGAATCCTTCGCTCATCATCACGCAGGCGCCTGCCCTCGTGCCGCTGGGGCGAGTGTGACCCGCTTCCCAGAGGGGGCGTAGGCACTCGACGGCGGTCATGGCGTCCGTTCTGACGGTCGAGTGGATCGTCATTCCGACCCAGATGCCGGTCTTGCCGCAGGCCACGTTCTTCACGCCTCGGGGGCGATCTTGGACTGTGGGCCGACCATACGGTGTCTGCAGCCACCGATCTACTGTGAATCCTGTTGCGCGACTGAGAAACAGTCGCGTTTCGTTCTTCAGCCGTTCGGAGCAAAGCTCGGATCTGCTGAAGGCCTCTCCCAGCCTCCGACTGAGAGGGTTGAGTCGACTTCGCGATGCGAGCCGCGGCTTCGAGGTTCTAGACTGGCGTGCGGAACACCTGAGTTTCGCGCTGGCGCGATTGCCGCGGTCGTCGACTGGACTCGGGGACCAATCGGCGGGCCTATTCGTCGAGTGAGCGTTGGATGTTTTCCAAGCGCGCGCGTTCGGCCACGGTGGCCAAGCGCATGGCTTCGAGGGCCAGAGCCTCCGGGGAATATCCCACGATGGGAGTGAAGAGTGCATCTTCGTTGCGGCAACAAAGCTCAGCCCTTTGCTCGGAGGTGAGGGGCTGAAGAATGTAACCGTCGTTGTCGCGCGATCAGTCGTCGCCGCTGCTGTCGTTTCCACCGCGAGGAAAACCCGGCGGACTGCGGTGCGAATCGATCATGAGGATCTCTGCTGCGGGATCGCTGCTCCCGCACTCGGAAACAAAATCTACGAGCTCGGTTGACTGATCGGCTGGCACGTAGAGGTAGCCGTCGGGCTCAATGGCCGCGACTTGAGGGGTGGCCGTTTGACGGGCCACCGCGTGTTTCACCCACCGCTGGAGCCACGAGCGACCGGATCGTTTGCGACGGCGTCCGGCGGGGATGGGGGACGATGAATACTGAGTCGATGGCTGCCGCAGGAGGACGCCGCCGGCGCCGGCACGGAAGTGCGCGGCTCCCCGGGTGGGTGATACGTCTCAAACGTATCTACTTTTCCAAACACTTTTGATATTGTTTTGACCTCATTCTTGCATGATTTGAACTAAACTAACCCGGACTGACGCTGTTTTCAGCAGAGCTGCCTGTATGGTTTTATTGTGTGCAGGAAAACGGATTTTTAGGTATCTCGGAAAAATCCACGAAAAATCACAGAGAATCCACGCACCCAAAGGAATCCGGAGCCAGAAGAGGGACCAGGGGGGCCCCAGGCGCCCTGGTGGCGCGGCCCAGCCCCTGGCCGCGCCGGGGGGTCGCCTAGGTGGGCCCCACCTCCCCTGGTGCCCTACTTCGACTCGTATTTTAGCTCGTGACGGAGAAATCCCAGATCAGAAGTTCTTTTCCTAGTTTTCGTCGCGGAGCCGCCGCCACCCTCTGTTCTTCTTCGAGAGGGCTAATCTGGAGGCTGAATTGGCCTCCGGAGAGGGGAGATCGTCGCCATCGTCATCATCATCACCACTCCATCATCCCTCCATGACTTCTCCTTCCATGTGTGAGTAATCCCCTGCTGTAGGCGAAGGGGGTGGTAGGGATTGGATGAGTTAGATCATGTAATAGTTTGTCAGATCGTTGGGGGCATGTTGCCTATCATCTACTATGGTGTTTATCATCTTTGCTTCAACTTGTTATTCTTAATGCTTGACACTTAGGGCTCGAGTGCCATGATTTCAGATCTGAACCATATGTGTTTGCATTAATATATTTGTGTTCTTGATCCTATCTATGAGTTGTTTGCACCTATTACGGTTCAGAACCGGCGATCCCAAAAGTGACAGCTTGGGACACCAAAGGGGATGGTCCGTAGTTTGAGGATTACATGTATCCATTGAGTTCATTGCTTTGTTCCGGTGCTCTTTGATAGGAGCACCTTAATCTCCATAAGTTCCTTTTGGCCCCGTTCGTAGCGGGATGGTAGGACAAAAGATGTTGTGCAAGTTCTTATTGCAAGCACGTACAACTACCTACGGGATACATGCCTAATGTTTGATATTTGCCTAGATGATCATTATTTTTCCGTGTGTCGTGCCCCAAGTTAGAATCATGATATATCTCATCCATGCAGCGCCCAACCATCCGTCTCCCTAGCCTATAGTGTTTTGAATCCTGCTTGTCACTAGTTGCTACTTTTGCCATTTACCTTTACTATTTACTTTTGCTGTTTACTTTTACTATCACTATCATCACTATCATATCACTGTTACCACTTATCTTTTGTTGCAAGTAAGTATATTTCAGGTGCGGTTGAATTGACAACTCAACTGTCAAAGCTTATAAATACTCTTTGGCTCCCCGTGTGTCGAATCAATAAATTGGGTTATTCTTACCCGCGAAGACTATCTCGATCCCTTACAGTTGAGGGTTATCAAGTACCGTTTTCTGGCGTCGTTGCCGGGGAGCATAACAATATTTACAAGTCTACTTGAAGTATCCTACCTGCTGCACTTCATCCGCTATGGGTAAGAAAGGAGACCCCAAGGTTCCGATCTTACTACCCACTACAAGAAGAGGTACTGTTCTGAGCACTAGTGCTACACTTGATTCACCTTCTGTTATGAGTAAGTTTGCCTCACCACCACCACATGATGCTCCTACTGAATCTGCTACTATGTCCGATACTCTTGATGATGCTTCTACTACTGTTGATGATATTAGTTCACTTGGCTATGCTCTTGAGAAACAGATCGCTGCTGCTGCTAAAAAGTCTGGAATTGAAATTCCTGTTACTCGCTACCCTATTGGTGAAACTTATGATTATCCTGATTTGAGTAAACTCAAGGAGAGACTCCTTGATGATGATTACTATATGCTTGATGAAGATTTATGCAGGGAACTGACAGAGTTTTCTGGCTCTGGCCCTGAAGTTATTAAGAAACTGTTTGAAAAACACTCTTTGAAGAACAAAACCGTTCCTGATCCTGAATTTGCTACATCTCTTATATGCATTGATGATCCTGATTATGATTTCTCTGTTGATCTTTCACTTATACCTATGGTTGAAGATGACCCCTTTTATGGCAGAGAAAATGATGATGCTATTGCACACCTGACTAAACTCTGTGAGTTGGGTGGCCTGTTTACCACAGATGAGAAGATACGATACTTTTATGTTACCAAGCTTCTTCCTTTCTCCTTGAAGGAAGGTGCTAAAGCATGGTATGATTCACTCCCATGCGGTTCCATTAAGAGTCCTCAAGACTTAGCTCACTCTTTTGTTGATAAGTACTTTCCTGCTCACATGCAACATGTTGCTTTACAAAGAATTTATAACTTTAAACAGTTGCAGGATGAGTCCCTCCCTAAAGCTTGGGGGAGGTACTGCTGTCTGATTCGGGCTAGACCAGGACATGAAGTCCCTAAGAACGAATTAATCGATATATTCTATGCTGGTCTAACTGATGAATCCAGGTCCTATTTGGACAGTTGTGCTGGTTGTGTTTTCAAGAAAAGGACACCGGACGATGCAGAAGATTTCATGGGCAGGATTGCCAAAAATCATGAAGATTGGTCCGTCCCTGAACTACCTCCACCACCAAAGAAAAGGGGCATGTTTGTTCTAAGCCCCGAAGATATCCGAGAAGCAAAGAAGTCTATTAAAGAGAAAGGTATTAAAGCCGAAGACGTGAAGAATCTACCCCCTATTGAGAAGCTGTGTGAGCCTACCACTCACCCTCCTATGGTAGAGGTACACTCTCTTTTAGATTTCAATGCAAGTGACACCCCTCATGGTAAGCCTCCTGATCAATGTTTAAATGAGTTTGATAATTTTATTATGAAACAAAATCATTTTAATGAGAGGATACAAAGTCAGTTGCATGATAATTCCCTTGCTATCAAAAGTTTGCTTGATGTTCTAGGTAGAACGGTTAATGATGTTCAATGTCTTATGAAACATTTTCATATGGTTCAAACTCACCATGACCAAATTTCTAATGTGCAAAAAGATTTGCTTGCTAACAATGCCAAACAAGATAATTTGCAGGCTTTCGGGATTAAGACCCAAGGAGGAACTAGCACTCAAGATCCTCTCTATCCAGAGGTGCATCCGAGGAGAATCGAGCAAGATTCTCAAATGCAGGAAGAAGAAATTGCTGGCTCTCCAAAGAAGAAGAAGAAACATAAGGAGACTGACAATTCTAATGATCCTATTGCAGATGAAGAGCCAACCATTGATCCAAACAGTGTATCTATCTCCGATGCTGAGACTGAAGACGGTGCTGAACCTGAAGGTAAGGATAATGAGAAGAATGATCCGCCTGAAGTTCGAGAAGAAGAAGCACCTGACAAACGTAAGAGGTACACTAAAGAAGACTTCATCGCAAGAAAACATGGGAAGGAAAGATAACCATGGGTACAGAAACCCATGCCCTTTCCAGGTAAGTCCATCAAATCTAAAGATGAAGAGCATTACAATAAGTTCTGTGAGTGGATTAAACCTCTTTTTCTTCAAATCCCTTTGACTGAAGCTATTAAGTTACCTCCTTATTCAAAATATATGAAAGATATTGTCACTAATAAAAGAAAAGTTCCTAATGAAGCAATATCTACTATGCTTGCTAACTACTCTTTCAGTGGCAAGATTCCTGAGAAGCTCGGTGATCCAGGTATACCCACCATTCCTTGCTCCATAAAGAATAATTATGTCAAAACTGCTTTATGTGATCTTGGAGCAGGAGTGAGTGTTATGCATCTCTCTCTTTACGAGAGGCTCTGTTTAGAGAAACTAATTCCTACAGATATCTCCCTTCAGATGGCTGACAAGTCAACCGCCGTTCCGATAGGTATTTGTGAGGATGTTCCCGTAGAAGTTGCTAATTGTTTGATTCTTACTGATTTTGTTGTGCTTGACATGCCCGAGGATGGGAGCATGTCCATTATTCTTGGTAGACCTTTTCTTAACACCGCAGGTGCTATTATTGATTTCAATAAAGGGAAGGTTACCTTCAATGTGAATGATAAAGAACACACGGTATATTTTCCAAAGAAGACCGACATGAGGCATGGCCTCAACTCTATAGAAAATATCGAGACCGTGAAGATTGGAGAATGGGATTGTCCACTACATGTGCCTCACAAATACAAAACTATCATGGTGGGGACAATGTCCATCAAAGTAAAGGTTTAGTGATTACTTCGTAAGAGGTGAGACTTTTTGCTCTATATATCGCCTGTTTGTTGGTAAGACTTGATCAACCTTACTAGTAAACATGTTTTATATAGATAAAAAGTTGAGCCTGTTATGTTTTCATTTGTTTTTAGCTTTTGTCCTACTTGTTGTACCAAGTGTTTATGTTTTGAAGCTTCACAATACTACTAACTGCTTCAAGTTTTCAGAGAGTTTCGCAGCTTTTTGAACTTCAAAAAAAATTCAACAGTGAAGTTTTCAGAAAAATTCCAGAAAAATTAAAATAAAAATTTCCACGTCGGGAGTGACCCAGAGGGACCTAGGGCCAGCCAGGGGGACCCACCAGTGGCCCAGGCGGCCAGCTGGCGCGGCCTAGCCCCTGGCCGCGCCCACAGGGCGCCTGGGGCCCACATGGCCCCCCTCCAGAAATGAGTTTGTTAGGAAGGGCAAAAGGGTGGCTTGAGAAGAGGAGGCCCGCACACTCCGATCGAGTTACTAGAGCCGCAGCTTCACCCTCGACTGCTAGGGTGAGCTATAATGAAGATCATGTGCCCCTGGAGTTGTTGGAAGACACAAGTCCAGCACGTGCGATGACGTTTCCATGTGATGAATTCCTTGAAGCTGCGGGAATCAAGGATGAGTTTTATAATCTTTGTGCTAATGCAGGTTTGACACGGCTCGTCACGTGCCGTGTTACTCAATATCAAAAACTCACCTCCAGTTTCATTAACAGTTTTAGATATAATCCTGATTCAGGTGCTATTGAGTTTAAAATTTACAATGATCTTATCACCATGACTTTGGGAAAGTTTTGTGAAATAATAGGTGTGCCAAAGGTTGGGAGGACGGCTAGGATGGCCACTCAGCCCTCCGAGCTGAAAACCGTCATCAACTCTCTTTGCAGCATGGGTACGAGGGATATTCATCGGTCGAAGATCTCCAGCATCTTGTTTCCTCACCTCAGGTATTTTGCATATTATGTTGCTAGAGGGGTGTTAGCTCGTGACAACACGAGCAACATTTCTGCTCCGGATATTGCTATCCTGGCAGCAGCCCTCTCAGGAAGGTCTGATTATAATCTGGGTGCCTTAATTGCTCAACGCCTTGCTATGAACGGTAACAAGGGAGACTTATATGGCGGCATTTATGCCACACTTATCTTAGAACATCTTGGAGGCACCCCACACCCTGATGATAATCCTTTTACTTATTTAAGCTTTGATCTTGCTGCTATGAAAAGGCATAAGTTTGTTACCATGGCTTCTGAGCTGGATAATCTTGTTTATATCTTGCGTTTCGGAACTACCGCGGAACGCGAGATCCGTCTACCTGCACCTCTTTTGTTTGATTTTTCTCGCAGGAACGGATGGTCCTTTGATGTTGTCCAGTTCGATGAGTTCATGGCCCAGTATCAGTTTCATAACCCCATGGAGGGGGTTGTGCCCGACGAGGAGGAGCACGGTGAGCTACCACCTTTTCAGGGAGATACCGCCACCGAGTTTGGTGAAGGGTCTTCCTCTGCTTGGCGTACGGACCCTTCCTCGTGGGAGACTCCAAGGAGTTCGGTATACGCGCCGGCATCCTTCTACGACCCTTGGACTCACCATCATACCCCCGGAGCAGGAGGCTCCTGGGGGCAGTAGCTGCTACCAACTTAGGCCAAAAGCCTAAGCTTGGGGGAGTACGTGCCCCTCTCACTTTTCCATTGTATTATCCGTTTTATTCGCTTTGATCTTTTCGAAGCTTTTGCCCGTTCTTCTTTATTTCTCTCTTTGCAAAAACAACAAAAAGATTTTCTCTTTCTTTTGCTTTCGTTTAACCTTTGAAATAATCCAAAAAGATTTCCTTTTCTCTCTAGTTTGCTTTGTTTTCAGAGTTCAGCTCGAGTCCGTGATGGCATTTAATTATATTTCCTACGTTCGATCGTGCAAGTGACAAGCAGTAATGACGAATCTCGACTGAAGGGAAGCAACAAGGAAGACCGGTATGAACTCTTCTTGTTTCTACTTTTGTACATATGCATGTACTTATGATCTAGAGACCAGCTTGTAGCGACATAGTGCTATGTTTACAATGCTCTTCCAGTGGTTCATGCTTTCCTTGTGGCTAGTCTCGAATAACTAGAGTATATAATGTGTTATTGAAATGATCTACATGCATTGCACTGTTCATAGTTCGGCATACTAAGGTGGTATTTCCCTTTAGAGAATTTTTGGATTGACTTGGCACATGTTTACACATAGTTAAGACTAAAAAGTCTGCTCTGCCTTGATGATCTTTGAGTTTCAGAATAGTTATATCACTTTCATGCCCGATTCAATGTTGCTTTGTCGCTCTGCATGATTATGGCCGTTATTGCTCTCTAGTTGGTCGCTTCCCAGTCTTTTGCTAACCTCTACCTGTACTAAGCGGACTGACTGCTTGTGCATCCAAAATCCTTAAAACCTGTTATGCCATATGAGTCCACCATACCTTCCTATACATGGTATTTACCTGCCATTCCTAACGAAGACTTTCATGTACCATCTCGAAATTAATCAAAATCATTTCTCTTTTTGTGCCTCTGTTTTAGCTCATGAGGAAGTAGTAGTTAATTCATGATCTTTTTAAGTTGGACAAGTTTCACCCCTGGATTGCATGTCTAATGTGCAAACCCCTAATACGAGAAGGAACTGGCATAGAGTGCGCCCGGCTCATAAAAGATAATACAACAAACAAACCCTCCTTCACGCTTTGTTCATGAGAAATCAGAAAACTTTGGCAGTGATAAACAAAGGAGATTAAGAGGATGTGATCGTCCTCATGCGGGAGCCGTTCCTCGAGACTTGTCCAGCTCAAGAAGTGATCGAGTTATCTGCTAGCATTCGTTGACGAAATATGCACCTCTCAAAAACGTTTTTACCTCTGTTTTTAAAACCAAGAGCTCTGGTACATGTTTATTTTTTTGTTTTCCGACCACGGGTTTTCAACCTTGCCAACAAAAGCCACGGTTCGAGAGTCTCCACCTTCTTTCTTCAAAGCACCAACTAGGAGAGCATAATTGTCATTCTGAGTGTAATGTGCATTGTCCCAAAGTATTACATTGTCTTCTGCATGCTTGTGATATGATTTATTCTGAAATTCTTAGTTCTAGTCTCCTTTAAAACTCTGGAGGAGTTTCTGCATTTATGTTTTGCTTCACTCATGGAGGCTAGTGAGATACCACCCTAATATGCTCAAGCTATGTGCAATGTAATCTTGTCTTGATTTTCAGTAATATATTATTTACTTTTAAGTAGTTGTGATTGGTCACTTGAAAGAAGGATTGCTCCGTGCATCATCCTCATAGTACTGTTTCAATACTTGCTAGGCTCTTTTCGTAGTACATGCTTATATACATCTAACGAAGCAAAAGAGTTTGTCAAAGTTTTCTTTGTCGCGTCCAGTTCGTTGAACTGAATTGCTTGAGGACAAGCAATATGCTAAGCTTGGGGGAGTTGATACGTCTCAAACATATCTACTTTTCCAAACACTTTTGATATTGTTTTGACCTCATTCTTGCATGATTTGAACTAAACTAACCC
Source organism: Secale cereale (assembly GCA_902687465.1). Lineage (NCBI taxonomy): Eukaryota > Viridiplantae > Streptophyta > Magnoliopsida > Poales > Poaceae > Secale > Secale cereale. Next base: position 719,133,191 of record LR738713.1, on the reverse strand, counting down.
GGACTGACGTTGTTTTCAGTAGAGCTGCCTGTATGGTTTTATTGTGTGCAGGAAAACGGATTTTTAGGTATCTCAGAAAAATCCACGAAAAATCACAGAGAATCCACGCACCCGAAGGAACCCGGAGCCAGAAGAGGGGCCAGGGGGGGCAGGGGGGGCCCAGGCGCCCTGGTGGCGCGGCCCAGCCCCTGGCCGCGCCGGGGGGTCGCCTGGGTGGGCCCCACCTCCCCTGGTGCCCTACTTCGACTCGTATTTTAGCTCGTGATGGAGAAATCCCAGATCAGAAGTTCTTTTCCCAGTTTCGTCGCGGAGCCGCCGCCACCCTCTGTTCTTCTTCGGGAGGGCTAATCTGGAGGCTCAATTGGCCTCCGGAGAGGGGAGATCGTCGCCATCGTCATCATCATCACCACTCCATCATCCCTCCATGACTTCTCCTTCCATGTGTGAGTAATCCCCTGATGTAGGCGAAGGGGATGGTAGTGATTGGATGAGTTAGATCATGTAATAGTTTGTCAGATCGTTGGGGGCATGTTGCCTATCATCTACTATGGTGTTTATCATCTTTGCTTCAACTTGTTATTCTTAATGCTTGACACTTAGGTCCCGAGTGCCATGATTTCAGATCTGAACCATATGTGTTTGCATGAATATATTTGTGTTCTTGATCCTATCTATGAGTTGTTTGCACCTATTACGGTTCGGAACCGGCGATCCCAAAAGTGACAGCTTGGGACACCAAAGGGGATGGTCCGTAGTTTGAGGATTACATGTATCCATTGAGTTCATTGCTTTGTTCCGGTGCTCTTTGACAGGAGCACCTTAATCTCCATAAGTTCCTTTTGGCCCCGTTCGTAGCGGGATGGTAGGACAAAAGATGTTGTGCAAGTTCTTATTGCAAGCACGTACAACTACCTACGGGATACATGCCTAATGTTTGATATTTGCCTAGATGATCATTACTTTTCCGTGTGCCGTGCCCCAAGTTAGAATCATGATATATCTCATCCATGCAGCGCCCAACCATCCGTCTCCCTGGCCTAAAGTGTTTTAAATCATGCTTGTCACTAGTTGCTACTTTTGCCATTTACCTTTACTATTTACTTTTGCTGTTTACTTTTACTATCACTATCATCACTATCATATCACTGTTACCACTTATCTTTTGTTGCAAGTAAGTATATTTCAGGTGCGGTTGAATTGACAACTCAACCGTCAAAGCTTATAAATACTCTTTGGCTCCCCGTGTGTCGAATCAATAAATTGGGTTATTCTTACCCGCGAAGACTATCTCGATCCCTTACGGTTGAGGGTTATCAGTGGGCAGAGCCTCGACGTCCAGAGGGGCTTCCTGGAGCCACGCGGAGTCGTCGGCGATGAAAATGAGTGCGCTGAGCCGGATCTCGTGGCCCAACGCCAAACCACCGCCTTACACCATGATGAAAGCGGTCGGAGGAGGAGTTGCAACTTCACCATATGTCGCTAAGACGCCCCGCCCCACGGTGGGCGCCAACTGTCGTGGTTCTAAGTCTGACAGTACGAGTAGGGGGTACGAATGGAGAGTCAAGGCCCAAGCTATGGCGGAGTTGTACACAAGGTGTGCGCGAGTTCAGGCCCTTCTCGGAGGAAGTAACAGCCCTACGTCTCGGTGCCCGGAGGCTAGTCGACTGGTATGTGTATATGTGAGTTACAGAGGTGCGAACCCTTGTACTGGAGGAGGGGGGTGGCTTATATAGTGCGCCAGGACCCCAGCCATGCTCCACGTTACCAAGGGTTCAATGTACATTAAGGCAGGCATTACTGATAATGCCTACAGTAAAGAGTAATTAAGGCATTCACTATGGCGAGTAAATACCAGACCGATATTGTCCTAAGGGACCCTTGACCTTCGGGGGTCGAGTGCCTTGGGTTGGTCGAGTGGGGTTGAGTCGTCTTGTGGATGAGGTTCAGTCGAGTGGAGTGTCCTCTTTGACTGTCTCAGTCGACTGTCTCTATCGTCATAAGTTTTGTCTTTTGATCTTCCAGGGTAGTGACCTTGGGTGGGGTACCTTGGTCGGGCCTGTGACCCTACCCTAGGTCTGTAACCTCGTCATTGAGATCAAGATATTCCATTCCTACCACATAAATATTGTTCTCTAGACTTCCCCAAGTTGCTTTCCACTCAATCTCTTCTTCCACCGTATCCAAATCTGTGAGGAGCTGTTTGAGTGTTGGGGAGACTATCATTTGAAGCATTTGAGCAAGGAGTTCATCATCAACACACCGTCTATTACCTTTGGAGACTGGTGTCTCCTAGATTGGTTAGGTGTCACTTGGGAGCCTCCGACAAGATTGTGGAGTTGAACCAAGGAGTTTGTACGGGCAAGGAGATCGCCTACTTCATGAAGATCTACCCTAGTGAGGCAAGTCCTTCGTGGGCGATGGCCATGGTGGGGTAAACAAGGTTGCTTCTTCGTGGACCCTTCGTGGGTGGAGCCCTCCGTGGACTCGCGCAACCATTACCCTTTGTGGGTTGGAGTCTCCATCAATGTGGATATACGATAGCACCACCTATTGGAACCACGAGTAAAAAATCTCTGTGTCTACATTGTGTTTGCTCTCTCAAACCCCTCCCTTTACCGTCATATGCAATTGCTTTACATTCCGCTGCTATACTCATAGAATTGCATGTGTAGGTTGATTGCTTGACTTGTGCTAAGTTGCTAAAATCTGCCAAGAATTAAAATTGGGAAAAGGCTAGATTTTTATTTGGTTAAGTAGTCTAATCACCCCCCTCTAGACATACTTTCGATCCTACAAGTGGTATCAGAGCTTTGGTCTCCATTTGCCTTGATTTCCATAGCTTTGGTGATCATAGCCTTGGTTTCACAACCTATGAGAGTATGGCGTCTAGCGAGGGATATTACCACCATAGAGGTCCTTACTTTGATGGTACTAATTTTGCTTGTTGGAAGCATAAGATGAAAATGCATATTCTTGGACATAACCCCGCCGTTTGGGCTATTGTGTGTATTGGTTTGCAAGGTGAATTCTTCGATGGGAAGGAACCGAATCATGAAGCATCCACAGAAGAATCGAAGATGTTGCAATACAATGCTCAAGCTTGTGATATCCTCTTTAACGGATTGTGCCCCGAAGAATTCAACAAAATTAGGCGTCTTGAGAATGCAAAGGAAATTTGCGATACTTTGATTGATATGCATGAAGGTACCGACTCCGTCAAGGAATCCAAATTGGATGTCCTTCAAAGTCAACTTGACAAGAGCAAGATGAAGGATGGTGAAGGTGTCGCTGAAATGCACTCTAGGCTTGCTCTCATCACAAATGAGATTGCCGGCTTAGGAAGCGAAGAGATGACCGACAGATTCATCATCAAGAAAATCCTAAGAGCCTTGGATGGAAAATATGATACCGTGTGCACATTGATCCAAATGATGCCCAATTACAAAGATCTCAAGCCTACGAAAGTCATTGGAAGAATTGTTGCTCATGAGATGTCACTAAAGGATAAGGAAGAGCTTCACAACAAGTCTAGTGGTGCTTACAAAGCCTCATTTGATGCTCCTACATCATCAAGTGAGAAACAACCCTTCAATCAAGAATTGAGCTTAATGGTGAAGAACTTCAACAAGTTCTTCAAGAATAGAAGCAAAGAGAGAAGTTCCAAGTCAAGGTCCTACAATGACAAAAGATCTTCTAGCCGTGACTGGAATTGCTACAATTGTGGAAGACCCGGACACTACTCCAATGAGTGTACGGTTCCCCAGAAAAGAAGAGAAGACTCACCTAAAAGGAGAAGTAGAAGAGAATATTCACCACCAAGAGAGAGAAGGAGTAGAGATGATCATTATGAACGAAGACCTTCTCGGAGAAGCAAGGATTCAGAAAGGAAGGACAAATCATCAAGGATCTATACAAGACGAAGACATCAAGCTCATGTTGGTGAATGGGTATCCGGTTCCGACTCCGATGACCACTCCGAGAGAAGCTATTACTCCAACTCCGAAGATACTCATGATGAAGGTGTTGCCGGAATTGCTCTTGTGTCATCCAACTCCTACGACATATTTGACTCACCAAATGAAGGAATTGGAAGATGCTTCATGGCTAAAGGCCCTAAGGTATCACACCCCGAGTATCTTGATTTCAATAGTGATGAAGATGACTTGCTAGTAGATGATGATTTACTTGTTGGTAGCAATAGTAATGAAACCTATGATGAAAACTATGATGAAATTTCTATTAATCATGCTGATCAAGATAAAACGAATACAATGATAAGGAGAAGATTGAGCGTCTAACTAAAGAATTAAACACTCTTAAGTTAGCTCATGAAACTACCTTGGAAGATCATCGAGAACTTTTAAAGACTCATGAGAAGTTACGTTTTGAAAAGCTCAACCTTGAGCAAGAGCATGAGTTCTTAAAAGCAATCAATGATGATCTTCGCAAGAAAAGTTCTTCTTACATTGCCAAGCATTTACTCTTGTGTACTTACATGCCACAAGTAAAATCTAACAACAAGAACAAGAAAGATTCTTCATCTAGTAGTAACAATAATCTTGCTAAATCAAATATTGTTGCTTCTAGTAGTTCTCTTGATTCCACTAATGATTCTCTTAGCTAATTTACACTTGAGAAAGAAAATAGCTTATTGAAGGGAATTATAGAGAAAGGTGTTTACAAGAGTCTTGCCAGAAGTAAGCAATTTGAGGAAATTGTACGCAAGCAAGGAAGACACCGGAAGAATCAAGGTGTTGGGAACGAAAGTTCAATGCCAATGGAGTTGAGTGGGAAGAAGATCAATACCCCAAGACCAAGTTTGTTCCTGAACAAGAGAAGTATGATCCTACTTCCTTCAAGGGGACACAAGCAGAAGATGATCTTCCACCACAAGACCACAAGCTAAAAGGCAAGGACAAGCTTCAAGAAGAGATCAATGCATTTGAAGAAGCTCCCAAGGCCATGGTCAAGTGGGTTCCCAAGACTACATCAAGTTCTACTTCATCAAGTACGACTACAACTCCAAGGATTCCCATCAAGTTGATGTGGATCCCGAAGAAGAAGAACTAGAGAGTTCTTGAGGGTGACTCCGCCAACATACTTCACTCATATCATTTTGGCGAGGACAAGTGCAAACAACCTCCATATCTTGCACTAGTTCAAGGAGTCACAAACCCTCTTGTTGGTAAGACAAGGGACAAGGTAACATAATGCTTTCATGGACATCATCTTGTGTGCAATTCACTCTATGTCCATGGATATCTTTGTTTGTTCCTTGTGGGACTAACCCATGTAGGTATTGAAAGTGCAACTCACTCCAATTGATTGCTCCAAATGATCTACATCAATATTGAGCATCTACATCTTCAACACCTGCATGAAGTCATCATTGACAAAACCCAAGGTTAGTTCATCTCTCTTAGGGGGGGTATCACATCTAGGGGGAGCTTTACTCTAATCAATTGAGCTAAAGCAACTCTAATGATGTGAACACAACAATGCTTTATGTAAAAGTGGTAACCTCACTTGTTCTTAAACGATGAGTATGACCTATGATGAAATGTTCTCATTTGACTCCTAAGTCAATATACTCATATATAGATGACCTAGTCAACGCCAATTGCTTGATAGATGGTAGAATGGTTGTGCATGCTTTGCCACATATTTTATTTGCTATCTTATTGTGTGAGCATGTTGAATGCATATTTTTCTCATTTGAGGACATCCATTTGTTGCCTTGATTGTTTGAATCTTTCTCTTTTGCCAAATGGATGAACAAGAATGCCTAAGAACCCCCTCTAGCTATCTATGCTTTTCTCGTCTCAAACTCTATTCATGCTACATCACAAAGTTTGATTAAGTCAGATTCAAACCACTCTCTATGAGGAGCACTCGGAGTCCCCGATTTGTTATAGACTTAAACTTCCAAAACCTCTTTGTGCATTTCGGTATGACCGAGTCATCCACTTCGGTCACACCGAGTTCACTAAGTTGATCTAGGTTTTCAATCTCGGTGCAACCGATTTGAACTTTTCGGTCACATCAAGTTGTAGTAACTGCTAGCAGTTTTGCATCTCGGTGCCACCAAGTTGTTCCACTCAGTCACACCGACAGGGTCAGGTTATATATATTGTCGGGTCAAATTTTGGAAAACTTTCCAAAACCTCTCGCCCGCGCATGACCTGCTCTGCTATCTCGGATCTACGGATCGTCTTCTCGCCGCCAGCGACCTCCCGCCGCTGGTCTCCGCCGCCGTCAACGGGATTTTGCCCCGCCGTTGCCGCCGTAGCGAGCTCACCACCAAGTTAGGGTATGAGCTCGATCTCTGTGCAATCCTTTTCTCCTATTCTAAGCACAAAGATATTGCCATGATTCTTACCACGATTGAAATCACCATGTCCAGCAGAAACTCCTATAGATTAGTTTTGATTCGAAAATTTAGGGTTAGGTCTCCGCCGAACTCATCTCAGACCGACCGAGTTGTAGAAATCGGTCTCACCAATTCGGCTTAGGCCATTGCACTTGCGCTTTTTGGTCTGACCGAAAATTGCAAATCGGTGAGACCGAGTTCGACTCTCTATGAAACCCTAGCAATCTCGGTGCCACCGAACTATGACTCGGTCTAACCTAGTTGACTAGTTTAGGTTCCAAAGTTGCTTCGGTATCACCGAGTTTAACAAATCGGTAGCTCCGAAATGCTTTCTATGGAGAACTAAAACTAAGTTTTTGAGTCATCTGTTTTGCAAAAACTCTACACTTTGTGATGCTTATCCAATCTACTTCCTCTACATCTATTCACAGGGTTTGCTGTCAGTGTATTTGCCAAGATGTCTAACCAAAGTGACAGCCATAACAAGTCCGAAGAGAAAGTTAACATGAGTGAGGGCACTAGTCCCTCTGGCAGTTCTGATGAGGGTAGCAGGAGCACTCTAAGCAACCTGCCTAAGGCTGCTACCAAGACAAGGAAGAAGAAAACTTCTGACAGTGAGGATTAGGATTTTGTGGCTGATGAGGCCACTTTAAATATGAAAGTTGCTAGGAAGGAATATGGCACAACTGCTTCAACCAAGCCAGGTTTGAATAAGAAGGTACCTGCCAAAAGAGCTCCAATGTCAAAGGCCAGAGCATCAACTCAAGAAACAATGGTATTCACTCTTGAAACCAGAGATGATGAGCCATGAGGAACAAAGAAGAGAGCTAGGAAAACCACAGCCAGAGTGATTGGCAAGCCATCCATGAGAGATGATGATGATGATGAAGCTGCAGAAGAACAAGAAGAGGTTGCTGCACCAGCACCTAAAGCTTAGAAGCTTATGGGAGATGCAATCAAATCAGGGGTTGCTCCTTCAAAGCCCAAGACTGCCCCCAAAGCTGCTGCTCAAGCCACCAAGTCTGCACCCAAGAGAAGCACTAGGAACATTCCAGCTGCAGAAAAGAACAAGGCCCCAGTGCCTGAGATTGATGAAGATGTTGAGGTCCAAGTGCACAGAAAATTGAAGCCCAAGATCCCTGATCATGATGATAATCATATTGTTGCTGAGGACATGAAGTTGAGGAAGGATGCAGGTCTCAGAAGATGGAGACAATCTGATCCGTATGCTGTTAGGAGAAGGATTGTTGTGGATTACAGGTTCCACACCAAAGAACATCAACATTTCTATGAAACCGTTCTGCTTGACAAGAAGCCAATGGTATGTGACATGAGATGGGTTGATTGGGAATACATCAAGGAGAATGAAGATCGCTTCCCAAGTGTGCATGAAAGCTTTAAGGCTTGTGGTGTTGACAAGTTTGTTGGTCAGAAGCTGACAAAATGGAATGATGAACTCATCATGCCATTCTACTCCACAACTCACTTCTATCCAGATGGAAGAATTGTATGGATGTCTGAAGGTACAAGGTACCAGTCAACTGTTGATGAGTGAGCCAAGTTGATAAAAGCCCCTAAAGAGCACGAGGATGACTTGGATGTCTATGCCAAGAATAAGAAAGACCACAACTCTATGGACAACATTTACAAAGAGATCCCTGATACAGCTTTGGAGACACACAAGTTTGGATATGTACATTACTTGTTGTCTGGTCTAACTACAATCAACACTATATTGAGGTATACATTGTTGCCCAATTCTGGAGATCATAAGATGATCAGAGGACACTCAATCAACTTGTTGCACATTTTTGATGTTCCTCAAAAGTTCAAAGTGATGAGTTTGATTGTTGAAACAATCAAGAGGACTGATGCAGACCAGAAGAGATCATGTGGGTATGCTCCACACATTCAGGAGCTCATCAACTCCAAGATGGGCACAGGCACATACTTATTGGATAAGGAGCATCTACCCCTATTTCATGAATTTGAGGACAACACAGTTGTGATGGATGAGAATGAACCTTCATTAGTGCAAGCACAAGAGAAGCAAGCCAATGTAACGACCAAACCTCGAAGGATTTGAGTCTCTGTGCTTACCGTGCTAGTCCCTGGATCGAACTCGCTAGCACACACATTATAGATGAATACCAGAATACAAGTGCATCATTTATTACAACGTATGATCCAGAGTATATAAAATAAAACAATCTGCATAGCTCATGGCTAGCTATTAATCAATCACACAGCGGAAAGTAGCAGAAAATAACGATGAGTCCCATCATAGCCCAACTGGCGATGCTGAGTGCAGACTCGCGACCCTAACGGTATCTTACTCCTCGTCTGAAAATCCTGCAACATGAGACGTTGCAGCCGTATAGAACAACAAAGGAAGGCTTGGGGGTTTATTTTGCAGAAAGCTGATTTTGTCCTCATAACTACCTAATAAATAGTCAATTTTTCATTTAGTTCTTTTATTACTACAATTAAATGCACAAGGTTGAGTTGGCAAAATCAACTCCAACCTACCCATTTATTAAGTGGCCCACAAATATTATTAAGTGTCACATCTGTCAAGATCATCCAACAACTGTAATGGCATAGTCGCTCAAATTTACCCATAACCGGGGGCACGGCTAATCATGATTAGTTTTATTACTCTGCAGAGTTTTTGCACACTTTACCCACTAGACTCAACCCGAAGATTGAGACGAAGCCTTTCAGAAGTAGTCACCTCCACCCCCGGCAGCCGGTACACCTATCCATATCTACATCTACTAGCTTACCTGGGCGAGGATCCCACAACCTACTCAACTAAGCCAGAGCCCATATAGCTAGTGGTCGCGCATGGAAGCTACCAGTCATTAAGTCTGTCTGATCTTTTTGAGCCTGGGCGGCCGTCCACTTACATTCAGAGGGTATAAACCATGACGTTCTTAAGACCACCCATCAATACCACTTCCGCCTAGAGGTGTGTTAAGTCCTGAATTACTACTCAGTTTGTTAAATATTAATAATCCTCACATAAGCTCAATGTGTACAGGAACCAACCCCGTCTACAAGCATAGCAAAACTATACCTACCACGATTTGCAAAAGACGGGAGATAGTTCAATAATATAGCTCAAATTATAACAATCCTATAATGCATGAGTTTATAGTGTGGCATAACCTACAATGCATAGGAAAACAATAGGTAAAGGATGATCAACATGTAACTTGCCTTGGTTCTGGTTCAAAAGGTCACACTCCTGACAATAGCTCGCGTCGCACTCCGGACAATCTACACATTTCACACAATATAACAAATCAATCACCGAAACTCCAGAGAAACCAAAATAAAGCCAACAACAATAAAATCATTTTAGAATTCAACAACAGCAGCAAAACAACATGTACAGATCATCTACACACCACTACGATCACAATGCAAAAAGAATCGCTTGATTCCGATAAACGATTTAAAAGATACGGCCTCCGGAAGGTATAATTCAAATTCAAATGAATTCAAATTTTAATTGAGCAAACATGTGCAAAGTTGGTACTGTGATGAAGAGATGATTTTTGTGAATGCATAGGAAAAAGAATCACCTAAAAAGGATTTACAGAAAAAGAGATATGGCTATTTGAAGTTTTGTTGAGAATCTGAAAGGAAAAACAAAGGTGCAACAGAGAACTCCTGGCGCTGTAGCAACTCCTATGCGTGTCATGTAGCGAAGTGCCACGTGGCAGTTTTTGATTGGACGGCGGCGTGTGCTCACCAGGCGACAAGAACAACGACGGCGGCGGCGGCTCTCCGGTGGGTCTCCGGTGAGGGTGAAGTTACGGGCGGATGCAGCGGTGAGTGGCGGAGGCTATGGTGGTGTCGGACGGCGGCGAGGAGGGTTGTAGCAGCGGCGGAGAGATCGTGAACTCCGGCGGAGGCGGACGTTGGTGGCGGCGTGTCTCCGGTGGTCTCCTGCTCACCAAAGCTTGTCAAAACGAAGCACAGACAAGGGAAGGTTCTAGGGGAAGAAAGTGGCGCGGCTGAGGTGATCTTACGGCAGCGAAACCGACCGGTGAACGGTGGTGGACGGCGGAGCTCCTGGCGAGATCCAACACGCTCGTGCGGCGCGTGCGAAGGAAGAAAAGCGATGGGGGTGGCTTAATTCGAGTGCCCTAGGGCTTGGCTTGCGCCTGGCGCGTCGGGTGGCACTGGGGTAGGCCAGGGACGCGAGCTCGACTAAGGCTCGGCCGCGGCTGGGCGTGCGGCGGTGTCCTAGTCCGGCTCAGGGAAGGGGATGGGTGCGGGTCCCACGGTCAGAGAGAGAGGCGCCGGGTCGGGTGCGGGTCGCTGCGGGCGCGGGTGCGGTGCGTACCGCTTCGCAGCTAAGTGGGCTGGCTGCGGGGCTGGCCGTTGGCTGGGCCGCACTGCGCTTGGCTGCTAGCTGCGGTGGTTGTGGGTCGCAGCGGCTGGCTGCGGTTGCTCTTTTGTTTTTTTTAACCAGCAGCAGAAACAAAAATAAAATAAAATAAACTAGACTATATAAAATCTAGATAAAAATACCTAGGCACACAGTAAAAATAGCCCTATCTATATAAACTACAGGAACACTAGTTCCAAAGCTAATGCAATTTTGTAAAATGATTTTGATGCATTTGGCCACTCAAACAACAAATAAAACTCAAATAAAATATTTTGAAGATTGCAAAAATTACCAGAACATAACAAATCAACTGGAAACATTATTCTGCACATTATGAACATTTTTAAAACAGGGGAGAAGTCATGTTATCTCCACTCCAATAAATTGCCTTTAGTTGCATAATGAAAAGAATATTGCAGAAAGACAAATAATGCAATAAAAATATGATATGCAAGTGAATGATCTATTAACATCCAAATTAGGAAAATTGGGATGTTACAGCCAAAGCTAGAGCTGAGAAAGCTGCCAAGATGCCAAGTGTTGAAGAGGCATTTCAAGTGTCCCTCAAGTCAAAACAAGATCAAATGGCATATCTGATTCAAGCAACTTTGAGGATTGAGAAGGGCTTAGCCACCCTAACTCAAAATCAGGAGAGCTTGGAGATGATCATTGAAACAAAGTTCTATGATCTTGATCTAAAAGTGACCGAGATACATACTGCAGTTGAGCAGCTCCAGGAGGAAGCAGAGGAGAGGAAAGGGCAGGCTACCACAGATGCCTTTCAGGGAGTGCCTAGAGGTCAGAGATCTGCTGCAGTGCCCATACCTGACACTAAAGCTACAACATCAGCACTAGCAGCCACAACTTCAGTGCCACCTCTAGTTGCCACTCCACCAGCTCCAACAACATCTACAGATGCCTTCGTCCTTGGAGTCCTCTCAGCACTGCTTCCCGAAGATCAAGCCTGAGAGACGCATAGCACTATGCATTTTTGAACTTTTTGGTAACTTGTTGCCAAAGGGGGAGAAATATGTATAAATCACAGGCTTCGAGAGAGGGAGAGAGTGTTTTTGCTTCTTGGTCTCTTGCTATTTGGTTGCTACGTTTGTGTGTTTGCTTGATACTTTACATTATGTGTGTGAGATACTTGTTTGATCATGTGATTGATCATATGCTACTTTTATGTTGCTTGAATGATATTATCTTTTATATTACTATATGATCATTCACTTTGCTTGGTGATGAGTGCATGCTTTTAGTTTATATCATTTTGAGCGCTCCACCAAGATGTATGTGACATGGAAGAGTAACCCATGATCCTAATCGATTGTGCATTTGCATTCAAACGCAAATATTAAATAATGCACAAATTTAGGGGGAGCTCTTGCTTATCACATACTTCTCAAAGCGACGATGTATTTAAATCTTATTACCATTTGTCGAAGCTTTGATCTATATGTTGTCATCAATTACCAAAAAGCGGGAGATTGAAAGTGCAACTATCCCTAGGTGGTTTGGGTAATACTTAACAACATATAGCTCATTGAACTAATGCTCTTTCAAGATGATCATTTTAGAAAGTTCAATGATTGGCATGGCATGGACTAGGAATGTGGACCCCTCAAAATGCTAAGGACACATATTGGCTCAAGCTCAAGACTCTACATTTTCTATTGTAGTGATCCAAGATCACATTGAGTCCATAGGAAAGCCAATACCATTAAAAGGGTATGAGGTGTTGCTTAATGGGTGTCTTGGTCAAAGTGCTTAGTGATATGCTCCAAAACCCTCAAACACTTTCTCACATCCACATATGTCCCAAACCAAAAGTCAAACTCGGCCCTATCGAAACCTCCTATCCGGCACCACCGAGTTCAGTTGACATAGCCACTGCCACAAACCCTAATCAATTCGGTCTCACCGATAGGGATCTCGCTCTCATCGAGATGGGATTGCAAACTCTCTGTTTCCCTTCGTAGCATTTCGGTCTAACCGAGATGAGTGATCGGTCCCACCGAGTTCGCAATGCAAACTCTTTGTTTCCCCTTCGTAACATTTCGGTCCAACCGAAATGAGCGAATCGGTCCCATCGAGTTTGCCTGACCAACTCTCTGGTTAGCTTATTACCAAAATTGGTCCCACCAAGTTTGTGTAATCGGTCTCACCGAGATTACGTTATGCCCTAACCCTAATGAAATCGGTCCTACCGAGTTGTGAAGGAAATATGCCCTAGAGGCAATAATAAAGATGTTATTTGTATTTCCTTATATCCTGATAAATGTCTTTTATTCATGCTAGAATTGTATTAACAAGAAACTTAGTACATGTGTGAATACATAGACAAAACAGTATGTCCCTAGTATGCCTCTACTAGACTAGCTCATTGATCAAAGATGGTTATGTTTTAGCTTTTCTTAACCAAATTAACACTTAGCAACAAAGTAAGTTGTCTAGATATGCAACTAGATAGACAACCTATATGATGCAACAATAACAACCACACAAGCAAGCAAGCTAAGATAAACAAAGAAAGCTTGCACAAGTAAAGTTAAGAAATAACCACAAGTGGAGCCAGTGAAGACGAGGATGTGTTACCGAAGTTCCTTCCCTTTGAGAGGAAGTACATCTCCGTTGGAGCAGTGTGGAGGCACAATGCTCCCCAAGAAGCCACTAGGGCCACCGTATTCTCCTCACGCCCTCGCACAATGCAAGGTGCCGTGATTCCACTAGTGGTGCCCTTGAAGGCGGCGACCGAACCTTTACAAACAAGGTTGGGTTTATCTCCACAACCGAATTGAAGGCGCCCAATGACACCACGAAGCTTCACCACAATGGAATATGGCTCCGAGGTGACCTCAACCGTCTAGGGTGCTCAAACACCCAAGAGTAACAAGATCCGCAAGGGATTAGTCGGGGGAATCAAATTTCTCTTGGTGGAAGTGTAGAGCGATGCCTTCTCAAGCAATCCCTAGGAAATCAACAAGTTTGATTGGCTAGGGAGAGAGATCGGGCGGAAATGGAGCTTTGAGCAACAATGGAGCTTGGGAAGAAAGAGGTGAGTCTTCTTGGGGAAGAAGACTCCCTTTATATAGTGGAAGGACAAATCCAACCGTTATCCACCAACTCTGCCCGCAGCGCGCGGTACTACCACACATAAGTTGCGGTACTACCGCACGGCCCTGCGGTACTACCGCACCGCGTGCCGTACTACCGCTGGCGCGGCACTAACCAGAACTAGCCCCTGTTGCGTTAAAACAACGGGCGGTAGTACTGCCAGAGCGGTACTACCGCACATCCTTACGGTACTACCGTAAGATAGGGTCAGACTGGTCGAGGAAGGGTGCGGACTAAATAAATTACGTCTGCGGCTTCTTCCGCAGAGTTATGGTCGATGCAAAAACCCGACACGATATTACCGCTTGCAAGAAGCGGTACTACCCCATAGGACGCAGAAGTAAATAATTACTTCCGCTCCTACTACCGTACTAGTTACGATGCTGAGGCCGGTCACACGGTACTACCGTGTCCTTGGTACGGTACTACAGTAACCCTGGAGCGGTACTACCGTGGGGCCGTGCGGTACTACCACCTTCTTTGAGCGGTACTACTGCGTGCCTAAGAGTGGTAGCGGTAGGACGCCACAGTTTTTGCAAAGACAAGGAAAAACAGCTGGAGCTCCAGAGAAGCGAAAGAAAGGTGGTGCGAATGAATAGATGTGTACGTGTTGATTCCACCCAAACCTTTCCGAAGCGGACCCCCTCTTAATAGTACGGCTTTCCTATGACTCAATTCCACCGAAAAGAAACAAAAGGAAACACCGTCTTCAATAGGTTCCGAGGGGCACTTAATCGTCTTGTGCCTAGTTGTGATATATCTGAAAAGCTCAGTGCAAAAGATTAGTCCGCAAAAGCATTGTCATCAATCACCAAAACTACTTAGGGAGAAATATGCCCTTGCAATCTCCCCCTTTTTGGTGGATTGATGAGAATACGGGATTTGCACATAGATATATATAATAAAATAGTAAGCAAACCCAGCATGATTATAAAATATAGGTAAGCTCCCCCTAGATGTGTGCATACATAAGAATATGCTTTGGACTGCACAACACACATACTAGGTTCAACGCTCCCCCTATATTTTATATACAACATACTCCTTGCAACAAAGAATAAGACTCTACGCATGGATGCAAGGAGGATATCGTGAGCACATATTAACAGGGCAAGTGAAGCAAACACTCACAACATAGAAGATAGCATAAACATAATAACGAGATAAGGAGCAGAGTGCATATGTCTCACACCATATGATAGGTCTCACACACACACGACACAAACCAACGAAAGCAAACAAGGTTCGACCAACGAAAGCAAATAAACGCGCCACAAGACACACACACGCAAGTCCTACACTCTCTCCCCCTTTGGCATCGAGACACTAAAAGGGCAGAGAGGACACCTAAGACATAAGTGGCAGCCCAGGCGGAAGAGATCAGTCGTCATGCGCCTCGTCAGTCTCCTGATGCTCCCCCTCGGAACCAGACAACTTGTATCCTTGCTTGACAATCCACTCAGGCTCTGGAGTAATGATCTCCTCTGGCCCACTAGACACATTCTCACCAAAAGTCCTTAAGATCTTCTTATCGCGCCGGCGAACCTGCTCCTGAGCCACATGAGCCTTGTATTGCCCCTTGTCCTGCATACAGAACAGAGCCTTCATCTTGCTCTTCAGCTTTTTAGCCCACGAGGGCTCAGACGATGGGGGAGCATACCCTCCAGAACTGTCCTCATCAGCTGCCTCCTCCGCAACTTCCTCCTCATCCACATCCATCTTAGCTGTAGCAGCCTCCGCACGGGTAGTGGTGTTAGCCCATCGACTCTTGATGCGAAGTTTGATAGGCTCATGACGAATCTAGTGAGGGGCCTCAAACTCTTCATCAGGATAGAGATTCTCCCAAGTCTTGGTGATCAGCAGAAACAGATATGGACCTTAGATAGGCACTTTGCGGGTGAATATCACAAAGCAGAGCTCACACCACATGACATGTGAAATATCAAGTGGTTGAGTCTGAGCACTATGGGCCTCCTCAGACATAAGCATCATGTCCATGAGGTATGAATGTACCTTGTCCTTGTCCCCAATGCGAGGAAACAGTGAGTTGCGGAAGATCCTATGCATAACATCCAGAAAAGGGTTCATCACCCAAGTCTTCTTGCCACTTGCGAGTGTCTTCTCCACATAGTAGGGGAGCAACCGGTCCTTGTTGGCAGACTCTTCATTGGCATGAGGGCGAACTCCAACAGGAGTGTGGAGCCCCTCATCAGCAACCTGAAGCAGATCCATGAAGTCCTTCCATGTAGTAGTCATCTTCTGTCCATTGGTCATCCAAGTCATGTTGCGTTCCTCCTTAGGATGGAAGTGAACCGAAGCAAAGAACTGAGCCACAATCTCTGGGTCAAAGTCCATATGAAAAGACATGATATTCTCAATGCCAAACTGCTCCACAAGATCTAGAGCCTCAGCAAAATAGGCCCGGTGCTCCTCCTTCCTCATGTGATTCATGTCAATCCAGTGTGCATCCACATATAAGTTGTGTTTGCTCTTGAGTACTTCTGTGAAGATAAGATACTGCTACTTGGTCCAGAACAAATCATCTCCATGGAACTAAGCCCGGTGATTCACATAGGGATTGACCTTCATCCTAGCGATGAACTCTTGCAATGGGATCTTGTCCATGCCCATTGTTGGGTCCTTGTTCTTGGTGGCAGTGGACTTGGTTCTGAGTTGGGGGGCATTGGAGCCCTCAGGAATATCACCTTGGGTGCGCAGACGCTTTGACCCTGTGTCACGGCTAGGATTCGAGCGACGGACGTTGGAACCGGAGCCACCACCTATGACAAAAACACAAGAACACGAAAGAGAAATAGAGAGAATCAATGCAAAAAGCCACAACAAAGCACAAGAAACATGTAGAAAAGATAATAAGTATGGGCTACGAAGAAGGTGTGGAGTGAACGGTAGTACATCTTGAAGATGCGGAAGTAAAATTTTAGTGCCGCTCCGGGGGCGGTAGTACCGTACCAGAGTGGTACGGTACTACCGCATCAGGAGCGGTACTGAAAGTTTACTTCCACGTCTAGCGCGGTAGTACCGCGTCAGGGAAGCGGTAGTACCATGACACGTCAGAGCGGTAGTACCGCGGGCAACCTACGGTAGTACCGCTCGGGGTCAGATCCGAAAGCGGCTCGGATTTATGAACGCGTCAGACAAACGAGCGGTACTACGGTTGATCGCAACTCCTTTGTAGCAACATACTGACTAGCATTTCTACTGCACAACTACTCTCCTACACCCAAAAACTTCCATGGATAAGGTCTACAAGAACACAAGAAAAACATGCATGTCCCCAAAACCTAGAGACAACAAACGGGCAAAAGAAGAAGGGATTTTGGGGAGAAACCTTGTTCCATGGCAAGAGGGCGAGGTGGGGAATGATCCCACTGGTCGGAATGCGAGGAGAGTGGTCGGAGACGGAGATCCGACGAGGTCGTCCGGTGCCATTCTTGAGAGAGAGAGAGAGAGAGAGAGACGACGTGGGGAGATGAGTTGAATGGGTATGAGGGAGTTAGAACCCCCCTGCCCGCTTATAACCCCCACCCGTTCAAAATGACGCGGTAGTACCGCGAGTCATTACGGTAGTACCGCCCGGGTGGAAGCACCGCTCGCAGGGTGGTAGTACCGCTCTCCAGCGGTAGGAAAACATTATTGCCATGCTGGTTGCGGTAGTACCGACATTCTCTGTTGCGGTAGTACCATGACTAATCACGGTAGTACCGCTCCCCCAAGAAAGTGCAAGTTTCGACAAGGAAGGCTTAAGCAAAGCAACTACGGACAAGAGCACACAAACACGGCAACAGGAAAGAAAGACAACAGACTGCTAGAACAACACACGAGACACCCCTCTTTGAAATAGGTTGGTGGCCGTAGCCACCTATGTTTGAGTTATTTGGTATGGCACCGCGAAGAATTATCCTTGGGCCCAGGACCAACACTCGTCTTGAAGCACTCGTACCATCTAACATGGCAAATAATAAAGACTTGATCTATTTATGCATAATGGGGGGAGGAAGAGCTCATTGAGAGAACAATACTCCCCCTATGTCCATGCCTACACCTAGGCAAGATAATCATGTTGAGTGGGAGCAGTGTGTTTAGGGTTTCAATCCACATTGCTCAAATCTATGATATTTAGCTCATGCCTTAACTCGCGAAATTTTGGTTCATCCAAAGGCGTTGTGAAGATGTCTGCAAGGTTATCATGAGTGTTGACATAGTGAAGCTCTATTTCTCCTCGCCGAATATGATCCCGGATGAAGTGATACCGAATCTCAATATGCTTCGTCTTGAAGTGTTGCACCGGGTTGAGAGAAATCTTGATGGCACTTTCATTGTCACACCAAAGAGGCACTTTGTCACAAGTGACACCGTAATCCTTTAAAGTTTACCTCATCCATAGAAGTTGAGCACAACAACTGCCAGCTGCCACATACTCTGCTTCGGTGGACGAGAGAGACACACAACTCTGCTTCTTGGAAGACCAACTTACCAAAGAGCAACCAAGGAATTGGCACCCTCCGGAAGTGGACTTCCTATCGACTTTGTTTCCCGCCCAATCCGAATCAGAGAAACCTACAAGGTTGAAATTTTCTCCTCTTGGGTACCATAAGCCAAAGTTTGGGGTATGGGCCAAATACCTAAAGATTTACTTGACTGCCACAAAGTGACTTTCCTTAGGCGAGGCTTGAAACCATGCACAGATACCCACACTCAACATAATATCCGGTCTAGTTGCACAAAGGTAAAGCAAGTATCCAATCATAGAACGATATACCTTTTGATCCACCGCTTTACCATTGGGATCAGTGTCAAGTTGGCACTTGGTAGGCATTGGAGTAGTAGCTGGCTTGACATCACTTGAATTAAACCTCTTGAGCATGTCTTGAGTCTATTTGGCTTGTTTGATGAAGATTCCTTCTCTTCTTTGCTTAATCTCAAATCCCTCAACTTGGGAGTAGCCTTGAGCCACCAAATGTGCCTTGTTGCGAATGACAATGCCGTGAGCATCCCGCTTGTTCTTAAAGATCCACTTGGTTCCAATGACATTATGGTTCTCCTTTGGCCTTGGCACCAGACACCACACTTTGTTGCGCTCGAAGTTATGGAGTTCTTCATGCATGTCATTGAGCCAATCGGGGTCTTTGAGTGCCTCATAGAGCTTTTGAGGTTCAACACAAGAGACAAAAGCTTGATGAGCACAATAGTTTGCTAATTGTCTACGAGTGCTTACCCCCTTTGTGATGCTTCCAAGAATATTCTCCATGTGATGCTCTCTAGAAGCGAGCCTGGAAGCAACTTTAGTAGCAAGACGCTCTAATTGCTCTTCAAGTGATAATTGAGGAGCACTGAGTTGATCATCTTGAGCGTCGTCAAGAGCTTGATCTTGATCTTGAGCTTCCTCTATCATGATCTTGCTCAGAGGAGAGAACTTGGCCTTGTGCATCATTTGGTGGCTCACCACCTTCTTGTGGTTGATCTTCCACTTGGCCTTGTTCGTCTGGTTGAGGGCCTTCATTTTGTTCTTTGGAAGCGTGTGGTTCTTGAGTTGATGATGGTTCCACTTGAGTGGAACATTGTCCTTCTCCTTCGGCCACAAGGGGTTCCTCAATGGGTAGGATATAACCAACACCCATTCTTCTTATGGATTGAGGAGGAATTTCATCACCTACATCACAAGTACCACTTTGCTCCACTTGGGAGCCATTATTATCATCAAACTCCACGTTACACGTCTCCTCAATGAGTCCATTGAACTTGTTGAGGACACGGTAAGCATGATAGTTTGTAGCATAACCAACAAATATGCCCTCGTGAGCTCTAGATTCAAATTTAGACAAACGAGCACCTTTCTTGAGGATGAAACACTTACACCCGAACACCCGGAAGTACTTGAGATTGGGCTTGTTACCGGTAAGAATCTCATAGGGAGTCTTGTTCAAGCCTTTGCGGAGATAGAGCCGATTGGATGCATGACAAGCGGTGTTGATGGCTTCGGCCCAAAATTTGTATAGAGACTTGAATTCTGCCATCATGGTCCTTGCCGCGTCCATCAATGTCCGGTTCTTTCTCTCTGCTACACCATTTTGTTGAGGGGTATAAGGTGCAGCATATTGATGTTTGATCCCCTCATCACTAAGAAACTTATCCAAGGTGTAGTTCTTAAACTCGGTGCCATTGTCACTTCGGATCATCAAGATCTTTGCCTCATGTTGACGTTGAGCTTCATTTGCAAAGTTGATGACGGTTTGTTGGGTCTCACTCTTCTTCTTGAAGAAATATACCCAAGTGTATCTTGAATAATCATCTACAATCACCAAGCAATACTTTCTACCTCCAAGACTATCAAAGGATGGAGGCCCAAAGAGATCCATGTGAAGGAGCTCTAACGGTCTCTTTGCGTAGATGATAGTCGTGGGAGGGTGAGCCTTCTCATGTAACTTTCCTTCAATACAAGCACTGCAAGCACGATCTTTGGCAAAGCTAACATTTGTTAGTCCATGGACATGGCCCCCCTTGAGAAGACTTTGCAAAGATCTCATATTGACATGGGCTAACCGGTGATGCCAAAGCCAACCCACATCAACTTTAGCCATTAGGCAAGTCGCGGTCTCGGTGGGTTGCTCCGAGAAGTTAACTACATAGAGACCGTTCTCGACATGCCCAACATAGGCTACTTTAAGAGTCTTGCTCCACAAGAGGGCCACGGTATCAATATCAAAGAAAGTGGCAAAGCCCATGAGTGCAAGTTGATGTATAGAAAGTAAGTTGTATGCAAGGGACTCAACAAGCATGACTTTCTCGATCGTTAGATCATGAGAAACGACAACCTTGCCAAGCCCCAATACCTTAGAAGATGAAGCATTACCCCATTCGACATTGGTGGCCATAGATGAACCTTGATGCACGTCCACCACCAAGTTTTTGCTTTCGGTCGTATGATTTGTGGATCCACTATCGAGCAACCATGATCCCCCACCGAAAGCAAACTCCTACAAGAGATCAATGCTTGGATTTAGGTACCCATTTGGTAATGGGTCCTTTGAGGTTAGTAACAAGGGTCTTAGGAACCCAAATTGACCATTCAATGTGCTCATAAGAAGAACCAACAAACTTAGCAAAAACATGTCCATCACTAGCACGGCATAGAACATATGAAGGATTAAAGTCGCCGGCTATGTTTGATGGCATGGTGGGGTTTTTCTTGACTCCACCACTCTTCACATTGTTCTTCTTCTTAGGAGCACCCTCTCCCTCTTTCACAAAGGTTCGTTTGAGAGGAGGAGGTTGCTTGGTCTTGTCGTTCTTCTTCTTCTTGGCTTGGGAGCAAACCCAATTCCTTCCTTTGCCACAACTTCCTTTTGATTGCTCAAAAGATCGTTGAGGTTCTTCTCACCTTGTATACACGACACAAGTCCTTTCTCATGTTGCTTCTTCAACTTGGCATTCTCTTCAACATGATGCACATGTTCGCAACATGGGTTAGTAACATTTGCATTCTCAATTAAAACCATGCGAGGAAAGATAGCTTTCTCCTTGGTTAGCGAAACTTCAAGTTGATCATGAGACTCCTTGAGGCTAGTATGTACACATTTCAAGACCTTGTGAGCCTTGTCAAGCGTAACAAACTCCTCCTTGACTCTAGCATGGTCAACCACAAGCTTTGCCTTCTCGGAATTGAGCACACGAGAGACAACTAAAGCATGATCAAGATCTTTCCTTAATTTAGCATGATCATCGTTGTGTGACTCCTCAAGAGCCAAATGAAGAGCACGCTCTTCCTCAAGAGCATTTGAGAGATCTGATATCTCATTGGCATAGTCTCGACTATGACCCTCCATTTTAGAAATGGTCTCCTCATGAGCCTCGATCATGTCATTGGCCTCACCGAGTTGTTCCAAGAGAGCCACGAAGTGCTTCTTGGGTTTGCCCTTGAGTTTACTCATAAACAACTCAAATTCATTTTCTTCCTCCTCTATCCCTCACTCTCATCAATACAATCCGTCAATGAAGGATTAGAGGTGATGGTAGAGTTGATGTTGGGAGTTACCTTGTTGGTGGCCTTAGCCATGAGGCACTTGGCGGTGATGTTCTCATTTGGTGAGTCAAAGAGATATGATTGTGGAGTAGTTGCAATAGCAATGGTGGCTATAGTGACCATCTCATCATCATCATCATCATCATCATCCTCAACATATTCTTCTTGGGCCACTAACCCTTTGGGAGGGGTCTTCTTGTTGAGGTTGTTCTTGTTGGGATAAGACTTGGCCTTGTCCTTTCGGATAAGCTTGCCTCCATTGTATTCTCTTTTCTCATATGGGCAATCTACAACAAAGTGGCTCACATTCCCACAGTTGTAGCACGTCCTCACTCATTGCTTGCCCTTGTTGCCACTTGAGTTGTTCTGTTGAAGTTGGGCCTTGAGTTCTTCTTGTTGCCCCAAAATTGTCGTGATGCAAGAGCCATGTGCTCATGATAGGCATATTTGGTGTCTTCGGGGCAACTATCCTCTTCTTCCACACAAGCCTTGTCCTTCAAGGCAAGGTTAGGCTTATTTGATCGTTGAGCTCGTAATACCGCATTGTCGGTGGTCTTGTCCAAGATCCTCATGGCAACGACCTCATCCAACACTTCACTTGATGACAAAGTGTGGAAGCCCGGTCTTTGGCGAATGACGGAGGACATGGCCTTGTGATAAGGCATCACGGCCTTGAGAAACTTGCGCTTGATCCAATTGTCTTCCGTGTCCTTGCTCCCATGATCTCGAAGTGAAACCGCAAGAGTGGTTAATCTCCGATAAAGTTCACGGGGATCTTCATCTTCGATCATGGCAAACTCATCGGCTTCATCTTGCACAACTTCATAGTTTGAGCGTTGAATGCTTGTAATTCCCTTGTACATGGAACCAACATGCTCCCATGCTTCCTTGGCCACGGTGAAGGGTCGAAGCTGTGCAATGTCTTCGGGAGGGATATAATCTTGAAGTATGCAGAGAACGGACTTGTTGAATTGATGATACGTACCTTCTCTCGGAGTTAAGTTGTAGGGATCATGTGGGTAGAAACCATGCTCAACGATTCTCCAAAGATTAGTAGAACAATGATTTAAATGACATCTAAAGCGAAACATCCAAGTAGAAAAATCATAATTTTTCACAAACTTAGGAGGAGGCCGAACGAAATTTAAATGCGGAGTAGGAACGGGTCCTCCATAATGGGTAGGAGGAGCGGAGTGGGCAAAAATCCCACTACCATTCTTAGTAACCGGGACTTGCTCACTACTAGCTTCTCCCTTGTCGGGAATAGCATCCGACACATTGGTAGTGGGACGAGCCACTTCCAACGGTGCGGTGGATAATTTGAGTCCCTCAAGTAATTCCTTGAACATGCCTGTGACCTCGGTCGCTAGTGAGTCTTTCAAAGTGTTCATAGCCATGTTGAGCTCCTCACGAGAGACCGCGGTTCCCCCATCGTACGTAGGCAAGGGCGGAGTTCCACCGGAGTGTCCCTCCGTCTCGACTACGTTGTCACACATACTCTTTGGACGGTAAAGTACTTAAAAAGAGACGAGGCTCTGATACCAATTGAAAGGATCAATATGGTTGACTGGAGGGGAGGGGGTGAATAGGCAACTAACAATTTTTAGCTTTTCTTAACCAAATTAACACTTAGCAACAAAGTAAGTTATCTAGATATGCAACTAGATAGACAACCTATACGATGCAACAATAACAACTACACAAGCAAGCATGCTAAGATAAACAAAGAAAGCTTGTACAAGTAAAGGTAAGAAATAACCACAAGTGGAGCCGGTGAAGACGAGGATGTGTTACCAAAGTTCCTTCCCTTTGAGAGGAAGTACGTCTCCGTTGGAGCGGTGTGGAGGCACAATGCTCCCCAAGAAGCCACTAGGGCCACCGTATTCTCCTCACGCCCTCACACAATGCAAGGTGACGTGATTCAACTAGTGGTGCCCTTGAAGGCGGCGACCGAACCTTTACAAACAAGGTTGGGGCTATCTCCACAACCGAATTGGAGGCTCCCAACGACACCATGACGCTTCACCACAATGGAATATGGCTCTGAGGTGACCTCAACCGTCTAGGGTGCTCAAGCACCCAAGAGTAACAAGATCTGCAAGGCATTAGTGGGGGGAATCAAATTTCTCTTGGTGGAAGTGTAGATCGATGCCTTCTCAAGCAATCCATAGGAAATCAACAAGTTTGATTGGCTAGGGTGAGAGATCGGGCGGAAATGGAGCTTTGAGCAACAATGAAGCTTGGGAGGAAGAGGTGAGTCTTATTGGGGAAGAAGACTCCCTTTATATAGTGGAAGGACAAATCCAACCGTTATCCACCAACTCTGCCCGCAGCGCGGGGTACTACCGCACATAAGTTGCGGTACTACCCCTGGCACGGCACTAACTACAACTAGCCCCTGTTGCGTTACAACAACGGGCGGTAGTACTGCCAGAGTGGTACTACCGCACATCCTTACGGTACTACCGTAAGACAGGGTCAGACTGGTCGGGGAAGGGTGCGGACTAAATAAATTACGTCTGCGGCTTCTTCCGCAGAGTTATGGTCGATGCAAAAACCCGACACGGTACTACCGCTTGCAAGAAGCAGTACTACCGCGTAGGACGCGGAAGTAAATAATTACTTCCGCTCCTACTACCGTACTAGTTACGACGCTGAGCCCGGTCACACGGTACTACTATGTCCTTGGTACGGTACTACCGCAGTGTGCGGTACTACTGTAACCCTGGAGCGGTACTACCGTGGGGCCGTGCGGTACTACCACCTTCTTTGAGCAATACTACCGCATTCCTAAGAGTGGTAGCGGTAGGACGCCATAGTTTTTGCAGAGACAAGGAAAAATAGCCGGAGCTCTAGAGAAGTGAAAGAAAGGTGGTGCTAATGAATAGATGTGTACGTGTTGATTCCACCCAAACCTTTCCGAAGCGAACCCCCTCTTAATAGTACGGCTTTCCTATGACTCAATTCACCGAAAAGAAACAAAAGGAAACACCGTCTTCAATAGGTTCCGTGGGGCACTTAATCGTCTTGTGCCTAGGTGTGATATATCTGAAAAGCTCAGTGCACACGATTAGTCCGCAAAAGCATTGTCATCAATCACCAAAACTACTTAGGGAGAAATATGCCCTTACACCTTGTGTGCTATCAAATGTCACAACGTAACTGGGTGATTATAAAGATACTCTACAGGTGTGTCCGAAAGTGTTCGTGGTGTTGACATAGATCAAGAATAGGATTTGTCACTTCGAGTGTTGGAGAGGTATCTCTGGGCCCTCTCGGTAATGCACATCATAATAAGCCTTGCAAGCAAATGACTAATGAGTTAGTCACGAGATGATGTATTACGGAACGAGTAAATAGACTTGCCAGCAACGAGATTGAACTAGGTATCGAGATACCGACGATCGAATCTCAGGCAAGTAACATACCGATGACAAAAGTAACAACGTATGTTGTTATGCGGTTTGACCGATAAGGATCTTCGTAGAATATGTAGGAGCCAATATGAGCATCTAGGTTCCGCTATTGGTTATTGACCGGAGATGAGTCTCGGTCATGTCTATATAGTTCTCGAACCCGTAGGGTCCGCACGCTTAACGTTTGATGACGATCGGTATTATGAGTTTATGAGTTTTCATGTACCTAAGGTAGTTTGTAGTCCCGGATGAGATCACGGACATGATGAGGAGTCTCGGAATGTCTGAGACATAAAGATTGATATATTGGACGACTATATTCGGACACCGGAAGTGTTCCGGAAGGTTTCGGATAAAATCAGAGTGCCGGGAGGGGGGGGCGGGTTACCGGAACCCCCCGGGGAAGTATTGGGCCCTAATGGGCTTTAGGGGAGAGAGAGGGCAGCAGCCCAGGAGGTGGCGCGCCTCCTCCCATGAGGAGTCCGAATTGGACTAGGGGAGCGGGGCGCGGCCCCTCTTTCCCTCTCCCTCTCCCTCTCCTTCCTTCCCCCTCTCTCCCTCTTGGTGGACTCCTACTAGGAATAGGATTGGAATCCTATTCCTAGTAGGAGTGGCCCTCTAGGGCGCGCCATAGGGGCTGGCCGCACCTCCCCCCTTGGTACTTTATATACGAGGGCAGGGGGCACCCAAAGACACACAAGTTGATTAGTTGATCTCTCCCAACCGTGTGCGGTGCCCCCCTCCACAGAAACACACCTCGGTCATATTGTTAAAGCGCTTAGGCGAAGCCCTGCGATGGTAAATTCATCATCTCCATCACCACGCCGTCGTGCTGACGAAACTCTCCCATGAAGCTCAACTGGATCAAGAGCTCGTGGGACGTCATCAAGCTGAACGTGTGCTGAACGCGGAGGTGCCGTACGTTCGGTGCTTGATTGGTTGGATCGCGAAAAAGTTCGACTACATCAACCGCGTCACTAGACACTTCCACTTTCAGTCTACGAGGGTACGTAGACACACTCTCCCCTCTCGTTGCTATGCATCTGGTAGATAGATCTTGCGTGATCGTAGGATTTTTTTTTGAAATACTACGTTCCTCTTGAGTGGCATCATGAGCCAGGTCTATGCGTAGATGATATGCACGAGTAGAACACAATGAGTTGTGGGCGATAATAGTCATACTGCTTACCAGCATGTCATACTTTGGTTCAGCAGTATTGTGAGATGAAGTGGCCCGGACCGACATTACGCGTACGCTTACGCGAGACTGGTTTCACCGTTACGAGCACTCGTTGCTTAAAGGTGACTGGCGGATGTCTGTCTCTCTCACTTTAGCTGAATCGAGTCTGGCTACGCCCGGTCCTTGTGAAGGTTAAAACATCACATACTTGACAAAAAATCGTTGTGGTTTTTGTATGCGTAGGTAAGAATGGTTCGTGCTAAGCCCGTAGCAGCCATGTAAAACTTGCAACAACAAAGTAGAGGACTTCTAACTTGTTTTTGCAGGGTATGTTGTGATGTGATATGGTCAAGACATGATGAGTTATACTCCCTCCGTCCCATAATGTAAGACGTTTTTTGATACTAGTGTAGTATCAAAAAATGTCTTACATTATGCGATGGAGGGAGTACGTTATTGTATGAGATGATCATGTTTTGTAAAGTTATCGGCAACTGGCAGGAGCCATATGGTTGTCGCTTTTGTCGGCATACTGGGAACCAGGGTACCTAGACTTGCCTGTCTGCGGGCCGCG
This sequence comes from Secale cereale, assembly GCA_902687465.1. Classification (NCBI taxonomy): domain Eukaryota; kingdom Viridiplantae; phylum Streptophyta; class Magnoliopsida; order Poales; family Poaceae; genus Secale; species Secale cereale. The sequence goes on along the minus strand of LR738713.1, from coordinate 719,106,091 downwards.
ACGCGCTCCTTCACGCGGCCTGGTACGGCCCAGCTGCTCAAGACCCTCGCGAGGGACCAGGCCTCGCGAGGAGAACGACGTCAAGACCTCCTCGGGAGCGTCCTCGGCAAGGCGTTCCGGAGGGGCAGAGAATCCAAGGCCAAGCCTGCCTCAGGAGGAGGCAGTGACGTCAGCAGTGATGCACCGCGCCAGTGGGTGCCAGCGCCCGCCAGCGGCGCAGTTACCATTTCGGTGCAAGGGGGACGGTGCAGCCGCAAGTTCCCGAGGAGCGGGGCAAAGGTTTCCTCATTGGTGCAACGAGACCGAAGACCGCAAGGACGACAAGGAGGATGTCATCGTCGAGCCCACCACCGCGTCATCGCCTGATCCTTTTGCAGGCGAAGACTACTTTTGTCAGGGTAGGAACGTCCTTGTGTTCCCGCTCAAAAATGGCCGTTGTGGAATCCCTTCCCGCCTAAACATTTCGGGGGAAGAGGACCGTGGCCGCCTATATAAGTTGCTAGGATTCCTAGTGAGAAAGGGATCGACACACACACCTTGTCCACCGCACAAGAAGCAAGAACACTAGCCTCCTGACCCTCCCGAGCTCGCCTCCTGAGCTCAGGAACCCTTGTACCAGTTCATACTCTAGCTCACCCGGAGCCAATCCACCAAAGCAGGAAGTAGGGTCTTACACCTCGCTGTGGCCCGAACATGGATAAACTCTTGTGTGTTTGTTCGTTGTTTGCTTGAATCCTTCCACCGAGACGAGAGCGAGGCGCTAGGTTGACATGAGTGGGAGAGATCTTCGTTCACGCCCCTGTGTTCGAACTTAACGGGTTTTGCGGAGCCCTGAATCCGACAGCTTTATTGTATGAAATACATTCGCCATGTAATTGCTTTACTTTATCACTAAACGGTAGCGATAGTTGTGGAAGCAATAGTTGGCGAGACGACAACGATGCTACGATGGGGATCAAGGTGGTTCACCGGTGACGATGGTGATCATGACGGTGCCTTGGAGATGGAGATCAAAAGCACAAGATGATGATGGCCATATCATGTCACATATTTTGATTGCATGTGATGTTTATCTTATTATGCTTCTTATTTTGCTTAGTACGGCGGTAGCATTATAAGATGATCCCTTACAAAATTTGAAGGTATAAGTGTTCTCCCTGACTATGCACCGTTGCGAAAGTTCGTCGTGCCAAGACACCACGTGATGATCAGGTGTGATAAGCTCTACGTTCACATACAACGGGTGTAAGCCAGTTTTGCACACGCAGAATACTCGGGTTAAACTTCACGAGCCTAGCATATGCAGATATGGCCTCGAAACACTGGAGACCAAAAGGTCGAGCGTGAATCATATAGTAGATATGATCAACATAAGATGTTCACCATTGAAAACTACTCCATCTCACGTGATGATCGGACATGGTTTAGTTGATTTGGATCACGTGATCATTTAGATGACTAGAGGGATGTCTATCTAAGTGGGTGTTCTTTAAGTAATATGATTAATTGAACTTTAATTTATCATGAACTTAGTCCTGATAGTTTTTGCATATCTATGTTGCTGTAGATCGATGGCCCGTGCAACCGTTCCTTTGAATTTTAATGCATTCCTAGAGAAAGCTAAGTTGAAAGATGATGGTAGCAATTACACGGACTGGGTCCGTAACTTGAGGATTATCCTCATTGCTGCACATAAGAATTATGTACTTGAAGCACCGCTAGGTGACAAGCCCCCTCCCGCTAATGTAGACGCTTTGAACGTCTGGCAGACGCGGTCTGATGACTACACGATAGTTCAGTGTGCCATGCTTTACGGCTTAGAACCGGGACTTAAACGACGTTTTGAACGTCATGGAGCATATGAGATGTTCAAGGAGTTGAAGTTAATATTTCAAGCAAATGCCCGGATTGAGAAATATGAGATTTCCAATAAGTTCTATAGCTGCAAGATGGAGGAGAATAGTTCTATCAGTGAACACTTGCTCAGAATGTCTGGGTACTACAATCATATGACTCAACTTGCTTGCAAAGTTGACGAAGATAGTGTTATTAATAGAGTTCTTCAATCAGTGCCACCAAGCTATAAAGGCTTCGTGATGAACTATAACATGCAAGGGATGTAGAAGATAATTCCCAAGCTCTTCGCTATGCTCATGGCTGTGGAGGTAGAAATAAAAAAGGAGCATCAAGTGTTGATGGTTAACAAGACCACTAGTTTCAAGAAAAAGGGCAAGGGAAAGAAGGGAAACTTCAAGAAGAATAGCAAGACAGTTGCTACTCCATCGAAGAAACCCAAGTCTGGAGCCAAGCCTGAAACTGAGTGCTTCTACTGCAAAGGGACTGGACACTGGAAGTGGAACTGCCCCAAGTATTTGGCGGATAATAAGGATGGCAAGGTGAACAAAGGTATATGTGATATACATGTTATTGATGTGTACCTTACTAATGCTCGTAGTAGTACCTGGGTATTTGATACCAGTTCAGTTGCTAATATTTGTAACTCGAAACAGGGACTACGGATTAAATGAAAATTGGCTAAGGACGAGGTGACGATGCGCGTGGGAAATGGTTCGAAAGTCGATATGATCGCCGTCGGCACGCTACCTCTACATCTACCTTCGGGATTAGTTTTAGACCCGAATAATTGTTATTTGGTGCCAGCGTTAAGCATGAACATTATATCTGGATCTTGTTTATTGCGAGACGGTTATTCATTTAAATCTGAGAATAATGGTTGTTCTATTTATATGAATAATATCTTTTATGGTCATGCACCCTTGAAGAGTGGTCTATTCTTGTTGGATCTCGATCGTAGTGATACACATATTCATAATATTGAAGCCAAAAGATGCAAGGTTAATAATGATAGTGCAACCTACTTGTGGCACTGCCGTTTAGGTCATATTGGTGTAAAGCGCATGAAGAAACTCCATAGTGATGGACTTTTGGAATCACTTGATTATGAATCAGTTGGTGCTTGCGAACCATGCCTCATGGGCAAGATGACTAAAACTCCGTTCTCCGGAACAATGGAGCGAGCAACAGATTTGTTGGAAATCATACATACTGATGTATGTGGACCGATGAGTGTTGAAGCTCGCGGCGCCGATCGTTATTTTCTGACCTTCGCTGATGATTTGAGCAGATATGGGTATATCTACTTGATGAAGCACAAGTCTGAAACATTTGAAAAGTTCAAAGAATTTCAGAGTGAAGTAGAGAATCATCGTAACAAGAAAATAAAGTTTCTGCGATCTGATCGTGGAGGTGAATAATTGAGTTATGAGTTTGGTCTTCATTTGAAACAATGTGGAATAGTTTCACAACTCACGCCACCCGGAACACCATAGCATAATGGTGTGTCCGAACGTCGTAACCGTACTTTATTTGATATGGTGCGGTCTATGATGTCTCTTACCGATTTACCGCTATCATTTTGGGGTTATGCTTTAGAGACAGCTGCATTCACGTTAAATAGGGCACCATCTAAATCCGTTGAGACGACGCCTTATGAACTATGCTTTGTTAAGAAACCAAAGTTGTCATTTCTTAAAGTTTGGGGATGCGATGCTTATGTGAAGAACCTTCAACCTGATAAGCTCGAACCCAAGTCGAAGAAATGTGTCTTCATAGGATACCCAAAAGAGACTGTTGGGTACACCTTCTATCACAGATCCGAAGGCAAGATATCCATTGCTAAGAATGGATCCTTTCTAGAGAAGGAGTTTCTCTCGAAAGAAGTGAGTGGGAGGAAAGTGGAACTTGATGATGTAATTATACCTTCTCTCGAATTGGAAAGTAGTACATCACAGAAACTATGAGGAAGCGATGATGAGCCCAGATTCCGCAAAATGGCTTGAGGCCATGAAATCTGAGATGGGATCATGTATGAGAACTAAGTGTGGACTTTGGTTGACTTGCCCGATGATCGGCAAGCCATCGAAAATAAATGGATCTTCAAGAGGAAGACCGACGCTGACAGTAACGTTACTGTTTACAAAGCTTGACTAGTTGCGAAAGGTTTTTGACAAGTTCAAGGAGTTGACTACGATGAGACTTTCTCACCTGTAGCGATGCTTAAGTCTGTCTGAATCATGTTAGCAATTGCCGCATTTTATGATTATGAAATCTGGCAAATGGATGTCCAAACTGCATTCCTGAATGGATATCTCAAAGAAGAGTTGTATATGATGCAACCAGAAGGTTTTGTCGATCCGAAAGGTGCTAACAAAGTGTGCAAGCTCTAGCGATCCATCTATGGACTAGTGCAAGCATCTCGGAATTGGAATATACACTTTGATGAGGTGATCACAGCATATTGTTTTATACAGACTTTTGGAGAAGCCTGTATTTACAAGAAAGTGAGTGGGAGCTCTGTAGCATTTCTGATATTATATGTAGATGGCATATTGTTGATTGGAAATGATATAGAATTTTTGAATAGCATAAAAGGATACTTGAATGAGAATTTTTCAATGAAAGACCTCGGTGAAGCTGCTTACATATTAGGCATCAAGATCTATAGAGATAGATCGAGACGCTTAATTGGACTTTCACAAAGCACATACCTTGATAAAGTTTTGAAGAAGTTCAAAATGGATCGGTCAAAGAAAGGGTTCTTGCCGATGTTGCAAGGTGTGAAGTTGAGTAAGACTCAATGGCCGACCACTTCAGAAGATAGAGAGAAATGAAAGTCATTCCCTATGCCTCAGCCATAGGATCTATCATGTATGCAATGCTGTGTACCAGACCTAATGTGTGCCTTGCTATAAGTTTAGCAGGGAGGTACCAAAGTAATCCAGGAGTGGACCACTGGACAGTGGTCAAGAACATCCTGAAGTACCATAAAAGGACAAAGGATATGTTTCTTGTTTATGGAGGTGACAAAGGGCTCGTCGTAAACGGTTACGTCAATTCAAGCTTTGACACTGATCCGGATGACTCTACGTCGCAAACCGGATATGTATTTTTATTGAACGGTGGAGCTGTCAGTTGGTGCAGTTCCAAGCAGAGCATCGTCGCGGGATCTATGTGTGAAGCGGAATACATAGCTGCTTCGGAAGCAGCAAATGAAGGAGTCTGGATGAAGGAATTCATATACGATTTCGGTGTGATGCCTAGTGCATCGGGTCCAATGAAAATCTTTTGTGACAACACTGGAGCAATTGCCATGGCGATGGAATCCAGGTTTCACAAGAGAACAAAGCACATCAAAAGACGCTTCAATTCCATCCGCGATCAAGTCAAGGAGGGAGACATAGAAATTTGCAAGATACATACGGATCTGAATGTTGCAGACCCGTTGACTAAGCCTCTTCCACGGGCAAAACATGATCAGCACCAAGACTCCATGGGTGTTAGAATCATTACTTTGTAATCTAGATTATTGACTCTAGTTCAAGTGGGAGACTGAAGGAAATATGCCCTAGAGGCAATAATAAAGATGTTATTTGTATTTCATTATATCATGATAAATGTCTTTTATTCATGCTAGTATTGTATTAACAGGAAACTTAGTACATGTGTGAATACATTATACAAAACAGTATGTCCCTAGTATGCCTCTACTAGACTAGCTCATTGATCAAAGATGGTTATGTTTCCTAAATATAGACATGAGTTGTCATTTGATCAACGGGATCACATCATTAGGAAAATGATGTGATGGACAAGACCCATATGTTAGCTTAGCACTATGATCGTTTAGTTTTACTGTTACTGCTTTCTTCATGACTTATACATGTTCCTATGACTATGAGATTATGCAACTCCCGAATACCGGAGAAACACCTTGTGTGCTATCAAACGTCACAACGTGACAGGGTGATTATAAAGATGCTCTACAGGTGTCTCCGAAAGTGTTCGTGGTGTTGGCATAGATCAAGAATATCATTTGTCACTCCGAGTGTCGGAGAGGTATCTCTGGGTCCTCTCGGTAATGCACATCATAATAAGCCTTGGAAGCAAATGACTAATGAGTTAGTCACGAGATGATGTATTATGGAATGAGTAAAGAGACTTGCCGACAACGAGATTGAACTAGGTATCGAGATACCGACGATCGAATCTGGGGCAAGTAATATACCGATGACAAAAGGAACAACATATGTTGTTATGCGGTTTGACCGATAAAGATCTTCGTAGAATATGTAGGAGCCAATATGAGCATCCAGGTTCCGCTATTGGTTATTGACTGGAGATGACTCTCAGTCATGTCTACATAGTTATCGAACCCGTAGGGTCCGCGCGCTTAACGTTTGATGACGATCGGTATTATGAGTTTATGAGTTTTGATGTACCGAAGGTAGTTCGGAGTCCCAGATGAGATCACGGACATGACGAGGAGTCTCGGAATGTCCGAGACGTAAATAATGATATATTGCATGACTATATTCGGATACCGGAAGTGTTCCGGAAGGTTTCGGATAAAACCGGAGTGCCGGGGGGGTTATCGGACCCCCAGGGAAGTATTGGGCCCTAATGGGCTTTAGGGGAGAGAGAGGGCAGCAGCCTAGGAGGTGGCGTGCCCCCTCCCTTGAGGAGTCCGAATTGGACTAGGGGAGGGGGGGCGCGGCCCCTCTTTCCCTCTCCCTCTCCCTCTACTTCCTCCCCCCTCTCTCCCTCTTGGTGGACTCCTACTAGGAATAGGATTGGAATCCAATTCCTAGTAGGAGTGGCCCTCTAGGGCGCGCCATAGGGGCTGGCCGCACCTCCCCCCTTACTCCTTTATATACAGGGGCACGGGGGCACCCAAAGACACACAAGTTGATTAGTTGATCTCTCCCAACCGTGTGCGGTGCCCCCCTGCACAGAAACACACCTCGGTCATATTGTTGCAGCGCTTAGGCGAAGCCCTGCGACGGTAACTTCATCGCCGTCGTGCTGACAAAACTCTCCCGTGAAGCTCAACTAGATCAAGAGCTCGTGGGACGTCATCAAGCTGAACGTGTGCTGAACACGGAGGTGCCATACTTTCGGTGCTTGATCGGTTGGATCGCGAAAAAGTTCGACTACATCAACCGCGTCACTAGACGCTTCCGCTTTCGGTCTATGAGGGTACGTAGACACACTCTCCCCTCTCGTTGCTATGCATCTGGTAGATAGATCTTGCGTGATCGTAGGAATATTTTTGAAATACTACGTTCCTCTACAAGTTGATCATATCGGTCCCACCGAAATGCCTAACGGTCACACTATGAACTGAATCGGTCCGATCGAGTTTCATGATTCGGTCCCACCGAGTTTGGCAAATTGTGTGTAACGATTAGATTTTGTGTGGAGGCTATATATACCCTCCACCCACTCTTCATTCGGGGAGAGAGCCATCAGAACAAGCCTACACTTCCATTACTCATTTTCTGAGAGAGAACCACCTACTCAAGTGTTGAGATCAAGATATTCCATTCCTACCACAAATCTTTTTCTCTAGCCTTCCCCAAGTTGCTTTACACTCAATCTCTTCTTCCACCATATCCAAATCTATGAGGAGCTGTATGAGTGTTGGGGAGACTATCATTTGGAGCATTTGAGCAAGGAGTTCATCATCAACACACCGTCTATTACCTTTTGGAGATTGGTGTCTCCTAGAATGGTTAGGTGTGTCTTGGGAGCCTCCGACAAGATTGTGGAGTTGAACCAAGGAGTTTGTACGGGCAAGGAGATCGCCTACTTCGTGAAGATCTACCCTAGTGAGGCAAGTCCTTCATGGGCGACGGCCATGGTGGGATAGCCAAGGTTGCTTCTTCGTGGACCCTTCGTGGGTGGAGCCCTCCGTGGACTCGCGCAACCATTACCCTTCATGGGTTGAAGTCTCCATCATCTTTGATGTACGAGAGCACCACCTATCGGAACCACGAGTAAAAAATCTCCTTGTCTACATTGCGTTTGCTCTCTCAAACCCCTCCCTTTACCTTCATATGCAATTGCTTTACATTCCGCTGCTATACTCTTAGAATTGCATGTGTAGGTTGATTGCTTGACTTTTGCTAAGTTGCTAAAATCTGCCAAGAATTAAAATTGGGAAAAGGCTAGATTTTTATTTGGTCGAGTAGTCTAATCACCCCCCCTCTAGACATACTTTCAATCCTACACTTGGGTTTCTTTTGGGGAGTAGCAACTAGCTTGCTATTCTTCTTGAAGTTACCCTTCTTTCCCTTGCCCTTTTCCTTGAAATTTGTGGTCTTGTTAAGCATGAACACTTGATGCTACTTTTTGATTTCTACCTCCTCAGATTTGAGCATAGCGAAGAGCTCGGGAATTGTCTTTTGTATCCCTTGCATATTATAGTTCATCACGAAGCCTTTATAGCTTGGTCGCAGTGATTGAAGAACTTTGTCAATAACACTATCATCATCAACTTTAACCCCAAGTTGAGTCATGTGGTTGTGGTACCCAGACATTCTGAGTATTTGTTCACTGACGGAACAGTTCTCCTCCATTTTGCAGCTATAGAACTTGTTGGAGACTTCATATCTCTCAACTCGGGCATTTGCTTGAAATATTAACTTCAACTCTTGGAACATCTCATATGACCCATGACGTTCAAAACGTCTTTGAAGTCCCGGTTCTAAGCCGTAAAGCATGGCACACTGAACTATCGAGTAGTCATCAGATCGAGCTTGCCAGACGTTCATAACGTCAGGCGTTGCTCCTGCAGCAGGCCCTTCACCTAGCGGTGCTTCAAGGACATAATTCTTCCAGCAGCAATGAGGATAATCCTCAAGTTACGGACCCAGTCCGTGTAGTTGCTACCATCATCTTTCAAATTAGCTTTCTCTAGGAACACATTAAAATTCAAGGGGACGGTAGCACGGGCCATTGATCTACAACAACATAGATATGCAAAAAACTATCAGGACTAAGTTCATGATAAATTAAGTTCAATTAATCATATTACTAAAGAACTCCCACTTACATAGACATCCCTCAAGTCATCTAAATGATCATGTGATCCAAATCAACTAAACCATGTTCAAGCATCATGTGAGATGGAATAGTTTTCAATGGTGAACATCTTATGTTGATCATATATACTATATGATTCACGCTCGACCTTTCAGTATCAAGTGTTCCGAGGCCATGTCTGTACATGCTAGGCTCGTCAAGTTTAACCCGAGTATTCTGCATGTGCAAAACTGTCTTACACCCGTTGTATGTGAACGTAGAGCTTATCACACCCGATCATCACGTGGTGTCTCGGCACGACGAACTGTCGCAACGGTGCATACCCAGGGAGAATGCTACTTCTCGAGCTTGCGTTGTATTCCCTCGAAGAGGAAAGGGCGATGCAGCACAGTAGCGTAAGTATTTCCCTCAGTTTTTGAGAACCAAGGTATCAATCCAGTAGGAGACCACGCGCGAGTCCCTCGCACCTGCACAAACAAATAAGAACTTTGCAGCCAACGCGATAAGGGGTTGTCAATCCCTTTACGGTCACTTACGAAAGTGAGATCTGATAGATATGATAGTTTGATATTTTTGGTATTTTTGGATATAAGAACAGAAAGTAAAAGCGGAAAAGTAAAGTAGATCGTAGATTGATATGTTGAGAATAGACCCGGGGGCCATAGTTTTCTCTAGTGGCTTCTCTCATGATAGCGATATTCTATGGCGGGTAAACAAATTACTGTCGAGTAATTGATAGAAAAGCGAATACTTATGAGACTATCTAGGCATGATCATTATATATAGGCATCACGTCCGAGACAAGTTGACCGAAACGATTTTGCATCTACTACTATTACTCCACACATCGACCGCTATCCAGCATGCATCTAGAGTATTAAGTTCATAAGAACAAAGTAACGCCTTAAGCAAGATGACATGATGTAGAGGGATAAACTCAAACATAGTGATATAAACCCCATCTTTTTATCCTCGATGGCAACAATACAATACGTGCCTTGCTGCCCCTACTGTCACTGCAAAAGGACACCGCAATATTGAACCCAAAGCCAAGCACTTCTCCCATTGCACTATAGATCTAGTAGGCCAAACCAAATCAATAATTCGAAGAGACTTGCAAGGATATTATAATCATACATAAAGAGTTCGGAAAAGAACCAAATATTTCTCATAGATAATCTTGATCATAAACCCACAATTCATCGGATCTCGACAAACACACCACAAAAAGAGATTACATCGAATAGATCTCCTCGAAGACCGAGGAGAACTTGGTATTGAGATCCAAAGAGAGAGAAGAAGCCATCTAGATAGTAGCTATGGACCCGAAGGTCTGTGGTAAACTACTCACAACCCTAGGCGAAGCTAACGGACAGCACGACAACAGCTAGAGAGGTCGGAACACTCGCCGACGACGAGGTCCGACGGCGGCATGGTCGGACACTCGTGGAACTATGGCCTAGAGCACGCGCAAGAAAGGGGAAAGGGCTTGGGGAGAGAGAGGGGCTCAGCACGAGCACGGCGGTGCGCTCAGTTGGCTCTGGCGTGGACGGAGTCGACGACGGCGTGTCTCGAACAGCTCCGGCCACCGTAGAGGAAGAAGAGGAAGAAGCGCTCGATGGAGAGGCGCTCGGGTCCGCGTAGCTGTCGTAGTGGAAGAAGAGGACGTCGGGGAAGAAGCTGGACAACGTTGGCGAGGCCGAGGACGACGCAGAGCTCGCCGGCGAGGAGAGGGAGCTCTTAGATGCGCTCGGGCGTCGATGGTGGCGGCGGATCTGGGGGATCCCAGCTCTCCAGACGACGAGAGGGGAAAGGGAAGACCTAGGGGAAAAGGGTGGACACGATCTGGGTTTAAAATCAGGGCTCGGCACACGGCCTCAACGTCCGTGAGCTGACAGCGTGACGGTGAGCGTGTCGAGTGCTCTGCTTTACTGACGGAGGAAGACGGAGGCGAGGGAGATGTGACGCTGACGTGTGGGGCCACGCACTCGGAGTGGCTACGGCGCGATTGTTACGCCTATAGATGGGCCTGCGGTGCTGGGCTGCTGCGCTGCGGGTGGAGTTGGGCCTCAGGGGAGAGGGAGAAAGGAGGAGAGGCCCAGGTTGCTACTGGCTGCTGTTGTTTCTTCTTTTCTTTTTTATTTCTTCAGACAGAAAAAGAAAAGAATGCACAGAAATATTGAAGAAGAACTAGGGGAAAAGAAAAATACCCCTAAGCTCAGTGAATTATGCTCTATTTAAATAAAATGACTTGGACATTTTTAGAGGCAGAAAAATAAAAGGAGTTTGAATATAGGCCAAACTCTTGATATTTTAAAACCCAACCAAAACATTTTCAAATGAGATGATATTTGGTGGAGAGGTTGCTCATATGGGGCAAGTTTAAATGGAGGAGGAAGAATCACTATGGCACTTGCTAGTTGGTTTGCAAAATAGATCAAAGAAGAGGCCAGAAAGAAAGAAGGAGAAGAATAAGAAGAAGGAGAAGAAGAAGAAGAAGAAGAGGGAGAGGGGGTAGGGTTTAGCTAAGATAGCTTGAACCCACACACAATATACATCACAAGGTCTCAACAATGCACAAAATAAATAAACTATGATGCCATGATGACATGATGATGCAATGCAAAAATAATAAAAGGTATGCAATGCAAATAAAATAAAAGAGAAGGACCCCCAAGGATAATGACAAGGATCAAAGAGGAAGCTTTATTGCCATTATAGGAAAGTGTTACATTTGGGGCATTACATAATGTCACCTAGATACTCCATTGTCACCTCAAGTATCCGTGGGTATGATTATACGATATGCATCACACAATCTCAGATTCATTTATTCAACCAACACAAAGAACTTCAAAGAGTGCTCCAAAGTTTCTACCGGGGAGTCAAGACGAAAATGTGTGCCAACCCCTATGCATAGATTCCCAAGGTCACAGAACCCGCAAGTTGATCACCAAAACATACATCAAGTAGATCACGTGATATCCCATTGTCACCACAAATAAGCACATGCAAGACATACATCAAGTGTTCTCAAATCCTTAAAGACTCAATCCGATAAGATAACTTCAAAGGGAAAACTCAATCCATTACAAGAAAGTAGAGGGGGAGAAACATCATAAGATCCAACTATAGTAGCAAAGCTCGCGATACATCAAGATTGTGCCATCTCAAGAACACGAGAGAGAGAGAGAGAGATCAAACACATAGCTACTGGTACATACCCTCAGCCCTGAGGGTGAACTACTCCTTCCTCGTCACGGAGAGCGCCGGGATGATGAAGATGGCCACCGGAGAGGGATTCCCCCCTCCGGCAGGGTGCCAGAACGGGTCTAGATTGGTTTCGGTGGCAACAGAGGCTTTGGGCGACAGAAATCCCGATCTAGGTTATTTTCTGGAGGTTTCTGTATATATAGGAGGTGTTGGAGTCGGGGACAAGTAAAGGGGGCCTCCGTGTTGTCCATGAGGCAGGGGGCGTGCCAAGAGGGCGCGCCCCCTACCCTCGTGGTCAGCCCGTGGACCTTCTGGTCCTCCTCTGGTACTCTCTGGTCTTATTCTGGTCCAAAAATAACCTCCGTTGAGTTTCAGGTCAATTGGGCTCCGTTTGATATTCTTTTTCTGCGATATTCAAAAACAAGGGAAAACAGAACTCACACTGGGCTCTGGGTTAATAGGTTGGAGACGTATATACCAAAAATCATATAAAAGTGTATATAAAAGCTCATAAAACATCCTAGAAGGATAATATAATAGCATGGAACAATCAAAAATTATAGATACGTTGGAGACGTATCAAGCATCCCCAAGCTTAATTCATGCTCGTCCTCGAGTAGGTAAATGATAAAAACAGAATTTTTGATGTGGAATGCTACCTAACATAATTATCAATGCAATTTTCTTTATTGTGGCATGAATGTTCAGATCCGAAAGATTCAAGACAAAAGTCTATATTGACATAAGGATAATATTACTTTAAGCATACTAACAAAGCAATCATGTATTCTCAAAATAACATGGCCAAAGAAAGTTATCCCTACAAAATCATATAGTCTGGCTATGCTCTATCTTCATCACACAAAATATTTAAATCATGCACAACCCCGGTTTCAGCCAAGCAATTGTTTCACACTTTAATTCTTTCAAACCTTTCAACTTTCACGCAATACATGAGCGTGAGCCATGGATATAGCACTATGTGGAATAGAGTGGTGGTTGTGTAGAAGACAAAAGAAGAAGATAGTCTAACATCAACTAGGCGTATCAATGGGCTATGGAGATGCCCATCAATAGATATCAATGTGAGTGAGTAGGGGTTGCCATGCAACGGATGCACTAGAGCTATAAGTGTATGAAAGCTCAACAAAAGAAACTAAGTGGGTGTGCATCCAACTTTCTTGCTCATGAAGACCTAGGGCGTTTTGAGGAAGCCCATCGTTGGAATATACAAGCCAAGTTCTATAATGAAAATTCCCACTAGTATATGCAAGTGACAAAACAAGAGACTCTCTATCATGAAGATCTTGGTGCTACTTTGAAGCACAAGTGTGGAAAAGGATAGTAGCATTGTCCCTTCTCTCTTTTTCTATCAATTTTTTTATTGGAGGGGCTTTTCTTTTTTTTCTTTTTAGCCCCCCTCTTTTTTTTTGGTCACCCCTTTTTTTTATTTGGCCTTTTTTTTCTCACACGGGACAATGCTCTAATAATGAAGATCATCACACTTTTATTTACTTAGAACTCAAAGATTACAACTCGAAGCTAGAACAGAATATGACTCTATGTTAATGCCTCCGGTGGTGTACTGGGATGTGCAATGAATGAAGAGTGACATGTATGAAAAATTATGCATGGTGTAGCCACAAATACGATGTCAACTACATGATCATGCATGGCAATATGACAATGATGGGGCGTGTCATATGAACGGAATGGTGGAAAGTTGCATGGCAATATATCTCGGAATGGCTATGAAAATGCCATGATAGGTAGGTATGGTGGCTATTTTGAGGAAGGTATATAGTGGGTGTATGGTACCGGGGAAAGTTGCGCGGTACAAGAGAGGCTAGCAATGGTGGAAGGGTGAGAGTGCGTATAATCCATGGAGTCAACATTAGTCATAAAGAACTCATATACTTATTGCAAAAATCTATGAGTTATCGAAATAAAGTATTCAACGCATGCTCCTAGGGGAAGGGTTGGTAGGAGTTAACCATCACGCGATCCCGACTTCCACACAAAGGATGACACTCAATAAATAAATCATGCGCTAACTTCATCACATAACGGTTCACCATACGTGCATGCTATGGGAATCACAAACTTTAACACAAGTGTTTCTCAAATCGACAATTACTCCACTAGCATGACTCTAATATCACCATCCTCATATCTCAAAACAATCATCAAGTATCAAACTTCTCATAATATTCAATGCACTTGTATGAAAGTTTTTACTATACTCATCTTGGATGCCTATCATATTAGGACTAGTTTTATAACCAAAGCACATTACCATGATGTTCTAAAAGACTCTCAAAATAATATAAGTGAAGCATGAGAGTCCATCTATTTCTTCAAAATAAAGCCACCGCCGTGCTCTAAAAGATATAAGTGAAGCACTAGAACAAATGACAAACCACTCCAAAAGATATAAGTGAAGATCAACAAGTAGTTGAATACTTATGTAACTATGTGAAGACTCTCTAATATTTAAGAATTTCAGATCTTGGGATATTATTCAAACAGCAAGCAAAACAAAATAAAACAAATTGGCGCTCCAAGCAAAACACATATCATGTGGTGAATAAAAATATAGCCTCAAGTAAAGTTACCGATAGACGAAGACGAAAGAGGGGATGCCTTCCCGGGGCTTCCCCAAGCTTAGGCTTTTAGTTGTCCTTGAATTTTACCTTGGGGTGCCTTGGGCATCCCCAAGCTTAGTCTCTTGCCACTCCTTATTCCATAGTCCATCGCATCTTTACCCAAAACTTGAAAACTTCACAACACAAAACTCAACAGAAGACTCGTGAGCTCCATTAGTATAAGAAAATAAAACCACCACTTAGGTATTGTTATGAACTCATTCCAAATTCGTATTGGTGTATATCTACTGTATTCCAACTTCTCTATGGTTCTTACCCTCCGATACTACTCATAGATTCATCAAAATAAGCAAACAACACATAGAAAACAGAATCTGTCAAAAACAGAACAGTCTGTAGCAATCTGTAACTTTTGAATACTTATGTAACTCTAAAAAATCTCAAATAAATTGGTGGGTGTGAGGAATTTGTCTATTAATCATCTGCAAAAAGAATTAACTAAAAATAACTCTCCAGCAAAAAATGGTAGCTAATCTCGTGAGTGCTAAAGTTTCTATTTTTTTACAGGATGATCGCAAGGACTTCACCCAAGTCTTTCCAAAGGTTCTACTTGGCACAAACACTAATTAAAACAAAAAACCACATCTAACCAGAAGCTACATGCAATATTTATTACTAAACAAAAGAAAAAGCAAAGAACAAAAATAAAGTTGGGTTGCCTCCCAACAAGCGCTATCGTTTAACGCCCCTAGCTAGGCATGATGATTTCAATGATGCTCACATAAAAGATAAAAATTGAAACAAAAAGAGAGCATCATGAAGCATATGACTAGCACGTTTAAGTCTAACCCACTTCCTATGCATAGGGATTTTGTGAGCAAACAACTTATGGGAACAATAATCAACTAGCATAGGAAAGCAAAACAAGCATAGCTTCAAGATTTTAAGAACATAGAGAGGAAAACTGATATTATTGCAATATGTAGAAGCATATGATCCTCTCTCACAATAATTTCCAGTAGCATCATGAATGAATTCAACCATATAACCAGCACATAAAGCATTCTTTTCATGATATACTTGCATAGAAATTTTATTACTCCCCACATAAGCAAAATTCTTCTCATTCATAGTAGTGGGAGCAAACTCAACAAAATAACTATCATGTGAAGCATAATCAAATTGAAAATTAAAATCATGATGACAAGTTTCATGGTCATCTTTATTCTTTATAGCATACGTGTCATCACAATAATCATCATAAATAGGAGGCATGCTTTCATCATAATAAATTTGCTCATCAAAACTTGGGGGACTAAACATATCATCTTCATCAAACATAGCATCCCCAAGCTTGTGGCTTTGCATATCATTAGCATCATGGGTATTCAAAGAATTCATACTAACAACATTGAAATCATGCTCATCATTAACATATTTCATGCCAAGCATTCTATGTAATTCTTCTTCTAGTACTTGAGCACAATTTCCCTTCCCATCATTTTCACGAAAGATATTAAAAAGATAAAGCATATGAGGCAACCTCAATTCCATTTTTTTGTAGTTTTCTTTTATAAAAGAAACTAGTGATAAAACAAGAAACTAAGAGAGTCAATTGCAAGATCTAAAGATATACCTTCAAGCACTCACCTCCCCGACAACGTCGCCAGAAAAGAGCTTGATGTCTACTACACAACCTTCTTCTTGTAGACGTTGTTGGGCCTCCAAGTGCAGAGGTTTGTAGGACAGTAGCAAATTTCCCTCAAGTGGATGACCTAAGGTTTATCAATCTGTGGGAGGCATAGGATGAAGATGGTCTCTCTCAAACAACCCTGCAATCAAATAACTAAGAGTCTCTTGTGTCCCCAACACACCCAATACAATGGTAAATTGTATAGGTGCACTAGTTCGGCGAAGAGATGGTGATACAAGTGCAATATGGATGGTAGATATATGTTTTTGTAATCTGAAAATATAAAAACAGCAAGGTAACTAATGATAAAAGTGAGCGTAAATGGTACTGCAATGCTAGGAAACAAGGCCTAGGGTTCATACTTTCACTAGTGCAAGTTCTCTCAACAATAATAACATAACTGGATCATATAACTATCCCTCAAAATGCAACAAAGAGTCACCCCAAAGTCACTAATAGCGGAGAACAAACGAAGAGATTATGGTAGGGTACGAAACCACCTCAAAGTTATTCTTTCTGATCAATCTATACAAGAGTCCGTAGTAAAATAACACGAAGCTATTCTTTCCATTCGATCTATCATAGAGTTCATACTAGAATAACACCTTAAGACCCAAATCAACCAAAACCCTAATGTCACCTAGATACTCCATTGTCACCTCAAGTATCCATGGGTATGATTATACGATATGCATCACACAGTCTCAGATTCATCTATTCAACCAACACAAAGAACTTCAAAGAGTGCCCCAAAGTTTCTACCGGAGAGTCAAGACGAAAACGTGTGCCAACCCCTATGCATAGATTCCCAAGGTCACAGTACCCACAAGTTGATCACCAAAACATAAAACAAGTGGATCACATGATATCCCATTGTCACCACAGATAAGCACATGCAAGGCATACATCAAGTGTTCTCAAATCCTTAAAGACTCAATCCGATAAGATAACTTCAGAGGGAAAACTCAATCCATTACAAGAAAGTAGAGGGGCAGAAACATCATAAGATCCAACTATAGTAGCAAAGCTCGCGATACATCAAGATCGTGCCATCTCAAGAACACGCGAGAGAGAGAGAGAGAGAGAGAGAGAGAGAGAGAGAGAGATCAAACACATAGCTACTGGTACATACCCTCATCCCCGAGGGTGAACTACTCCTCCCTCATCATGGAGAGCGTCGGGATGATGAAGATGGCCACCGGAGAGGGATTCCTCCCTTCGGCAGGGTGCCAGAACGGGTCTAGATTGGTTTTCGGTGTCAACAGAGGCTTTCAGCGGCGGAACTCCCGATCTAGGTTATTTTCTAGAGGTTTCTATATATATAGGAGGTGTTGGACTCGGGGACAAGTAAAGGGGACCTCCAGGCTGTCCACGAGGCAGGGGGCGTGCCCAGGGGTCATGCCCCCTACCCTTGTGGGCAGCCCGTGGACCTTCTGGTCCTCCTCCGGTACTCTCCGGTCTTCTTCTGGTCCAAAAATAACATCCATTGAGTTTTAGGTCAATTGGGCTCCGTTTGATATTCCTTTTCTGCGATATTCAAAAACAAGGGGAAAACAGCAACTAGCACTGGGCTCTGGGTTAATAGGTTAGTTCCAAAAGTCATATAAAAGTGTATATAAAAGCCCATAAAACATCCTAGAAGGATAATATAATAGCATGGAACAATCAAAAATTATAGATACATTGGAGACGTATGAGGCTTCTTCAGAGGGGCCATATCAGCTGGGTCAACATTATCTTTATAAAATTTTAACTCCTCAGAGGCACAAGCCGACTCTGCATAAGCCACGTCTCCTTTCTCCCACTCCAAAGCGATTTTCCGATCACCGTCGATTGTGATCACACCTTTACGCCCTGGCATCTTAAGCTGCAAGTACACATAACAAGGTCGAGCCATAAATTTAGCATAAGTAGGCCGCCCAAACAAAGCGTGATACGGACTCATGATCTTTACCACCTCGAACCATAATGTTTCTATCATGTAGTCATAGTCGGTGCCAAAGGTGACTTCGAGAGCAATCTTCCCAACATGGTACGTCGACTTACCCGGCACCACTCCATGAAAAACTGTGGAAGATGGCATAAGATCTTTGTCAGTTAAATTCATCTGGCTAAAAGTGTCATAATACAGAATGTTGATACTGCTGCCACCATCCATAAGCACTTTAGTGAATTTATAACCCCCAACTTGAGGGGCTACTATCGTGGTTCTAAGTCTGACAGTGAGGGTAGGGGGTATGAATGGAGAGGCAAGGTTCTAGCTATGGCGAGGTTGTACACAGAGTGTTTAACGAGTTCAGGCCCTTCTCGGAGGAAGTAAAAGCCCTACGTCTTGATGCCCGGAGACTTGGTCGACTGATGTGTGTATGTATGTGTTACAGAGGTGCCAACCCTTGTTCTGGAGGAGGGGGTGGCTTATATAGTACGCCAAGACCCTAGCCATGCTCCACGTTACCAAGGACTTAAAGGTACATTAAGGCAAGCGTTACTGATAATGCCTGCAGTAAAGGGTAGTTAATGGGTTTACTACAGCGAGTAAATATAGGACCGTTGCCGTTCAGAGAGACGCTTAGTCTTTGGAGATCGAGTGCTTGATCCGGTCGAGTGGAGTTGAGTCGTCCTGGGTACATGAGTCAGTCGAGTGAAGTGTCACCTTGGACCGCCTCAGTCGACTATCTCCACCGTCATGGGTCATGTCTTTTGATCTCCTAGGATAGTGACCTTGGGAGGGGCCTTTTGGTCAGGCCTATGACCCTACCCTAGGTCCGTAACCTCGTCAGTAGCCCCCGAATGGATCGGGGCTTGAGCAAGGGGATGCTGAGGGAAGCTCTGGTCTCGATTCGACGTCCTTGGAGCGTGTTGTTTCGGAGTTCGTGTCTTGCGCGGGCCCCTCAGTTGTGTCTTGGTCGCCTCGATCAATTCTGAAGCCGTTGATGGATAAGCTGCTTTCGCGTCGACTGGGTGTCTTGCGTCGACTGGATTTTGCGCCAGTCGTCGGGCGCCATGAGTGCGTGCCGTTTTCGACGGAATCGGTTGCCTTCTGTCCGCCGGATCCGGCGGGGCTTTCGAAATTTGGGGAAGCGCGCGGGACGGGGCGTGCCGCATCAATCGGAGGGGTGCGGTTCGAATGCCTCGATTCCCGCGCCCCCTTTTTTCGCCACGTATCGCGTCAGCGCCTGTTACGGGATCGGATAAGATCGCCCGGGGCCACCGGTCAGCCACTCGACCGAGCTGTTATAAAGGCGCGCTGAGTCCGCTGTGGGGGGTACTGTGCGCCTAGCCTTCCCCCGTTCACCTCGTCTTCTCCGCAGCGTCCTTGCTTCTCTGCCGCGCCCCCAAACTTCCTTGCTTCTCTCCGCCGCAATTGCCGTCTCGCGAGCCATGGTTAAGGACAAGACTGCGGCCATCGAGCGCTCCAAGAAGGCGGCATCGGGGAAGGGGCGGCGAGCCGGCCGGGTTGGTTCGTCGTCGAGGTCCGGACTCCCCGCTGGATGGATCCAGGGGGATTAGATCCGGTCCACCGTCGTGGTGGAGGATTTGGAGGAGCTGGAGGAGGAGGGGCTGATCGCCGGCGGCTCCTGGCGGGCGCCGGGAGGAGAGCTCGAGCCCCGGCCTCAGGAGGGTGAGTGTGTACTCCACGCCGCCCACGTCGACCGAGGTTTCTCTACTCCCCCGCACCCTTTCTTCCGCGCATTTCTAATGTTCTTCGGTACCCAGTTGCATTATATCACGCCCAACTCCATCGCCTTTCTCTCCACTTTCGTTTCCATGTGCGAGAACTTCCTCGGTTGCCAACCGCACTGGGGCTTGTTCAAGCACATCTTCACCTGCCGCTCCCAGACTGTCAAGAGAGTGAACCCGAGTGACGGCAAGACGCACGTCCTCTAGGCGTGCGGCGGGCTCGGGATTCAGCTTAGGAATAGGAGCGCCTTCCCTCCCATGAACCTTCCAGAGTCGATCCGGGGCTGGCAGTCGACCTGGTTTTATTACAGGGATAGTCCGACCCCGGGTCAGTCGACTGGCCTTCCTCCATATACCTTAGGTCGAGCCAGCCCGCCTCCTTCGATGGTAGTGAGCAAGGCCGAGAGGGCCGAGGTAGACATGCTGATGGAGAGGGTCGTCGAGCTGGTCCGCGAGGGGGTCACGGGGATGGACTTGTTCGAGGTATACATCACGCGGAGGATTCAGCCGCTTCAAGCCCGGGACCACCCGATGTGGTTATACTCTGGTACTGACGACTCGTCACGAGTCCACCCGGAGGCGGCCCACCCAGAGTACGTGGTGCGGTGCTTGAAGAGCATCACCGGGAACAAGGACAACCCCAGGGGGTCGGGGAGGATCATCCCATTCGACGCTGACCACCTGCCAGACAAGGTTAGCCTTCCGCTTCCAAGTGACGTATCTGTCGATTGGTTTGTGATCTTTATTGATGGTCCCGTCTGGTATTTGGTGAACTTCCTTTCTTCGTAGATATATACGGAGATGTACTCGCTGCCCAACGGAGACTTGGGCCAGGAGGTCGAGGAGGGTACGGGCGACGCCGCCGAGTGGAAGTCGGAGGAGGAGACCGAGGAGAGCGAGGAGTATAGCAGCGGGGAGGAGGTCGAGTCACCTCCCCATGTCGAGCGCCGGTCCAAGGAGAAGAACGACCCAGGGGCCGCTCGACCTCACGTGGGTCCCTCGGGGTCCCGGACACCCAAGCGTACTCGCACGACCACCCCCGAGCCAGCTGAGAAGATGCCCAAGCAGCCCAAAGTCACCACCACCAAGCCCCGGAAGGCCCTGCCAAGGATTAAGGTGGACGTACCCATCGCCTCCACGTAAGTGTCGCTCGGGCTTGTTTTTCTCTGTTTCTTGGGGGTCGACTGTAGTTTTGGTCGACTCATTTCTTAATTGAATCTTCCAGAGCTGCCGCTTCCACGACCTCGATGGACATCGACCGGGGTCGAGATGACGAGGAGATCGTGGATGCCACGACATCTCGAGTAGGTACGGGCTCTATGAGACTTGTTTTTGTCATTCTTTTCTTTCGCGGGCGATAGTCGATTGACTTGGTTCCCTGTTTGATCTGAAGCGTCGCGCCTTGTCATAGAGCTGCCGGACGACGACGAGGATGAGGAGCAGCTGGGGGAGGACCGCCGGCGCGCAAGGAAGAAGGGCCAGAAGGCGCCATCTGGCTCGGGGACCCAGCGACCAGAGGACGCGGCCCGAACCGCGGTCTCATTCGCCGTCTCTGTGTTGACCGCGCCCATCGTCGACCCACCGTCTGCGCCGAGCGTCGACCCAACGCCCGCCTAGGTTATCAACCCAGCGTCCACTCCGGTTGTCGACTCAGCGCCGATTCGCGCCGTCGATCCAGCGCCTGCGCTTGCAGCCGGCTCGACGCCCGCTGCTTCGTCTGTCCTTTTCTCCACCTACCGCCTCTCGGAGGACCCTGTCGGGGCGGCAAAAGAGGTCGTTCGCCAGGCAGAGGTGGTGATGGGGCGGACGAAGGCGGCGTATGAGGCCAGCATGGCGGCTTATGACGCCAGCTCTGCTCTTCGGGCCAACGTCCAGGTATGTTGTCGGAGTACATTCTGATTTCGAGAGAAATCTGCTTGTTTTGTTTTGTGAGGTATCACACCCACTGGGTGTTCTTCTTTTCCTGTCTTCCTTGAGCTCGTGCCGGACTGATCTTGGCCGAGTGAAACCAGTGGGGGCACGCTCAGTGCACCCACTGGGTGTAGCCCCCGAGACCGTGGTCGACTGATTGCAGTCGGCCATGGTCTTACTATAGAACTTCTCTTTTTTTTGAGCTCGCGCCGAACTGATCTTGGCCGAGTGAAACCAGTGGGGGCACGCTCAGTGCACCCACTGGGTGTAGTCCCCGAGGCTGCGGTTGAGTGATCTGACTCGACTGTAGACTTATAGTCTTTGCTTTGTCTTGTTGATGCAGAAATCTTGCGAGTTCGGGGCCAAGTTTGCAGATCTTGAGCAGAAGCAAATCCAGCTTAATCTTGACTTGCAGTTGGCCCGGAACCATCTGAAGAAGACGCAAGACGATGCGGCTGGTAACTTACTTTTGTCTTCTGTCGACTGACTTTTCGCTAGAGTGTTCCTTCATGTTCATCTATCAAGTGGCGGCCTTGGTAGGTCAACTGAGGGCAGCATTGGAGCAAAAGGATCTTGACTTGGCGGCGGCGCAGCAGGCAGCCCAGGAGAAGTCGGAGCTGGCAGCGAAGAAGCTTGCTTTCGTGGGCGCACTCGAGGCGGAGATTATCCGACTGAGAGGCTCACTCGACGCGGCCAACCAGGAGGTGATTCAGCTGAAGAAGTCCAGGGCCGACTTGAACGACAAGTACGAGGCTCTGTTTCGGAAGAGGCTCGATCTTGAGGCATATCTGGGCGACATCACCAAAAAATGGTACCTCGTGCTCGAAGGTATGTCCTCTTTGGATTGGTTGAAATTGGACTGGTCGACTCGTGTTCCATCTGCTGACTTGACTTGTCGTTCTTGGTGTAGAGTTCTGTCGTAACTTCGAAGAGGAGACTGGCCGGGTCGAGCCTGGCTTGGACCCCACCAATTCCATTGTGAAGGACGAGGTTTCCATGAACATACTGAGGTTGGAGTCCCGCCTTACTGCGACCACTGATTACCTGGGACGACTGAAGGCAGTGATGGCCCGAATCGACGCTACGCTCTGGAGGGGAGTCGTGCAGGAGAACGACCTCGAGTCATTGATGACTCGACTCAACGAGGTCCCCGACCGAGTGCAGGAATGGAAAAAGTCGGCCGCCCGGGGAGGAGCAGACGTGGCGCTGGCTTTGGTCCGTGTGCACTGCAGGGAGGTGAAGGAGAGGAAGCTTGCTGCGCTGAAGGTCGCAAACACGAAGGAGCTCCAATTCCAGTCCTTCATGGAGACTTTCTTGGAGGCTGCCACTCGTATCGCCGACGGGATTGATTTGGACGAATTTGTCGCGCCTACAAGCCCGCCTCCTCCCGAGCCATGACTTTGATACATTAACCTTTATTTGCCGCGGAATGCCACGTGGATTTGTACTCGTTAAACTCTGGTGGGTCTGTGGCCCAAGTACTCTTGCCCGAACCTTGCGGGGCTTTTATTTGATTTTGATCTTTTGGTTCGTCACTCTTCTTCTGACTATCTGAATCTTTGAGTCGACGTCTTTGACTAAGTCCTCCCCCGAGTGAGAAGGTCGCTCTTCACTCGGAGTAGAATGTTTATAACTTAGGCGATTCCAAGCTACGTTGTACTTGTGGTGGAGTTCGGAGGGCCGAACTGCTTTGTATTTGTGGCGTAGCTCGGAGGACCGCAGCTAAGCCTCCGAGTGAGAGGGTTGCTCTTCACTCGGAGTAGATAGTTGTAACTTAGGCGAGTCACGGGGTCGCAGCTAAGCCCCCGAGTGAGAGGGTCGCTCTTCACTCGGAGTAGAATTTTTATAACTTAGGCGATTCCAAGCTACGTTGTACTTGTGGCGGAGTTCGGAGGACCGAACCGCCTTGTACTTGTGGCGTAGCTCGGAGGACCGCAGCTAAGCCTCCGAGTGAGAGGGTTGCTCTTCACTCGGAGTAGATAGTTGTA
>LR738713.1:719012726-719082054 GCA_902687465.1 Secale cereale | reverse complement strand
GGAGTAGAATGTTTATAACTTAGGCGATTCCAGGCTACGTTGTACTTGTGGCGGAGTTCGGAGGATCGAACCGCCTTGTACTTGTGGCGTAGCTCGGAGGATCACAGCTAAGCCCTCGAGTGAGAGGGTTGCTCTTCACTCGGAGTAGATAGTTGTAACTTAGGTGAGTCACGGGGTCGTAGCTAAGCCCCCGAGTGAGAGGGTCGCTCTTCACTCGGAGTAGAATGTTTATAACTTAGGCGATTCCAAGCTACGTTGTACTTGTGGCGGAGTTCGGAGGACCGAACCGCCTTGTACTTGTGGCGTAGCTCGAAGGACCGCAGCTAAGCCTCCGAGTGAGAGGGTTGCTCTTCACTCGGAGTAGATAGTTGTAACTTAGGCGAGTCACGGGGTCGCAGCTAAGCCCCCGAGTGAGAGGGTCGCTCTTCACTCGGAGTAGAATGTTTATAACTTAGGCGATTCCAAGCTACATTGTACTTGTGGCGGAGTTCGGAGGACCGAACCGCCTTGTACTTGTGACGTAGCTCGGTGGATCGCAGCTAAGCACCCACTGGGGGATTTAGAGGACACCAATCGTTAAGGAATCATTGATATCTTGCTTTTGAAACAAATTAGGGAATCTTTATTACAACT
The DNA here is from genome assembly GCA_902687465.1 of Secale cereale. Lineage (NCBI taxonomy): Eukaryota > Viridiplantae > Streptophyta > Magnoliopsida > Poales > Poaceae > Secale > Secale cereale. Next base: position 719,081,421 of record LR738713.1, on the reverse strand, counting down.
CGACCGTCGAGTGCTTCAAGTGAAAAAACGGCGGAGTAGGTCTGCATTCCACGAATAAGGTTCGTCTTTCTTCTGGGCTACATTGTAGAGGTGGTAAGCTCCGTTGCGCAGCACCTTCGTGATGATGAACGGGCCTTCCCATGCTGGGGCGAGCTTGTGCAGATGTTTCTGATGCACTCGGAGGACCAAGTCTCCTTCCTGGAACGCTCGACTTCTCACGTTGCGAGCGTGGAATCGACATAGGTCCTGTTGATAGATGGTCGACCGGCTCAGGGCCATCTCTCTTTCCTCTTCTAAAAGGTCGACTGCATCCTGACGAGCTTGCTCTGCCTCAGCTTCGGAGAAGAGTTCTACTCTGAGGGCATTGTGTAATAAGTCGCTCGGCAATACAGCTTTGGCCCCATAGACCAGGAAGAAAGGGGTACGACCAGTCGACCGATTCGGAGTTGTCCTCAGACCCCACAGGACGGAGGGCAGCTCGGTTACCCAAGCCCCGGCGGCATGCTTGAGGTCGCGTATGAGACGTGGCTTCAAGCCTTGGAGAATCAGCCCATTTGCTCTTTTCGCTTGTCCATTCGACTGAGGGTGTGCTACGGAGGCGTAGTCGACTCGCGTCCCTTGGGAAGTACAGAAAGCTCTGAATTCATCCAAGTCAAAGTTGGAGCCGTTGTCTGTGATGATGCTGTGAGGGACCCCATATCTGAATATTAGTTCCTTAATGAAGCTGATGGCGGTGCTCGACTCGAGGTTCTTGATGGGTTTGGCCTCAATCCACTTGGTGAACTTGTCGACTGCCACCAGAAGGTGAGTGAATCCGCTCCTGCCTGTCCTGAAGGGGCCGACCATATGTAAGCCCCAAACAGCGAAGGGCCAGACTAGTGGGATGGTTTTGAGGGCGGATGCTGGCTTGTGCGACATGTTGGAGTAGAACCGGCATCCTGCGCATTTATCCACGATATCCTTGGCCATCTCGTTGGCGCGGGGCCAGTAAAACCCGGCTTGGTATGCTTTGGCCGCAATAGTCCGAGAGGAAGCATGGTGGCCGCAAGTCCCCGAGTGGATTTCATCCAAGATCAGTCGACCTTCCTCCGGATCGATGCAGCGCTGGGCGACTCCAGTGACGCTTTCTCTGTAGAGCTGACCTTGAATAACTGTGAATGCTTTGGATCGGCGGACGATCTGGCGTGCTTCTTCTTCATCTTCTGGGAGTTCTTGCCTGAGCAGATATGATATATACGGCACAGTCCAATCAGGTGTGATTACCAGGACCTCCATGATCAAGTCGACCACGGCAGGCACTTCGACCTCAGTCGGATCGGTTGCACTGACTGGCTGCGGGGCTCTTCCGTGAAGGGGTCTTCCTTGACAAAGGGAGTGTGCAGATGCTCTAGGAACACATTCTTGGGTATGGACCTCCGAGTCGACCCAATTTTTGCGAGATCGTCGGCTAGCTGATTCTTTGCTCTGGGCACATGATGGAGCTCTAAGCCTTCGAACTTCTTTTCAAGCTTTCGCACTGCACTGCAATAACTGGTCATTGTTGGGCTCCTGACGTCCCATTCTTTCATTACTTGGTTCACCACTAGGTCGGAATCTCCGTAGACCATCAGGCGACGGACGCCGAGTGAGATGGTCATACGCAACCCATACAAAAGTGCTTCGTATTCAGCCTCGTTGTTTGATGAATCAAAATGGATCTGAAGGACATAGCTGAGCTTGTCGCCCCTGGGAGAGATCAAGACCACGCCTGCACCGGATCCGTTCAGCATTTTCGACCCATCGAAGAACATAGTCCAATGGTCCGACTGGACTTGGGTCGGAAGCTCTTGTTCTATCCACTCAGCTACAAAATCCGCTATGGCCTGAGACTTGATGGCTTTCTTCGCTTCGAACTTGATATCTAACGGAAGAAGTTCAATCGCCCATTTTGCCACTCGACCGGTTGCATCTCGGTTGTTTAGTATCTCTGATAATGGGGCGTCGCCGACGACTCAGATTGAGTGATCCGAGAAATAATGGGCAACCTTTTTTGCAGCCAAGTAAATCCCGTACACAAGCTTTTGGTAATGTGGATACATTTGCTTGGAGGGAGTCAAAACATTAGATATGTAATAGACTGGGCGTTGGACCTTGTATGCCTTGCCCTCTTCTTCCCGCTCGACCGTGAGTACAGTACTGACGACTTGTCTGGTGGTAGCAATGTATAGCATAAGAGGCTCTCCGCTGACTGGGGCAGCGAGCACCGGCTGGGTGGACAGCAGGGCTTTGAGTTCCTCAAACGCTGCTTCGGCTTCGGGATTCCACTCAAACTTGTCGGATTTCTTCATGAGTCGGTAGAGAGGCAGTGCCTTCTCCCCAAGACGAGAAATGAATCGACTCAACGCGACCAAGCAACCAGTAAGCTTCTGGACGTCGTGTATATGCTCGGGGCATTTCATTCGGAGGATGGCGCCGACCTTCTCTGGGTTGGCGTCGATTCCCCGTTCGGAAACGAGAAAACCGAGCAACTTGCCACCAGGAACTCCGAATGTGCATTTTGACGGGTTGAGCTTGATATCATAGCTTCTGAGGTTCGCGAATGTCTCAGCAAGGTCAGTCAGTAGGTCGGAACCTTTCCGTGACTTGACTACTATGTCATCCATGTATGCCTCGACGTTCCGACTGATTTGCTTTATTAAGCACTTCTGGATCATGCGCATGAAGGTGGCGCTGGCATTTTTGAGGCCGAAAGGCATGGTGACATAGCAAAAACACCCGAAAGGGGTGATGAAAGTTGTCTTTATTTCATCGGGCCCATACAGACGGATCTGATGGTATTCGGAATAAGCGTCCAGAAAGGACAAACGCTCACATCCCGCAGTCGAGTCGACTATTTGATCAATGCGGGGAAGAGGAAAATGATCTTTCGGGCAGGCCCGATTGATGTGCTTGAAATCGATGCACATGCGGAGAGACTTGTCCTTCTTGGGGACCATGACGACGTTGGCGAGCCACTCGGAGTGGTATATCTCGCGGATGAACTCTGCTGCTAGGAGTCGAGCCACTTCTTCGCCAATCGCCTTTTGCTTCTCCGCGGCGGATCGACGGAGGTGTTCCTTCATAGGTTTCACCTTCGGGCCAACTCGCAAATGGTGCTCAGCCAGCCCCCTGGGCACACCCGGCATGTTTGACGGTTTCCATGCGAAGATGTCCCAGTTCTCACGGAGGAACTGGATGAGCGCTTCTTCCTATTTGCTGTCGAGGGTGGTGGAGATGTGGGTCGGTGCTGCATTGGGGTCGGTGGGGTGGATATGTACGGGTTTTGTGTCTCCGGCTGACTGAAAAGCTGACTCGGAAGCCGGCTTCTTTGCCCTTAGCAGGTCGCCTGGATCCACTTGCTTCTGGTATTCCTCCATCTCTACTGCTGCCATTTGCTCGTCGGCGATCTTCGAGCCTTTCTGGAAGCATTCTTCCGCTTTCTGCCGGTTCCCAGTGATGGTTATGACACGTTGGGTCCCGGCATCTTCAGCTTGAGGTAGACGTAACATGCTCGAGCCATGAACCTGGCGTAGGCTGGCCTACCCAGGATGGCATGATAGGCGTTGTTAAAGTCCACCACTTCGAACGTCAGCTTCTCCTTTCGGTAGTTCTTGGACTCACCAAAGACGACGTCGAGTGAGATCTGACCAAGTGAGTCGGCCTTCTTCCCGGGGATTACCCCATGGAACCTCATGTTACTTTCCCTTAGCTTGGACATCGGAATGCCCATATCCCGGAGGGTTGCTGCATACAGGATATTCAAGCCACTGCCTCCATCCATAAGAACCCTGGTCAGGCGAGTGCCTTCGACCACTGGGTCGACCACCAACGCCTGCCGCCCAGGGGTGGCGATGTGCGCTGGATGATCGGACTGGTCAAATGTGATGGGGGTCTTCGACCATTTCAGGAACGTGGGGGTCGCTGTAGCAACCATGTTCACTTCATTGTTGATGATCTTCAGTCGACTCTTGCTCTCGACGTCTGCGAAAATCACCAAGGTGGAGTTGATGCGGGGGTATCCTCCGTCCCTTTCTTTGTCTTCGGACTCTTCTGATTCCTTCTCTTTCTCAGTAGACTGGTCCTTCTGGAAACTCTGGATCAGGAGTCGACACTGTCGAGTGGTGTGCTTGGGGTACACCAAGTTTCCCTCTTCGTCCTTGTTAGTGTGTATGGGACACGGCTGGTCGAGCATATCATCTCCAGCCTGACCCTTTCCTTTCTTGGGGGCCCAGGAGCCTTTGGGCTTTCCTTTGCCCTTCCCTTGGCTGACCACCGCGGCCTCTCCCTGAGCAGCTGGGTCGGCCTTACGCTTGTTCTTTCGATTGTGGTTCTGGTCGTCCTGCCCGACTGGTTTCTTGCCGCTACGGAGCCGATCGGCCTCTTCGCCATTGGCATACCGACTAGCAATTTCCATCATTCGCGACAGGGACATATCGCCTGTTCGCCCAAACTTCAGATTCAACTCTCGATTGCGCACGCCTTCCTTGAAAGCGCACACCGCCTGGTGCTCGGAAACGTTTTCTATCGTGTGATGCAAAGTGGTCCACCGCTGAATGTAGTCCCTCAAAGTTTCACTCGGCTTCTGCGTGCAATGCTGAAGCTCGGCGAGCCCGGCAGGTCGCTTGCAGGTACCTTCGAAGGTCCGAACGAACACCCGAGCGAGCTCTTCCCAACTGTATATGCTCCTGGGGGCTAACTGGTTGAGCCACGCCCGAGCGGAGCCTCCCAGCATCAAGGGGAGGTGTTTCATAGCCACGTCGTCGTTGCCTCCTCCGATCTGCACGGCCACTCGGTAGTCTTCCAGCCATGTGTCCGGCTTCGACTCACCGGTGAATTTGCTTACTCCGGCCGCCAGCCTGAAGTTCGGGGGGATCTCTGCTGCCCTGATTGCGCTGCAGAAGCACTCGGGCCCGGAGGCCGGCGCTCGGCTGCCGGAGGGCTGGTCTCCGCCTCGCTCGTCCCTGGATTCCCGGTTACGGTCGACCCGGCCCTGCACAAGGATGGACCTTGCGTCGAAGCCCGGCCGCCGGGGATCCGGGGGAATCCTACGCTCGTCGTCTCGCAGGCGCCTGCCCACGTGCCGCGGAGGCGAGTGTGACCCACTCCCCGGAGGAGGGGTAGGCGCTCGACGGCGGTCGTTGCGTCCATGTCGACGGTCGAGTGGGTCGTCGTTCTGACCTAGGAGCCGGTCATGCCGCGGACCACGTTCCTCACGCCTCAGGGGCGATCTTGGACTGTGGACCGACCATACGGTGTCTGCAGCCACCGATCTGCTGTGAATCCTGTTGCGCGACTGAGAGACAGCCGCGTTTTGCTCTTCAGCCGTTCGGAGCAAAGCTCGGATCTGCTGAAGGCCTCTTCCAGCTTTCGGCTGGGAGGGCTGAATCAACTCCGCGATACGGGCCGCGGCTTTGAGGTTTTGGACTGGTGTGTGGAACACCTGAGTCTCACACTGAAGTGATTGCCGCGGCCGTCGACTGGACTCGGGGGCCAGTCGGCGGGCCTGTTCGTCGAGTGAACGTTGGATGTTTTCCAGGCGCGCGCGCTCGGCCAAGGTGGCCATGCACGTGGCTTCGAGGGCCAAAGCTTCTGGGGAATCTCCCACGACGGGGGTGAAGAGCGCATCTCCGTTGCAGCGACAGAGCTCAGCTCTTTGCTCGGAGGTGAGGGGCTGGGGGATGTAACCGCCGTTGTCGTGTGCCCGATCGCCACCGCTGCCGCCGTTCTCCCCGCGAGGAAAACCTAGCGGGCTACGGCGCGGATCGACCATGAGGATTTCTGCCGTGGGGTCGCTACTTCCGCACTCGGAAACGGAATCTTAGAGCCTGGTTGACTGATCGGCCGGCCCGTAAAGGTAACCGTCGGGCTCGATGGCCGCGACTTGCGGGGTGGCCGTTTGACGAGCCACCGCATGTTTTACCCACCACTGGAGCCGTGAACGACCGGATCGCTTACGGCGGCGTCCAGCGGGGATGGTGGACGATAAGTACCGGGTCGACGGCTGCAAAAGGAGGACGCCGCCGGCTCCGGCGCGAAAGTGAGTGGCTCCGCGGGCGAGTAGAGCCTCAACGTCGAGCGGGGCTTCCTGAAGCCACGCGGAGTCGTCGGCGACGAAGACCAGTGCGCCGAGCCGGATCTCGTGGCCCGACGCCAAAGCGCCGCCTGACACCATGATGAAAGCGGTCGGGGAATAGAATGCAACTTCACCAAATGTCGCTAAGACGCCTTGCCCCACGGTGGGCGCCAACTGTCGTGGTTCTAAGTCTGACAGTGAGGGTAGGGGGTACGAATGGAGAGGCAAGGTTCTAGCTATGGTGAGGTTGTACACAGAGTGTTTAACGAGTTCAGGCCCTTCTCGGAGGAAGTAAAAGCCCTACGTTTCGATGCTCGGAGGCTTGGTCGACTGATGTGTGTATGTATGTGTTACAGAGGTGCCAACCCTTGTTCTGGAGGAGGGGGTGGCTTATATAGTACGCCAAGACCCCAGCCATGCTCCACGTTACCAAGGACTTAAAGGTACATTAAGGCAGGCGTTACTGATAACGCCTGCAGTAAAGGGTAGTTAATGGGTTTACTACAGCGAGTAAATATAGGACTGTTGCCGTTCAGAGAGACGCTTAGTCTTCGGAGGTCGAGTGCTTGATCCGGTCGAGTGGAGTTGAGTCGTCCTGGTTACATGAGTCAGTCGAGTGAAGTGTGTCGGTGTACTAAGGTAGGGGTGCCTCAGTACCCCAACTTGTGCACGGGCAGTTGCAGCTTCCCGCGGCAAGGTTTACTGCGGGCTCGCCGGAGACCTTCCTGCTCCTTATTAAACCATTCAAAAACAAAGTATACAAGACATAAGACCGAGACCCCGGCAAGAGGAGCTTGCCGGGAAGGCCGATCCAGGCTCAAGACTGTTCCACTAACACAAGACCCTGGCAAGAGGAGCTTGCCAGGAAGACTAGAAGACATCGCCTCGGCGCTATGCGCGCCCCGGCAAGGGGTCCGGGGAGCGGCAAGTTCCCGGGCCCGGCAAGATCAAGGCCCCGGCAAGGTGCTTGCCGGGAAGGCTGCGCTGTGTGCCCGCGCTCCAGCTCATCGGCCCACGCGTCGCCCTGGGGCCTATCCAGGGACGCGTGGCGGATGGCTGTGCAGCCTGGGGTACACGGTGGCACTCCACGGCGATAAATCCGTCGCCGTGGCGGACGGAGACGCTAAGGCGGGAGCTTTTGGGGTCGACGGCGACGGGCATTAAATGCCCTTGTCCCCCACTGTTAAAGTAGGTATAGACCACTGTTCGGTACTGTAGCTCCACTGTTCCCGCACTGTTACAACTACCACCTCTTTTACATTTTTACCCCTTTCTCCTACGTTGACACCTGTCGGTGACCCCTTGCACTATAAAAGGAGGCCCATGCACAACGTGGAGGGGGTTCGAAACCTAGACTACTCTCACGCACGGTGTAGCTGCTCCTTCAAGCTCCCGAACGCTCAACTCAATACACAACCAAGCAGGAGTAGGGTTTTACGCATCCGTGCGGCCCGAACCTGGGTAAAACTGCCCGCGTGTTTGCTTCGATCTGCTCTTTGTGCTCCCTCCGCCCTCGTACCGCACAGACAAGGGGCTCCGGTCCCATAGGTGTTCGTGGCGGACAGTTTCCCCCGACATCTTTGGCGCGCCAGGGAGGGGGCGTCGAGGTTGTGCGAACCTGATCCGGCGTTCGCGCGGGCGCATTCTTCACCAACCTCTCCAGCTTCATCAGCAACTTCATCAGCGACAACTCCATGGCCCCGAAGAAGAAGCCTTCGGAGGTCGGAGGCCCGTCTGCGTCTCACCCGCCGCCACCAGAGCCAACGGTGGGCGGGGGAGACGCCGTCGGAAGGGTGGTTGCCGGCGAGGACACTCACGGCGCCACCAGATCCAAGAACAGGACGGACGACCGGACCTCGGTCTCCGTGGACGCGCCGCGTCCATCACAGCACACGACGACCCCGCAGCGCCATACCACGGGAGGTGGTATCCGCTTGCTGGGACAAGGCCAAACTGGAGGCTCGCGGGACGCCCCGGACCCCCGTCCGGGCACAAGCAAAGCGAAAGCGCCGGCGCGGGACCCCGCTCCTTCTAACGTCGTTAGAAGTCCGAGCGTATCCCGCTCCTCGCACCGCTCACCCGCGTTCCCCACTACTCCGGCAGAAGCGCTCGCAAGGGCGCAGCTGCTCCTCGATTTTCCTCCGGCGGCCGACAAGGCCGAAGAATGGAGGGCCACTATCCGGAGCCTGATAGACTTCGCCAACAACGACTCTCCGCCGCAGCCGTCGGCCTCACGGCCGCGGCAAGCTGAGAAGACGAAGGCTATCGGCGACAAGACTGCTGGGGGTGCGACAAGCGTGCACTCCCCGCCGCAGAAGCAGAAGACGCCGCCCCGTCGGAACAACCCCGACGACGGCTCTACAGCCTCGTCGGACCCGCGGGCCCGTCGGGACCAGCGCCAGGTCCTCGACGACCGGCGAGATGAAGACGCTCGAACCACGATCGAGCGCCGCCGAGAAGCTCGGCGACAATCCGACAAGAGAGCTGGAGACACTGTCGACGCGCGCGCGCCCGGTGAACCAGGCGACTTGCCGTACGCGGCAGGCTGCCCTGCGTTCACCCGCGAGCTGCGGCGCGTCCAGTGGCCCAGCATGAAGAACTTTAAGCCCGACGTACCGGAGAAGTACGACGGCAAGACGCACCCCTCGGAGTTTCTCAGCGTCTACACTATCGCAGTGCAAGCTGCCGGGGGGCGCGACGAGAAGATCCTAGCCAACTACTTCCCGCTCGTGCTGAAGCCGAACGTCCGTTCGTGGCTCATGCACTTACCGGAAGGCTCTATCTCTTCTTGGGCCGACCTCTGCCATCAGTTTGTTGGCACCTTCACCGGCGGCCACAAACCACATGGCCAGGAGAGCGATCTCCACATCTTGGCCCAGAAGGAAGGCGAACCCTTGCGCAAATATATCCAACGCTTCAGCCGGGTGCAGCACAACATCCCTGACGTTCACCCTGCCGCGGTCATCAGCGCGTTCCATCAGAACGTGCGTAACCGCCGCATGCGTGAGGAGATGGCGATGACCAAGATTAGGGACGTCAGCGAGCTCTACGCTCTTGCTGACAAGTGCGCCCGCGCGGAAGAGGGGAGAAAGCTCCCCGGGGAGGATGCTGGCGCAGGGGGAAGCGACAGCGACGACGCCGCCCCGGCAAAGAAGAACCGGCGGCGGAACAACAGAAAGAAGGGCAAGAAGGAAGTGCTTGCCGTCGAGAAGTCCGGCAAGGAGGCCACCGCCAAGCAAGCGCAGGCTGGCGGCTCCGGCAAGGAGCCTGCCCCTGCGGCGGCGGCCGACAAGCCGGGTAGCTCCGACAAGCAATACTGTAAGATTCACCGCACCAAGGGTCACGATCTCTCCAATTGCAAGCGCGTCGAGTACCTCGTCGAGCAGCAAAAAGCTGAGTACGAGAGGCGCGACAAGGAGAAGGCCCAAGGTGGCGGGGAAGAGCCCAGCAAGAAGCGGCCGTTCAACGGCCGGGGAGGACGCCGCGGCAAGGCCAAGCAGCGGCAAGGAGATCGACCTCCCCGGGGCCGCGACAACGACGAAGACGATGATGAAGACATGGAGGATGACGAGAACAGCGAGCAGGAGTTCCAGAAGGCCACGGAGGTCCTGTGCGTCGACGGTGGCGCCTCCCTGCACACCTCCCACCGCCAGCTAAAACAGTGGGTGCGTGAGGTGAATGCAGCGAAGCCGCCCGTGGAGTCGCGCAGGCTCCTCAAATGGTCCAGCACGCCCATCGTTTTTGACCTTGAGGATCACCCTGACCGCACCACGGCGGTCGGGTGCTTGCCGATGCTGGTTTCTCCCACCATCCGCAACCTCAAGGTCACCAAAATGTTGGTTGACAGCGGGGCCGGCCTAAACTTGATCTCCTCTGCTGTGATCAAGAAGCTCCAGATCCAAGATGGCGAGCTCGAAGAAACCGGTTCATTCCAAGGAATCAACCCGGGAAGGAGCAAGCCCAAGGGAAAGATCACTCTGCCGGTGACCTTTGGCGGGGAGCTCAACTTCAGAACTGAGCGCATTACCTTCGACGTTGCCGATATTCCATTGCCCTACAATGGAATACTTGGCCGTCCTGCCCTCGCCAAGTTCATGGCAGCTTCCCACTATGCCTACAACGTGCTGAAGATGCCGGGGCCGATAAGCGTCATCACTGTCCACAGCGACAAGAAGGATGCGCTTATTTGCGCCGACAAGATTTACCGGGATGCGGCAGCTGCGGCCGAGAAGGATGCTCTTGCCGCTGAAGCTCCCGGGGGGAAGAAGACGAAGACCAAGTCCGGCAAGTGCTCTGGGACCCACTCCGGCAACCGCACCTCTTCGGAGTGCTGCGCTGCCGTCGAGGACGTTCCATCGAGCTCCACCGGCAAGAGCAAGAAAGGAATGGCTGCTCCTCCGGCAACCAAGAAAGTGTCCGCAAAGGAGGATGGCACTGGTGGTACCTTCACCATCAGTGCCACCCTTGACAGCAAATAGGAAAGCGCGCTCGTCGCCTTCCTGCGGGCGAATGTCGATGTGTTTGCTTGGCAACCGTCTGACATCCCCGGTGTTCCCAGGAAGGTGATTGAGCACAAGCTTGCTGTCTGTCCTCATGCGCGGCCCATCAAGCAGAAAGTGAGGAAGCAAGCCGTGGAGCGCCAAGAGTTCATCAATGAGGAGATCAAGAAACTAGAGGCAGCAGGTCTAGTTAGAGGTGTGATCCATCCGACGTGGTTGGCAAACCCAGTCGTCGTGCGCAAAGCCAACGGGAAGTGGAGACTGTGTATAGACTTCACCGATGTCAACAAAGCATGTCCCAAGGATCCCTTCCCTTTGCCGCGCATTGACCAGATCGTTGACTCCACCGCCGGATGTGAGCTACTCTGTTTTCTTGATGCATACTCAGGCTATCATCAGATTTTCATGGCCAAGGAAGATGAAGAGAAGACTGCGTTTATCACTCCATGTGGCACTTATTGCTTTATCCGCATGCCGTTTGGATTGAAGAATGCAGGCTCAACCTTTGCAAGGGTAGTGTACACTGCTTTTGAGCCACAGATCCACAGAAATGTAGAAGCTTACATGGATGACATCGTGGTGAAGAGCAAAAGCAAGGAAACCCTGATTCAAGACTTGGAAGAAACGTTTCAGAACCTGCGCAGGATACAGCTCAAGTTGAACCCCGAGAAGTGCGTCGTTGGAGTCCCCTCCGGCAAGCTTGTCGGGTTCTTTGTATCACAGAGGGGGATTGAAGCCAACCCCGACAAGATCAAAGCCATTGAGCAGATAGAGGCCCCGAAGCGCGTCAAGGATGTCAGAAGGCTTGCAGGTTGTGTTGCTGCCCTCAGTAGGTTCATTTCAAAATCTGCAGAACGCGCCCTACCTTTCTTCAAAATTTTGAAGAAGGCAGGTCCCATGAAGTGGACTCCGGAAGCGGAGGCAGCGTTGCAGGATTTGAAACGGTACCTGTCCTCCACTCCTACACTTGTCGCACCTAGACCACAGGAAAAGTTGTTGCTATACTTAGCGGCAACCAACCAGGTGGTTAGTGCTGCGTTAGTGGCGGAGAGGGAGTCCGACGAGGAGTCAGCATCACCGGCGAGCGAATCTAGCGACAAGCAGGGGGCTGTCCCGACGAGCTCTGGCCCCGACAAGGAAGACTCTGCGCAGGAACAAGGAGAGATGCGGAAAAAGATGGTGCAACGCCCAGTGTATTTTGTAAGTTCCCTTCTCCAGGGGGCTAGATCAAGGTACTCTGGTGTGCAAAAATTGCTTTTCGGCCTCCTCATGGCCTCAAGAAAGCTGCGCCACTACTTCCAAGCCCATGAGATAACAGTGGTCACTCGCTTTCCGTTGAAGAGGATATTACACAATCCAGAGGCAACAGGCAGGATCGTCGAGTGGGCACTGGAGCTGTCAAGCTTTGGACTCAAGTTTGAAAGTACTTCAACCATACAGAGCCGAGCCTTGGCAGAATTCATTGCCGAATGGACCCCAACACCAGAAGATGAAGTTCAAGAAACAAGCGCACCCGTGCAAGAAGCGACAAGTGAATGGGTAATGTATTTTGACGGTGCCTTCTCGCTGCAAGGCGCCGGTGCCGGCGTGGTACTCATCGCGCCCACCGGAGAGCACCTCAAATATGTTATCCAGATGCACTTTCCCAGGGAGCAAGCGACAAACAACACTGCAGAATATGAAGGCTTGCTTGCCGGCCTCAGGATTGCGGCCGAACTTGGGATCAGAAAGCTGATTGTGCGGGGCGATTCCCAGTTGGTGGTCCGACAAGTTAACAAGAGCTATCAGAGCCCTTTGATGGAAGCTTATGTCGATGAAGTGAGAAAGCTTGAAGAGCACTTTGAAGGTTTGCAGATGGAGCACGTCCCGAGAGCTCAAAATGAGATTGCAGATGGCCTTTCAAAGTGCGCCGCGATGAAGTTACCTGTGGAACCAGGGACCTTTTTGCTCAAGCTGACTCAGCCATCAGTTACACCATCAATTGGGCAGTCCAAGAAGAGAAAGTTGGTCTCCGGCGACTACTTGCCGGCGGATCTCCCTGAACCCGCCGCCAAAGTTCCCAAGATCAACAACAACGCTGAGGAACAGTTTGCTCCTGCAAGCCCTCGGGCTTGTGCAGTTGAAGCAAGTGTTCCCGACAAGCCTCGCCTCGGCGAGCTTGCCGGGGGACCATCAGCTACGGCAGGATCAGAGGTCTTTGCCGTAGAAGCTGAGGTTCCCGCAGCGGCCCTCGAGCCTTTAGTCCTTGCCGTCGAGCCTCGGGCTCCAGCATGGGCGCAGCAGATCGTCCGTTTTCTGCAAACTGGAGAACTTCCCGACGACCCTCAAGAGATAGAGAAGATAACCAGACAGTCAAGTATGTATCAGTTCGTGGATAACGAGCTATACAGAAGAAGACTCAACGGTGTCAGGTTGAAGTGCATCTCCAGAGAAGATGGACAGAAGCTGTTGGCAGAAATACACGGAGGCATATGCGGCCACCACATTGGCGCAAGGGCGCTTGCCGGGAAGGCTTTCCGGCAAGGGTTCTTTTGGCAAGAAGCCCTCCAAGATGCAACTGCGCTAGTAACCAAGTGTGAAGCGTGCCAGTTCCATGCAAAGCAAATTCATCAGCCAGCTCAAGCTCTCCAAACAATCCCTTTGTCATGGCCCTTCTCGGTCTGGGGGCTCGACATCCTCGGTCCTTTCCCTCGAGCTGTCGGGGGCTTTGAGTACTTGTACGTTGCAATCGACAAGTTCACAAAGTGGCCAGAAGTGGAGCCAGTGAGAAAGGTGACAGCACAGTCAGCAGTCAGGTTCTTCAGGTCGATTGTTTGCCGTTTCGGGATACCTAACAGGATTATCACCGACAACGGTACGCAATTTACTAGTCGCACCTTCATGCAGTACGTCCAAGACCTTGGCGCCAAGGTCTGTTTCGCTTCTGTTGCTCACCCGAGGAGCAACGGCCAAGCGGAGAGGGCAAATGCTGAAGTGCTGCGCGGACTCAAGACAAGGACCTTTGACAGGCTGCGCAAGTGCGGAAGGAATTGGATAGAGGAGCTCCCGGCGGCTCTTTGGTCAATCAGAACGACACCAAGTCGAGCCACCGGACAGACACCTTTTGCTCTAGTCTATGGAGCAGAGGCAGTTCTCCCCACGGAACTCGTATACGGATCTCCTCGAGTACTCGCTTATGATGAGCTCGAGCAAGAGCAACTGCGGCAAGATGACGCATTGCTCCTTGAGGAGGGACGTCTCCAGGCTGCTGTACGAGCTGCTCGATACCAGCAAGCTTTGCGCCGCTACCATAGCCACAAAGTCAAGGCCAGGAGTCTCGAGGAAGGCGACCTTGTTCTTCGGCGTGTTCAGTCCGCCAAGAATTCCAACAAGTTGACGCCGAAGTGGGAAGGCCCTTATCGGGTGAGACAAGTTACGAGGCCCGGCGCTGTCCGCCTCGAGACCGAAGAAGGCTTACCGGTGAGCAACTCCTGGAACATAGAGCATCTTCGCAAGTTTCACCCCTAAGGCGCGGTTGCCGTGATCCGCTCCGGCAACCACCTTTTGTACAAGCTTTGCCGCTGTTGCATGTAACCCTTTGTACAAAGCCGGGCGCAGACCCCGTGCATCAGTAAAGATTTCGTGTTTTCGCATCGATTGCCTTTCGCATGCTTCTCTTTGCTATTTGCGTGTTTTATTTGGCATTTGATGCAACACTTAGATACTCGGTAAGCACTATTACGCCGAAAGGCGATATGCTTGTTTCCCTCTCCTTTTCCTTTTTCTCTTAAGCAGAAGGAACGTTCCACCACGAACACCTATGGGACCGGAGCCCCTTGTCTGTGCGGTACGAGGGCGGAGGGAGCACGAAGAGCAGATCGAGGCAGACGCACGGGCAGTTTTACCCAGGTTCGGGCCGCACGGATGCGTAAAACCCTACTCCTGCTTGGTTGTGTATTGAGTTGGGCGCTCGGAGCTTGAAGAAGCAGCTACACGAGCGTGAGAATGATCTAGGTTTCGAACCGAACTGAACCGAACCCCCCCCACGTTGTGCATGGGCCTCCTTTTATAGTGCAAGGGGTCACCGACAGGTGTCAACGTAGGAGAAAGGGGTAAAAATGTAAAAGATGTGGTAGTTGGAACAGTGCGGGAACAGTGGAGCTACAGTGCAGAACAGTGGTCTATACCTACTTTGACAGTGGGGGACAAGGGCATTTAATGCCCGTCGCCGTCGACCCCAAAAGCTCCCGCCGTTGCGTCTCCGTCTGCCACGGCGATGGATCCACTGCCGTGGAGTGCCACCGTGTCCCCCAGGCTGCACAGCCATCCGCCACGCGTCCCTGGAGTGGCCCCAGGGCGACGCGTGGGCCGATGAGCTGGAGCGCGGGCACACAGCGCACCTCCCCCGGCAAGCACCTTGCCGGGGATCTCGACCTTGCCGGGCCCGGAAGCTTGCCGCTCCCCGAGCCCTTGCCGGGTCTTCTAAGATAGAATCTTCTGTTCGTCCTGACAAGCTCCTCTTGCCAGGGCCTCGTGCTAGTTAAGCAATCTTGAGCCTGGGACGGCCTTCCCGGCAAGCTCCTCTTGCCGGGGTCTTGGTCTTCTGTCTTGTATACTTTGTTTTTGAATGGTTAGATAAGGACCAGGAAGGTCTCCGGCGAGCCAGCAGTAAACCTTGCCGCGGGAAGCTGCAACTGCCCGTGCACAAGTTGGGGTACTGAGGTACCCCTACCTTAGTACACCGACAGGAGCCCCCGGGCCTGGGCCACACACGGTGCCGAGCGCTGTTGGGCCAGGCCCAAAACAGTGCACGGGCACCCGCGGCCCGCGGCGCGCCGAATCCACTTCCCTATCCGCCGCACCCCACGGTAACGGCACGCGTCGATTGCGGCGCCGTGGGATGGGACGTGCCCACGATTTCTTTAATGGGAAGGGCGAAACGCCCCCCCACTCCCCCATAAAAGCAGAGAGAGCGGCGCGGTTCCCCTCCCTGCGCACTCATTACCATCGTCTTCTTCCTCAGATTCCTCTGCTCTTTGCCTCTACTCCTCCGCCACCACCAAGCTCTTCGCCCCCTTCCTTCCACCGCGTCCGCCATGGCCCCAAAGACCGACAAGGCGACGGTGGTCCCAACCACGGAGACGTGAACCAAAGGTCTTGGCGCCAAGGTCTGTTTCGCTTCTGTTGCTTACCCGAGGAGCAACGGTCAAGCGGAGAGGGCAAATGCTGAAGTGCTGCGCGGACTCAAGACAAGGACCTTTGACAGGCTGCGCAAGTGCGGAAGGAATTGGATAGAGGAGCTCCCGGCGGCTCTTTGGTCAATCAGAACGACACCGAATCGAGCCACCGGACAGACACCCTTTGCCCTAGTCTACGGGGCAGAAGCAGTTATCCCCACGGAACTCGTATACGGATCTCCTCGAGTGCTCGCTTATGATGAGCTCGAGCAAGAGCAACTGCGGCAAGATGACGCATTGCTCCTTGAGGAGGGACGTCTCCAGGCTGCTGTACGAGCTGCTCGATACCAGCAAGCTTTGCGCCGCTACCATAGCCGCAAAGTCAAGGCCAGGAGTCTCGAGGAAGGCGACCTTGTTCTTCGGCGTGTTCAGTCCGCCAAGAATTCCAACAAGTTGACGCCGAAGTGGGAAGGCCCTTATCGGGTGAGACAAGTTACGAGGCCCGGCGCTGTCCGCCTCGAGACCGAAGAAGGCTTACCGGTGAGCAACTCCTGGAACATAGAGCATCTTCGCAAGTTTCACCCCTAAGGCGCGGTTGCCGTGATCCGCTCCGGCAACCACCTTTTGTACAAGCTTTGCCGCTGTTGCATGTAACCCTTTGTACAAAGCCGGGCGCAGAACCCGTGCATCAGTAAAGCTTTCGCGTTTTTCGCATCGATTGCCTTTTGCATGCTTCTCTTTGCTATTTGCATGTTCTGTTTGGCATTTGATGCAACACTCAGATATACGGTAAGCACTATTATGCCGAAAGGCCAGATACTTGTTTCCCTCTCCCTTTCTCTTTCCTCTTAAACAGAAGGAACGGTCCTCGCGCACAAGTTTGCCGGGGGGGAAGGAGGTGGAGGAAGAACCAAGTGCTGTTCAAGAAAGAGAAGCCTTACCGGGAAGCAAGCAATATGAGCAAGCAGCATATGAAAGATAAGTTGTTAGAATTTGACCAGTTCAAATTTTAAATTTTAGTTGTCTTCCTTGAACGATCACACTTTGTATGGAAAACCTGTGCGCGGAGGAACCTACCCGTAGCTTGCCGCATCCTTATCTTGTTGTCGAGTTCACTCAACGATTTAAGTGAGCTGCGACAAGGGTCGCGCCCTTGCCTCGTTTCCGAGTACGCTCAGCAGGCTAAGTGCGTTGCGACTAGCTGCGGCAAGGTTGCTTGCCGGCGAGGACCTTGGCCAGCAGGCTGCTTAGAGTCCAGCACTCAGCGCTCGCGACAAGGGCCCCTTGCCGGCGAGCTCCCCGGGAGCGTAGGGTGAAAAACATACAAAGTCAAAGATTGGAACAAGGAAGATAACATTGCACTGATTGATTGAAGTAAAGCAAATATCTTACAAGGATAACTTGTCGCAATGGACTAATGAGTTCATAACGTAATGTGCAGCAACAAAAAGATAAAGATAAATGGAGCCCTAGTCTACGCGGTCGCCTTCCTTCCTGCCAAGCTTTGCCACCTTGGCGATGATGTGGCCGACCTGCTCCTTCAGGGCCTCCGTATCTGCATCAGCCGGCAGGGTGCGAAGAACGTTCGTGAGGTTGATTCCCGGGTTGCGGTACACGATCTTCGTCAACACCCGCTCCAGAGTTCCCGCGCAGAGCCGGCGCGACTCCTCGGCCAGCTGCGCGGGGATGCGGTTCCGGAGACCTGCAAGAGCCGGAGCGACGCCTCTGAAGAAGAGGCTGAGCTTGGCGCTGTGCGGGAGATCTGGATCCGGCGAGTAGATAAGGTGTTCAACCTTCAGCGCTAGCAGCTCTTGATCAATATTGGACGCAGAAGAAACCAGCTCTTCGGTCCACACTTCGATAGTCTGCCGGAAGAGCTCGGATGCCTTGTTGACGCTCTCCATCAAGGTTCGCTCCTTGCGGAGCTCATCCTTCAACTTGGTCTCCTGGGCCCGGGCAGCATCGAGCGATTCCTTCAAGGTGGTGACCTTCAGCTCCAAGTCCTCAATGGAGTCCTTGGCGGCCTTCAGCTCGTCACCCCTCTTGGATAAACTCACCTGAAGCTCTGAGTTTGTGTGAGCATCCTTCTCGCGCTCCAGGATGAGCGCGGCGACCTTCTCGGCGCTCACCTTCATCGCCTTCTCCAGTTGTTCGACCTTGGCGGCGAGCTCTTTCTTGGCGTCCTCCGCGGCAACCGCGGCTGCCTTCGCCTCCTTCAACTCCCCGCCAAGGGCAACCTCGCGAGCGGCAAGGTCTTCTTCATGAGAGTCCAGCTCAACCTTCCGCTGCGCGAGCTCTCCCTCTCGCCGGGACATCTCCACCCCGGCGAGACGCTGCTGTTCGTCGGCTTCAACCTTCTCGAGCACCCACTCTTGGTACTCGCCGGCGAGACGCTCACGCTCCTCCGCCACCTGGCGGAGGGCAGCCTGGTTGGCGGCGCTGAGCTCCGCCGCACGCTTCTCCATCTCTGCCGCGGCCTTGGCGGCAAGAGCCTCCCGGGAAGCGAGCTTTGCTTGCCTGGCCCGGTAAAGGGCCAGGAGCTGATGAAGCAATCGCTCCTCCTCGGGCCCCTCACCTCCACTGGGCGCCTGGACGATCTTCAGGCCTGCGGAGGCGAGGACTTCTCCGTCGAACGCCTCGCCCTCCGCAGGAGCTCGCGACGAAGACCCCCACGGCATCTGAATGAAGACGCCATTGGGGGCCTCGAGATAGAACCTCTGCTCTTCGCCGGCGGAGGGACCGGTGGCCGGTGCAGCATCAGATGCTCCCGCCGCCTCCGGGTCGGCGGTGCGGCCACCGTCCCCCTCCCCGGCCGCTGCGTCCGCAGCCGGAGCAGTTTCTTGCGCGGCCGGCTCGGCGGCCTCGGTTACCTCCTCGACGACTGGAGCGTCGCCGCCGCCGCCCTGCGCGTCCTCCTCCTCGAGAACAATTACCTCCGTCTCCATGGGCACAGGAGGAGGGAGATCTAGAAAGAAGAAGAAGAGAAAGAAATTCAAGACTCAAGCAAATATCCAAAAAAGAGACAAGCCAAGAAGACAAGTTACAAAGATTACCTTGGCGGACGTCCTCAGCGGCGGGCTCCCTCGCCGGGGAACTCGGCCTCGTCGGAGTAGTCGTCCTCGCCGGGGAACTTGGCCTTGGTGGGGTGGCCGCCCTTGCCGGGCTGCTCGTCCTTGGCGGGGTACTCTGCCTTGGCGGAGTACCCGCCCTTGACGGAACACTCTCCCTCGCCGGAGAGTCCTGCCTTGGCAGGGATGGTGGGGCCTGCGGCTCCTCAGCTGTGGCCTCCGGGCGCTCTTCCCGCTGGGGCTCCTCCTCTGCGCGGAACAAGACAAGGGATGTCAACACGTGAAGACAAAAATCAAAGCCTCAGGCGTACCCCGACAAGCGAAAAGAGAAAAACCCAGACTTACGCTGGGGGCTGCGCTGCGGGCTGCGCTGGGGGCTGCTCATCGGAGCAGTGCTCGAGTCCGGCAGGCTCGACTCCGGCACACCCTCTGTTGCCGCTGCCGCTGAGCCTTCCGCGACCTCGGCCTCGGGCGCCTTGGCCTTCTTCGCTGCGCGATGGGCCAGGGTCCTGAAATCAAAACAGTAAACAGAGTCAGCATCAATAGAAGTCCAAGACAAAAATCAAGAAGATGTAGGATCTCGGATTCTTACTCCTGGTCCTCCTCGTCGTCCTCGCTCAGGGCGGAGAAGTCATACTCCACCGTGGGCGCGTCGGCGCGAGGAGCGGGAGGTGAAGACTCCCTCGCGCGCTTGGTGTTCACCGGGGCTGGGGGCTGCGAAGACCCAGCCCCTGTGGCTGCCGGCGCCCGAGGAGCGGGCGGAGCCGTTGCTCCGCTCCGAGAAGACCCCTGCCGGCTCGCTGCCGGCCTGCGGGGCGCCTCCGTAGTGGCCCGCGCACGAGCCGCCTCCGCTGCGGCTGGTGCGCCGGACGGCCTTGGCGCGGCTTGACTCCCCCGGGGAGCTGCCCGCCGAGGTGGCTGTTGCCGGGGCGCCTGCGCCCTCTCCCCCGTCGCCGCCTTGCGGAGGCGCTTTGCGGGGACTGCTTCGGGCTTGCCGGGGGCGGGGAGCTCTCCGACGAGGAGAGGTCGTCGGCGTATAACTCCGTGGATCCGCCGGAGTCTTCGGCCTCCTCCTCCTCCTCCTCCTCTGCCCCGGCCGGCTCGCTGGGCCCAGCATCCAGCGCTGCGGCCCTCTTTCCCTTGGCGCCTCCGCCCCTCGCGGCGCCTCTGCTCCCTCCGGCGGTGCCCTCCATTGCCGCAGCCTCCGTCGCGATCCCATGGATCCCGGAGTGCCTCAACGAGGGGACCCCGGCGAGCGCGTCGGGTGGGAGGTTCGACAACCGGCGGATCTCCGCCTCCTCCGCCTGGGTGGACGCCTCCTCGGCCTCCGCCTCCTCCGGCGAGAACCCGAAGACTCCTGCCGCCGCGGCTGCGGCGGCCTCCTCAGCCCGAGAAGCTATGTAGGCGATTTCCTGGTCGGTGGTGTCCCGCGTGTGCAGCTTGAGGTCCTCCTTGTTACTCGCCACCTCGGAGAGGTTGTCGTAGAAGTTGAGGACGTCGATGGGCTTCGGGGCGATCCACGAGCGGTCCAAGCCATGCGAGTCGCACATCGGCATCATGGCAAGGATCCGGTCCCTCGCGGCGTTGTTGCAGAGCGGCACCACTTCCCGGGGAGTCCTGAACCACTCGGGGTGCGTCGGGTCGTACTTGAAGAGCTCCCGTACCATCCCGCGCAGCTCCAGAGTGGTGAAGTTGAAATTAAGCCCGGGGCGCAGCCTCATGATATCTGCCGGGCCGCCGTACTCCCAGGCCGGCCTCTTCCGGTCTTGGAGAGGGGCAATGCGCCGGCGGAGGAAATCTGCGCCCACCTCGGCAACTGACAGCCGGGCCATCCGAAGACGAAGAATCCGGACGAGGGCGATGTCGAGCTTGACGTCGTCGGAGTCTAGATCACTCCAATCCCTGCCGCGCACAATGGGCGTCGTGCGCGGCGCAGTGAAGGCTTGCGGCTGGTCTTCTACAATCCAGCACCACTCCGCTCGCCATTCCTCCCACTTGCCGCGGAGCTCCCCCGGCAAGTACGCCCCTTTCTTATTAAGACGGAAGACCCAAGAAATTCCTCCGGAGAGGGGGGCATCGGCCTCGGCTCTAGGAGTGAAAAAGTGTCTAAAGAGGGCTACGTTGGGGTGGACTCCTATGAAGTTTTCGCACATATGTGCGAAAACAGCCATGGTGAGAATGGCGTTGGGGGTGAAATCAAGCAGATGGAAGCCGTATGTGTTCATGATATCACAGAAGAAGTTCGAAAAAGGAGGACAGAGACCACAATGGAAAAAGGCAGCAAAGAAGTGATACCCGCCGGGATAGTTGTCCTTGGCGACGGCCGGGTATGCTCGCGTGCGGGGATGCGCATCGGTTCCTTTGGACCAGAACAAGTAGTACTTGTTCCAGAGTTCCTGCACGCCGAGCTTCGGCGGGAAGACGACGTGCCGCTTCCGGTAAGCGATGAGCTTGGCCGCTTGCTCGGATTTCTCCTTCTTGGATTTCTCCGCTTTCGCCTTGTCGGTCTTTGGGGCCATGGCGGACGCGGCGGGAGGAAGGGGACGAAGAGCTCGGCGGCGGCGGAGGTGTGGAGGCGGAGCGCAAGAAGGAATCTTTTGCAGGTGGAAGACGACGTAATGAGAGCGCAGGGAGGAGAACCGCGCCTGCTACCTCTGCTTTTATGGGGGAGTGGGGGGCGTTTCGCCCTTTCCATTAAGAGATCGTGGGCACGTCCCATCCCACGGCGCCGCAATCGACGCGTGCCGTTACCGTAGGGTGCGGCGGATATGGAAGTGGATTCGGCGCGCCGCGGGCCGCGGGTGCCCGTGCACTGTTTTGGGCCTGGCCCAACAGCGCTCGGCACCGTGTGTGGCCCAGGCCCGGGGGCTCCTGTCGGTGTACTAAGGTAGGGGTGCCTCAGTACCCCAACTTGTGCACGGGCAGTTGCAGCTTCCCGCGGCAAGGTTTACTGCGGGCTCGCCGGAGACCTTCCTGCTCCTTATTAAACCATTCAAAAACAAAGTATACAAGACATAAGACCGAGACCCCGGCAAGAGGAGCTTGCCGGGAAGGCCGATCCAGGCTCAAGACTGTTCCACTAACACAAGACCCTGGCAAGAGGAGCTTGCCAGGAAGACTAGAAGACATCGCCTCGGCGCTATGCGCGCCCCGGCAAGGGGTCCGGGGAGCGGCAAGTTCCCGGGCCCGGCAAGATCAAGGCCCCGGCAAGGTGCTTGCCGGGAAGGCTGCGCTGTGTGCCCGCGCTCCAGCTCATCGGCCCACGCGTCGCCCTGGGGCCTATCCAGGGACGCGTGGCGGATGGCTGTGCAGCCTGGGGTACACGGTGGCACTCCACGGCGATAAATCCGTCGCCGTGGCGGACGGAGACGCTAAGGCGGGAGCTTTTGGGGTCGACGGCGACGGGCATTAAATGCCCTTGTCCCCCACTGTTAAAGTAGGTATAGACCACTGTTCGGTACTGTAGCTCCACTGTTCCCGCACTGTTACAACTACCACCTCTTTTACATTTTTACCCCTTTCTCCTACGTTGACACCTGTCGGTGACCCCTTGCACTATAAAAGGAGGCCCATGCACAACGTGGAGGGGGTTCGAAACCTAGACTACTCTCACGCACGGTGTAGCTGCTCCTTCAAGCTCCCGAACGCTCAACTCAATACACAACCAAGCAGGAGTAGGGTTTTACGCATCCGTGCGGCCCGAACCTGGGTAAAACTGCCCGCGTGTTTGCTTCGATCTGCTCTTTGTGCTCCCTCCGCCCTCGTACCGCACAGACAAGGGGCTCCGGTCCCATAGGTGTTCGTGGCGGACAGTTTCCCCCGACAAAGTGTCACCTTGGACCGCCTCAGTCGACTGTCTCCACCGTCATGGGTCTTGTCTTTTGATCTCCTAGGATAGTGACCTTGGGAGGGGCCTTTTGGTCAGGCCTATGACCCTACCCTAGGTCCGTAACCTCGTCAGCTACCACCAAAGCCAGATGACCCGGATTCTCAACTCGGGACGGGTGATCCTCACGACTCCATGTGATCGGATATTCTCACCATCGTAAATACTGAGGCACTGCCGGCTCTACTGCATTGACAGTACGCTTATGAACCTTCTGATCCGTTTTGCATAGACTCGTGGTGAAGACATGATATTGGCCACCATTGAGATGCTTTGGATTACTTTGATAACCCGACTGATTACTTTGTTGCTGGTTTCCCTGACCAGACTATTGATTATAACCGTCCTAGTGGCCCTGCCCTTGAAAACCAGAGTTTGAGCCACCGCCACCAAAGCCAGGCCCTTGAGAACCGGATCCTGACCTGCCTGGCGGCCCATTGTGATTGTCGTGACCCGGATTATAATTCTGATACCCTCGCATTATGAAACAATATTTCCATGCATGAGTCGACGACTGCACATGCAGACTATGCTTTGGGCAACGGTCATTGAGCGTTTCCTCGAGGTTAAATTTTGGTCCTCCAAATTGCGGCTTACCCTTACGACGCTGATTTTTTATACTGAGCATTAGTGTTAGCGACAAAATCTGACCCTCCATCGGGGTGCCTGTGCTTACCACCATTACCCTGGCCATTGCCATTATTTCCTACCATATTCTGCTGGTGATCTTTAGAATTACCACTCTTCTTTCCCTTGTTGGATTTTTCATCACCGGATCCGAGATCCTTGGTGGTATCAGAGTTGACATATTTGATGAGAGCCGCCATGAATTCTCACATGTCATTATAGTGATGTTTAAGCCGCCCAAGTTTCAGCTTAAGGGGCTCAAAGCGACAATTCTTTTCTAGGACCAGGAAAGTTGAACCTGCTGCAATGCTTTCGGATGGATGGATAATAGCTGAAATCCGACGGACCCAATGGTGGGCCAACTCGTCCTCCCGATGTACACAGTTAGCCAGGTCAATGATCGTCAAGGGCTACTTGCAAGTCCCTTGATTTTTTTGATGAAACGTGTCTTTAGCTCTGCCCATGAGCGGATCGAATTGGTCGGGAAGCCTTTTAGCCATGTATGTGCCGGTCCGTCCAACATCGTAGTAAAGTATTTAGCGCAGACCGCATCATTGACATCCAACATCTCCATAGTTAACTCATAACTCTCAATCCAAGCCTCAGGGGGGAGATCAGCTGTATAATTAGGCACCTTACGAGGGCATTTAAAATCCTTGGGTAGACGCTCATTGAGCAAAGGCGGTATTAAACACGGCACTCCCACTGTCCTGGAGGTCATCTTAACTTCCATTGAAGCCAAAGGAATCATCAAAGGCTGCTGATAAGCCCCCTGTTGAGCCGCTGCTTCAGCCTCATGCTGGGCCCTGGCATCGTCCACAATGGCCCAGGCATTAATTAGTAAATCATCACCACGGGCGGGTTATCGTTGCAAGGCGGGTTATCATCACGCGACGGATTATGACACCGTTCACTACTTGAGATTGCGGGCGACTCAATGTGCCTATTGTAACTACGACTCGGGTGAGCGGTTGAATGAACACGATCACGGCTGTATGATTAAGCCGCCTACTGCGCAATAGCCGTTTGAAGGAGCCCTACCGCATTGTGGGTCTCTACCACAGTCGGTGACTTGCCCTCGACCGGAATAACCGCCAGCTGTGTCACCGCCGCAACCATGTTATCCACCGGGTTAGAAAAATGTCCAAATAGTGGTGTCAAGAACTGTTGAGTCGGCGTTTGGTTGGGCAGGTTAGCCATCCAATCGTCCCTCTGTGTCAGCTCAGGCTGATGGGGTTGAGCCGCCGCCTCACTTCCAGGCCCATCCGGATTTAATTGGGAATCCACCCAGGCGCCTGGAGTGCTTGGACCCACTCCAGGGGCGTTGAATAAATTCCTGGGATCATAGTGCAAGGGCAGACGGGTCTGGTACCTCCTCCAAAATATTGCATTAGAGGCATCTTGATCCAAATTCAAACGCCAAGCCTGTGCCTTAATTCGCTCCGACTCAGCAGCAATATGAGTTCGTTCCTCTACCATCCTGACATTCTCTGCATTGATATCCGCCTGAGCTTTAGTGATCTCCGTCTGAATCCTTCTAATCTCTTCATTGCGCTCCACTGGATTCGCTGCAGTTACTCCGTGTGTTCAACAGGTTTGACAGAACTTGAGCCGGCGGCACAACTGAGCCACCAGCCCTCGCGGTCACAGCCATAGTCGCTCCAGATGGCATAGCTCCAGTTGTTGATGAATTTAAAGTCGGCTGCATACCAACCATGAAGATTGCGGGCCTGTATGGCGGCTCATAGGGGTCTGGAATATTGTCACCATCAGAATAGCCCACAAGCCGACCGTTCTGAAACCGGTAGATTGACTCCGTCTCTCCGGTCGACTCACCATCCGAATAAATGAGAGTCTCCTCACCAGATGCAGAATTTTCGGCAAGCTCCAAGCCTTGCGTGAAACTGACGAAAGCATGCTTCCGGCCGGGTTGAAACCGGGCGGGTTGCATGCGTCAAGACGACTCGAAGAGGTCAGGGAAGACATCCGGCTCGGGCATGGAGTCGCCGATCTTACCAATGAAAACGTGGATTCCGCAGAAGGGGGCTCGATACCCGTACTCGATTGAGTCAGCCTCGGGGCCTCGGCCAGCATCGTCGATGTAGAGCTTGCCACGGAGGCTCTTGGTCATCCTCCCAACAACATATACCTCGAGCCCTGGGAAAGTGCCCTTCAAGAACTCGAAACCACTGTGCCCTAGCCCCACGGTGGGTGCCAACTGTCATGGTTTTGTCACAATAGATGCCCTTGTGAAAGGACTTAGGTGCGAGGCCATGGTCATGGTGATTAGCTTGAAGGGGTTGAGCGGGACGAGAGACACAAGTTTACCCAGGTTCGGCCCCTAACTAACGAGGTAAAAGCCTACTCCTGCTTTGTGTTGTATTGCCATAGTATTGATTACAAGGGAGCGTAATCACTTAACCTAGCTCCCGATCAATCGTTTGTTGTCCCTAACCCGCCGCCGGGTCTCGCCTTTATATACACAAGTCGAGGCCCGATGACTTACAAGAGTCCCGGTCGGGTCACACAATGTAACCGACCCTGGCTCTAAGTCATCTTGTCGTTCTAGGCAAGCTACCACCAGGCGGCTCACACCTTCAGGTCATGAGTCACCTCTGGGTCGTGGGCCTTCAACAGGCATGATTGTAAGCCGCCCTCGGTCTTCTCATCTTGTCTTCTCATGCCTTACTAGGCCTTCATATTTGAGTCACCAACGGTGTAACCCGGCCCCTCCTAGGCGGGTCACACCATGGGGTTATATCCCCAATAGTTATGACAATATTACGCTGCGGTGTTCCAGGTGGCGTGAGTTGTGAAACAATTCCGCATTGCTGTAAGTGAATGCCAAACGTGTACCTCAAATATTCACCTCCGCGATCAGATCGTAGAAAATTTATTTTCTTGTTACGATGATTCTCCACTTCACTCTGAAATTATTTGAACTTTTCGAATGTTTCAGACTAGTGTTTCATCAAGTAGCTATATCCATACCTACTTAAATCATCTGTGAAGGTTAGGAAAATAACGGTACCCACCATGTGCTTCAACACTCATCGGACCGCATAAATCGGTATGTATGATTTCCAATAAGTCATTAGCCCGCTCCATTGTTCCGGAGAACAGAGTTTTTGTCATCTTACCCATGAGGCATGGTTCTAAAGTATCAAATGATTCATAATCAAGTGATTCCAAAAGTCCATCCGCATGGAGTTTCTTCACGAACTTTAAACCAATATGACCTAAACGGCAGTGCCACAAGTATGTTGCACTATCATTATCAACTTTGCATCTTTTGTCATCAATATTATGAATATGTGTATCACTACAATCGAGATTCAACAAGAATAGACCATTCACTAAGGGTGCATGACCATAAAATATGTTACTCGTGTAAATAGAACAACCATTATTCTCTCACTTAAATGAATAGCCATCTCGCAATAAACAAGATCCAGATATATTGTTCATCCTCAATGCTAGCACCAAATAACAATTATTAAGGTCTAACACTAATCCCGGAGGTAGATGTAGAGGTAGCGTGCCGACGGCGATCACATCAACCTCGGAACCATTCCCGACGCGCATCGTCACCTCGTCCTTAGCCAATCCTCGTTTATTCCACAACTCTTATTTCGAGTTACATATATGAGCAACCGAACCAGTATCAAATACACAGGCACTACTACGAGCATTTGTAAGGCACACATCAATAACATGTATATCAAATATACCTTTGTTCAGTTTGCCTTGCAGTAAAACCACTTCTAGAGACCATTTCCCTTGCAGTAAAACCACTCAGTTTCAGGCTTGGGTCCAACTTTGGGCTTCTTCCCATGAGCGGAAACATACTTGCCATTCTTCTTGAAGTTCCCTTTCTTTCCCTTGCCCTTTTTCTTGAAACTAGTGGTCTTGATAACCATCAACACTTGATGCTCCTTCTTGTTTTCTACCTCTGCCGATTTCAGCATCGCGCGAAGAGCTCGAGAATCCTTTTCGTCATCCCTTGCATATTATAGTTCATCATGAAGCCTTTGTAGCTTGGTGGTAGTGATTGAAGAACTCTATCAATAACACACTCATCTGGGAGCTCAATTCCCAGCTGAGTCAAGTGGTTGTGCTACCCAAAAGTTCTGAGTATGTATTCACTGATAGAAGAGTTCTACTCCATCTTATAGCTGAAGAACTTGTTGGAGACTTCATATCTCTCAACCCGGGCATTTTCTTGAAATATTAACTTCAGCTCTTGGAACATATCATATGCTCTGTGGCGTTCAAAATGCTTTTGAAGTCCCGGTTCTAAGCCATAAAGCATGGCACACTGAACTATCGATTAGTCATCATATCGAGCTTGCCAGACATTCATAACATCTGCATCAGCTCCTACAGCTGGTCCATCACCTAGCGGTGCATCAAGGACATAATTCTTCTGTGCAGCAATGAGGATAATACTCAAGTTATGAACCCAGTCCGTGTAGTTGCTACCATCATCTTTCAACTTAGCTTTCTCTAGGAACGCATTAAAATTCAAAGGAACGGTAGCACGGGCCATTGATCTACAACATAGATATGTAAAAAGTATTAAGACTAAGTTCGTGATAAATTTAAGTTTAATTAATCAAATTACTAAAGAACTCTCACTTGAATCAAGATGCCTCAAGTTGTCTAAGTGATACATGATCCAAATCAACTAACCCATGCCCGATCATCACGTGAGATGGGGTAGTCTTCAATGGTGAATATCTCCATGCAATGTTTGGGAAATCGGAAATCGATAACTGCTCAGTCAACTAGGGAGTAGGGATTAATCGTGAATCGGCCAATTAATCGGTCGAGCATTAATCAGTCAGTTTCTTATAAATCTCAGAATCCCGATGTTGAGACGAGGTTTTGGCCATGCAAAAATGTAATTTAAATGGCCTCAAATGAGTAAGTACCTAATATGGAGAAAAAAATCAACATGAAAGTTATTCGTACCGGCAAGGCGTACAACTTTTATGTTTTGATTATTTTGATCTGAGGTCATATGCGAGTTGTGACATGTGAGTTCAAAAAATGAACTATTGTATGAGTGTATGTGTGTATGACAACAATGCTCTAAAATATGATATATTCAACAAGTATGTCAACAATTATTATGTGCTCTATCTCTAAGACTTGTAATAACTTAATAACAGATACTCATAGTTCTTGAATTTGCATAGCATAATTGATACGTCTCCAACATATCTACTTTTCCAAACACGTTTGCCCTTCTTTTGGACTCTAACTTGCATGATTTGAATGGAACTAACCCAGACTGACGTTGTTTTCAGCAGAACTGCCATGGTGTTGTTTTTGTGCAGAAATAAAAAGTTCTCGGAATCGCCTGAAAATCAACGGAGAATTATTTCAGAAAATATAAAAAATATCTGCAAGAAGATCTACACCGGGGGGCCCACACCCTGTCCTCGAGGGTGGGGGGCGCGCCCCCCTTCCCAGGGCACGCCCCCTGCCTCGAGGACCCCCGATGCTCCACCGACGTATCTCCAGGTCCTATATATTCCGTTTCGTGGAGAGAAAAATCAAGGAGAAAGAATTATCGCGTTTTACGAGACGGAGCCGCCGCCAAGCACTAATCTCTCTTGGGAGGGCTAATCTGGAGTCCGTTCGGGGCTCCGGAGAGTGGAGATCGTCGCCATCGTCATCATCAACCTTCCTCCATCACCAATTCCATGATGCTCACCGCCGTGTGTGAGTAACTCCATCGTAGGCTTGCTGGACGGTGATGGGTTGGATGTGATCTATCATGTAATTGAGTTAGTTTTGTTAGGGTTTGATCCCTAGTATCCACTATGTTCTGAGATTGATGTTGCTATGACTTTGCTATGCTTAAGGCTTGTCACCAGGGCCCGAGTGCCATGATTTGAGATCTGAACCTATTATGTTTTCATGAACATATGTGTGTTCTTGATCCTAGCTTGCAAGTCTATAGTAACCTACTATGTGTTATGATCCGGCAACCCCGAAGTGACAATAATCGGGACCACTCCCGGTGATGACCATAGTTTGAGGGGTTCATGTATTCACTATGTGTTAATGCTTTGGTCTGGTACTCTATTAAAAGGAGGCCTTAATATCCCTTAGTTTCCAATAGGACCCCGGTGCCACGGGAGGGTAGGACAAAAGATGCCATGCAAGTTCTTTTCCATAAGCAAGTATGACTATATTCGGAATGCATGCCTACATTGCATTGATGAACTGGAGCTAGTTCTGTGTCACCCTAGGTTATAACTTCTACATGATGAATTGCATCCGACATAATTTCCCATCACCGATCCAATGCCTACGAGCTTTACCTATATTGCTAGTCGCTTATTTACTTTTCCGTTGCTATTATCACAAAAACTACAAAAACACTATCTTTACTTTTATTGCTGCTACTGCCACTATCATATAACTGTGCTACTAAACTATCCTGCTGCAGATACTAAGTTTCCAGGTGTGGTTGAATGACAACTCAGCTGCTAATACTTAAGAGTATTCTTTGGTTCCCCTTGTGTCGAATCAACGAATTTGGGTTTACTACTTTACCCTCGAAAACTGTTGTGATCCCCTACACTTGTGGGTTATCAATAACAAGGTCCACAAGTATGTATCACATGACATAGCAAGGTCCAAAAGTATCAGGTATGTATGATATGAGAGTATAACATAACAAGGTCCACAAGTATGTATGATAGTATGACATAGCAAGGTCCACAAGTGACATTCCACAACAGCCATAAAACACAAATAATCGTAGTTCTTGACTTCTTGCATAAGTCCATAACATAACAAAGTCCTCAAACCGTAAAACACAAATAAATATAGTTCATGGATTCTTGCAATCTTGCATAGTTGCATTGCATGACAAGTTGAGAACTCAAACTAGGAAAATACCAAACATCACACATAGACAAAGTTCTCCTTCTCCCACAAGGCCACAACCAAAATAAATTACTAGGTAAATATAAATAGCAAGGCCCAAAGAATTAAGGTTGTGTTGTGTCCTCGTCCTCATTTGTTTCAATCATCTCATCATTATCAGACTCAAATTCTTCTACTTCATGGAGTTATCTCACTCTTGCACTCCTACAAGGCTCTATAGCCTCGGTGGCTCCCACTTCGTCATCAATGGTGGTGTCCGGATCAACCTCGTCCTCAACATATGGATCTTCACATATCCAATGTTGTGCCATGGAAGCATCTTCACCAAGGATAACATCACGAGAGGAGGAACATTTCTTTCTTTTGTCCATCATTCTTCCATTGAATTGGATATAATCTAGATTGTCCCTACGGCTCACATCTAGTTTATTTCTCCTCTTCACATCCACCTAAAAATTGAAAAATAAATCATAATCAAGTAGTCATTCACATTTGTTCATAAATAAAGTAAGGAACTAAAGATCAAATTTGAATAGCTAAAAGTTGAGATTCAAGAGTTACTTGTTCGAAAACACTCCAATTCCGTTCACATCCTAAAGAACTTGTGGTCAAGTTGAGTATCCTCAAACCATGTGCATAAACGTAGGAGTTTGTAGTCCATAAGTTGCCCACCACTCCCCTACATGAGAAAACAAAATACAAAGTATTATGCATCAATCCATCAACCCATAATTTCATAAATGCAATATGCAAAAATCCAAAGAGTATGTAGGAGAACAAGCTTACCGGGATTGAAATTTGCATTTGTTATAGCTTTTGAGGCAGCCAACTTCGCAAACATGCCCTCCTTATTTTTAAACCTTGGCAAGTCTATGTTAAGTGCTTTATTTTGCTTCTCATCATCATCATAATAAAAGGTCTCAATAACTTCCATCAATCCACACATGACCTCTACATCGAAAAATATGCTTGGGGTAGCATAACTATAATAGGGATTCAATGCATATGCGGCCATGTGCAATGGCGTATCTAACCTCCCATTCATCTTGCTCTCCATGGCTGTTGTGATGATCTTATAGTCCTTATCTGAATTTTTAACGCAAGCAATGTTGCCTTATTTGCCTCTATTATTTCTCCATACATTTAGGCCATGGACTATACATCACTATCAGGCAATCAAAGCACCTTCACCAATGCCTCAAAAACCTTGCATTGCAACATACGGTAAGCACAACATTCGTATTTAACATATTACATATAACACAAGAGGACAGGACATAATTAAAGAACATTATTAATGTTCTTACCTTAATGCAAAAGACGCATTCTTCCAAAATGTCCTACTAATTATTATGGTGTGAGTCGACTTTCCTTTCCATGTACATGTATGCTTGCATTGTTCCCAAGCATCACTACAACACATCTCCTTTAGTTGTTTCTTCTTTGCAACGGGACTTTGCAAGGTAAGAAATGATGAAGCAAATTGTCACTCCCAGCCTAACAATGTCTCTCTTTTCTGTACGAGACCTCATCAACGCCAATGTTGCATGATGTGCATAAAGAAAAATAGTCATTTTCTTCGCTTTGGTAATTGTAGAACCAAATTGCTTTAATTTACCAACCGCTTCTACCATCAAGCTGAGGGTGTGCGTTGCACATGAGGTCCAAAATATCTTCGTCCTTTTTTCTGTCAACATCCCTTTTGCTCCCATATTATTTGAACCATTATTCGTGACTACTTGTATAACATTATATGCACCTACAAACATCATGGTAAAACACAATAATCAATACATGGTAAAAGCTTGAAATGCAAAGAACGAGAGAAAATAAAACGTTCAAGATTGATACCAATTTTCTCAATGCATTCATCAACATAATTGAAGATGTAGATACATGTGTGTGCATGAGCCGATGCCTCCTTTGATTCAAGAAAAATGTCCCCAACTTACAATGCACACACAAGTTCATGATGCTCCTTCTTTTCTTGTCTGTCCAAGCATCAGTCATGATAGAGCACCCGGTGATCTCCCTCTTAGCCTCATGTGTATTCAACAAATCCCTAGTCCTTTCCACCTCCTGCAACAACATATTTTCTCCTATATGATGTTGTGAAGGTTGCTTCCAATCAAGACCATAATGATCAAGGGCTTCACAAAATTGTTTGAAGTCATCATTATTGATAGCATTGAAGGGTATGTTTTTCTTGTACATCCATCTAGCCAAATATTTCCCAACTTTGTAGCTTCTCTCCTTGTCGGTACTATCATTGATGTTGCATTGGAATTTTTTCAATGGCACACTAGGATCAATTGGCGCCACAAATTGATCCATAGGCCCAACATTTTTGGGATTACCTTTACCAACTCCACTAAGCTCTTCATCATCCTCAACTTCTATGCTCACTGAGGCCCTTAATTCTTGTACTTGCTTTTCCTTTTTTCCACCTTGTTCTTCTTTGCGGCATGAAAAGCCTCCTTGCACCGAGCTTGTTGTTCTGGGGTGCTATCATACAACTTGTCACCGGGCTTCTGATTTGTGCTATGTGTTGCTTCATCCTATTGACCCCCTCTAGACATTTCTTTCCCACGTAGCTTGCACTTTACTCTTTGCAAATCATTTGGATCACACAACATGGCAAATTCCCACGCCATGTCATCAGAATTCCTTTTTAGCGACTGAGAACTCACCACCTTGGAAGCGGCACTAGAAGTATCCATCTCCTACATACAAAAAACAAAATACAAATCAAGTAGGGCGGCAAGTTAGCAATAATTGAAGTTAAAGTGTTAAACAACAAAAGTCAATTACCAATTAGGCAATTACTAATAAATTTCCTACATACAATTCTACATGCAATTAAGCCATCAAACAACATGAAATTAATAAATTAAAAATCAACATAGTACTACAATTGTAACAATCCTACACAACAATCATTTGGATCATCAATTCATCATTCATTTTAGCGGGCGTTCTTGTGCCGATTGTGGTGCTGCCCCTTCTCCTCCAACATGAAACAACAAAAGATGAAGATTGAAGAGGCAACAACATGTCTCTATGCTATGTTGTTGTGATGATGCCCCTTCTCCTGCAACCTGGTCGCTGGCGTGAAGAGGCGGGAAGGAGAGGCTAGAGAGGGAGCGGAGGTCACCTACTTGCTGCTGCCCTGGTCGATGGTGTGAGGAGGCAGCCAGGACAGGCCAGAGAGGGAGAAGGGCCACCTGCTTGTTTGCCATAGCCACGGGTGAGGATGGAGGACGGGATATATGCGGGAGGAGGGGGAGGCGGCGAGGAGAGGCGGGAGAGGAAAGGCCACCGTTGACCGATGGCGGGGGAGTGACGGGTGCTAGCGGCGGTGAGAGGCTACAGAGGCACGGGTGAGGAGGGGGGCGAGGTAGATGTGGGAGGAAGGGGCCGGTGAGGAGAGGCGGAGAGGCAGGGTCGACCACGCCGTTGGCCGGTAGCGGCGCTGGGTGGGTAGTGCAGGCGGCTGCGCGGGGTGGGGAGGGGGGCATGGTGGATTCGGGAGGAGGGGGAGCCGACGAGAAGAGGCAGGAAAGGGAGGGTCGGCCACGCCATTGGCCAGCGGCGGGGCAGTGGTGGCGGCGCTAGGTAGGTAGTGCAGGCGGCGGCACGGGGTGGGAGTTCTGCCAAACCTAACCCACATGAGCCACATGTGAGGATTGAGGAGAGAGATGAGAGAGGCTAATATTTCACTTTTTATAGTATGCCCCCTATGAATCCCGCGATTAATCGATCTACGGTGGATTAATCGGTTGTCAGAAGATTAATCGGCTGATTAATCCCCGTCCGAATACATGTAATTTGCAAGGTCGATGGCCGAGTAGCGATTAATGTGCCGATTAATTGGCTAATCGGACGATTTTTTGAATAGTGTCTCCATGTTGATCATATCTACTATATGACTCAGGTTCGACCTTTCGGTCTACAGTGTTCCGAGACCATGTATGTACATGCTAGGCTCGTAAAGTTTAACCCAAGTATTTTGCGTGTGTAAAACTGGTCGTGTCGCAGGGGTGGGCTCGGTGATGATATCCGTCCTGCGGAGCCCATGGTCTTCGTCTTGTTGCACCAGAATGGGAATCATTGGGGGGTTCCTTGGGAACCCGCATACGTCCTTGCCTCCTTAGCACCAAAGGGTAAATTGTCTCCTCTGCGCCCGCTGGCGCCCGCCTGGCCTTGGTCGTCATGGCTTACGTCATCGCAGCCTCGTGAGGCTAGGCACCTGCATAGGAATCTCCGCTCCTTGGGAGGCCGCTTCATTGGAAGGTCTTGGTGTTGTCTGCCTCGCGAGGCCAGGGCCCTCGTGAGGGTCTTGTCTTGGAGGTCTTCGCAGCTGGGCCATACCGGGCCGCCGTGGGCCGCAGGCAGACACGTCTGGGCACCCCCGATCCCAGAACACCGAGAATCGGTGCCAGTGTCAAAGGAGAACCATAATGTCATCAGAATCTAATGGATCTTCAAGAACAAGTAAGATGCAAATGGTGTTGTCATTCGAAACGAGGAAAGATTGGTAGCTCATGGCTACTCCCAAGTCGGGGGTATCAACTATGGTGCAACCTTTTCTCCCGTTGCTCGCCTTGAATCTATTCGCATGTTGCTTGCACTAGAAAGAAAAACACTTCCATGATGATACATGTTTGTCACAGTAGGTCATGTTTTCTATCATGCATGTACCTCTATGACGATTTATGACAGGATTAAGATAATCATACATGTGTTGTTGTAGAAGTGTTCCATGAAAAAAATCAAACTATCATCGCAGAAGTGTCCACTTCCATGATGATAAATGTTGTGCCATCGAAGTGTTTTCTTCAAGGGCAACCGACACGTGGCTTCCACCATAATGGATCATCGTTATGCTATGTCCGGTTTTGATCCGATAAGCCGATAATAGCCCCAACCAATGGCAATTTTCCACATGTAAAACTTTCATTCGCCAGATGATCCATGTGTCATCTCAGTTTTGCGACGGATGTCCTTGATCCAATGGAGGAGACACGCCTATGATACATCGACACATGGCATGGCCCAACAGTGGTCCAATTTTGTTAAAAAGGTTGGCCGAGTAATAGTTAGCAGGCTGGCACATTAACGGCCTGCTTGCACATGGCCCATTTGCGGGTAAGGCCCGTAGGAACAGTGTCAAATCAGCCCATCACCGGACCATTGTGGATTTCTCATCATTGAAGCCCATGGTCACTCTTGGCCCGTTAATAGTTTTTTATGTATTTGGGCCTAATTACAACCCGGTGTGTTTCCGGCCTGTTTACGGTCGTGCTACATTTGGGCCCATTTGTCGCCCGATGAAAGTTCCGTCCCATAAACACGTCGTGATGGAATTGGGCCATTTCCATCTAGGTCCGACTTTCGGTCTGTTAGCGGCCCATTGTAGATTTGGGCCACTTCCAGCCCAATATGTTTTTTGACCTGTTAGCGACCGGCGCAACCCATGGGCCATATGGCCCCATGTCACAACGGGTCGTGCTGACTTTCGGCTTGTTAATGATCCACCATGTAAATGGGCCACCACGGGGAGAGATACATTTTGGCCTACTAAAGACGAGTGGGCTATTTAGCACATTTTAGGTCCAATCATCTTTCGGACTGCTACAATCCATGGGTATATTCTGGCCCAATGAAGGCCCAATCTGCATTTTGGCCTCTTAAAGGCACGTGTCATTTATGGGACAAATAAGGCATGCGAGATATATAGACATGTTAATGACCCGTTATTACAATGGGCCCATATTATGTTTAGGCCTGTTAAAGGCCTATGGTCTCGGGCCTACAAATGGAACGATCAAAAATAAGAAAAGCTTACGCTGATTTAGGCCCAATTATTTTATGTGCACTACATACTGATTACGACCCGCAATCCTTTTTAGCTCCGTTCGAGTTGTGGGACGAACGAATATTGGCCCTTGGGATCCTACGATGCTTTCGGCCAAAAGGAGGCTGATGATGTCGAATACATTAGTAATAATAAACCTACACTATACAAAACTAGCTTGCTAATTTCTGCGACCTTTGGCAGCATGATAAATATTGTATCGCAACAAAATAGATTACAACCATACAACAAAAGGCATGTTGGCATAAAAGTTTACAATCCTTGTAGATAAATGCACCATTTGATGTATAGAAGCAAATATCGTTTGACCTGAGTGGTAATGTTTTAGGCGTAGAACCTGATGGAGCAGCATGACCTTCCCCTTTTTCCGCCATGCTCTTGAACAATAAAGCAAATGTATGATAGTCTGGTTTCAAAACCATTCATATCTTGACGACATTTGTCAACTACAATTCTTGTTTCAGAAACAACCTCCATTGGGGATTGGACTTGTGTCTGGAGCACATATATATCACTCTCTCTAGCCGGAAGATTTTTCTGAGTAGTCGACGAGGTTACTGATAGCCTGCAAGTGCACATGGTTTAGTTGTAGCCTTTTCGAAGTAAGAGTATCGATCCCACATGGAGCACAAGAATCAGACTTTTGCCTCTTGTAGAGAATTAGGTATTTTTGTGCATGCAAATAATTGTAGACTTAAAGCAGAGTGAGGGCGGATAAAAAGGATTGTTGAATAATGTTTGTAACTTCCAACTAAATAACATAAAAAGTAAATGAAGCGTAAGGATTGTGATGACTAGTGAAACAACAGAATAAAAGGGCACATATGCATAAGCATAGTATATACCGGATACTTGAGCCACTATTGACGATTATGCTGGGAGGAGCCGAGTACAGTATATGTTCTACTCGTGGTCGACTTCGTGCCATGCACGCCACCATCATAGTCTCCCCAGAGGGTTATACAACTAATGATATTAAGGGTTTTCCCATGGATGCGAACTCTCTAAGCCGTATTTCCCCGATCAATTGAAAAGACTAGGAGCGGTAGGCTTTTACTGTCACCTTGAATTACCCCCGCATCCTAAATCTTTACAACAACAATGATATACTTCACGGCCATAAGACACAAATGTTGAGTGGGGCCAATTCACAATATTCACGAAGTTATTAAACTCAGCATTCAACAGGGGGTCTCATATCCACAATAAACATTTCAGATCCTACACATACCAAGGTTCATCCATATCCCTGAGAACTTGGGTCTACTCACACATGAGGACAACAAACATCATGACAATGGTAATGGAATACATTGATGAGGGATTCAAACGATACACCAAAAGATCCACTAGGGTTCTTGATGTTGCAGATGATAAGGATGTGGATGATGATGATGATGATGAAGTTGATGGCAATGATAGCGGTGATTACATTGTCCCCCTCCTCGCGACGGGAAGGATCCCCTCCTTCTCCTTGACAATCCCTACTCTCGATGAACTCCGGAGGCTAGGGTTCTGCCTTCTAGATGAGTTTCTGGTGTCTCTGAGCGTCTGATCAAAAGGTCGGAAAATGTTTTAGGGGATGTCAAATTATATATAAAAGGGTCTAAAAATATTTATATCAATTTTATATTTAGTTTATAAACGGGCCTAAGAAGGCCAAGTGGTGGAAGGCAACTTGGGCAACCAAGGCCCAAGTGGGGGAGGCGCCCACATAGCCTATGGAAGAAGTCTGAATTAGACTAGGGAGAGGGTTTCTTCCTCCCCTAGACCGGTGCACGAAGGAAGGAGACCTTCCCTCCTTGTGTGGAAGCCCCTCCTCCCCTCCCAACCTATATATATATATATATATATATATATATATATATATATATATATATATATATATATATATATATATATATATATATATATATATACTAGAGGCTTTGGTTCTACTGTACAGAGAAGTTTTGAAGCCTCCTCCAGTTCTTCTAATTGGTCGTACTTGACTAATTAGAGCTAGACTAATCCTCTAATCCTCATAACTGGAACCCCCGTGTGGTTCTAATCTCCTCCCTCTAACTCTCCGACGACGATTAGCTATGGACGACGAAACGCTGCCGGATCGTGAAGGTTGCACGCTTGCAAGTTGCAACCAAGTAGAGAGGTCGTGCTTTCGGTCTTCGTTTTGAGGGACTGTTCATGGGCAGTTCGTGGGATCGTTCATCGACGGTTCGAGGGACTCCAAGTACGATCTACACCGACACGTTCTTTTTTCGCTGCAACTCGGTGATAGTAACGATCATGATCCCAACCCATTATGCATCTCCATATTTATCTTGGGTGTGCGCAGGCGCATTTTTTTTTCTACTATGTTTCCCAACAATTAAACATTGTTTAAGCAGTGCATTGAATAGACACATGACACTATACACAACCATTAGATAATATTATCATAATATTGTTGTCGGAGCATTTTCTAGCATATCCCTCGATAGGGTACTCGGGCTAGGCGTGCAGACCAGGGGGCATAGAAGATTTACTTGGATTTAGGCCCTCATGGTGGAGGTAAAGCTCTACTTCCTGCTCCCTTGCATTGATTGAGTATAGGGGTGTACAATAGTGATTATGTATCAACTATATGGTGTTTCTTTATACACACTAGCCTAGCCTGGCTTTTATGGGATGAGGGATAGGTTTACATGATCATAGTCTTGGATGGTTATGAAGGAGTCCTCTTGGATGTCGTCACGACGGCTTCCTTCTCGTGTATTCCAAGTCATCCGAGTCTTCATTTTCTACGGGTCCATAGGCCGGTACGACAGCAAGGTCATAAACCGACCTAGGGGGGCTGACCTCCTGTATGATAGGCATCCGTGGGCCGTAACATCGTCAAATTTCCTAGAAGTTGCGCGGAGGAATAACATTTTGAATATTTGTTATATTTGGGTTGCTCTGTATTTCAATGAACCTTGGGACTAAATATCGATCCTATTTGAAAAACGAAAGGATCGTTAGCTTTAAAATAACACGAGTTCTTTTGGATTCTGTTACTACTTGAAGGTGCTACCAGATTTTGGTCAGTCAAAACACGTACTACAATCTGCAAATCGACTCGACTTTGCGACGCCATGCCTATCAAGCGTCCAGACCAGTCCTCCAATGGCTACCCTACCATGCGCAGGCTCTGTGTTGTGATATTGCAAATCGACGCCAGTGGCCCCACGCTCCCGCCCCAAAGTCTTTTCCGAGAGTACGCCAATGGCGTACCTTAGCTTTATACAAGGCAGAGAATATTTACAAGAGATTACAAAGCGAAGGGCACAACAAGCTTGTGCCTGAGCCCCACCCTACTCCACTCCTGATCCTAACGCGATTACTCAATAAATTGTTGAACTCATTTAGCTCCTTCCGTAGCCCCTAGCTTTAGCTCTTGGAATATTAGATCGGTCGTGCCCCATTCATTGAGAATCCTATCTCCACCAAACACCCTGCCGTTCCTTTGCTTCCAGAGACACCAACATATGAGGGCTATGAACATGTCAAACCTTTCCTCCTTGACTTGGGAGCATGCTTCCTCACCGTTGCCCACCAATCTTCCAAGCTTGCATGCTGCGTAGGCAAAATTGCCAAGTTGATCTCTGCCCTAGAAAAACACTGGAACAAAACTTGCCTTGCGAATACGCATTGTAGAAGAATGTGATCCACCGTGTCCTCTTCTTGGTCGCACATGAAGCATGGGGACGTTCTATCTTGTAGCCCATGTCTGGATCTTCTGTCCGAAGTCCACAACCTGTATTGCACTGCCATCCACATGAAGATCTTGCAGGCTAGTGGTGCTCCATTCTTCCTGTAAGTGCATCTAGTGCCACCCCTAGTTGGTTTTGGAGTATTGACGACAAACCTGGTTGAGGGACTAATGTGTTTGTGAGAATTGCAGGATAACACAGGTAGTAGTCCCTCATTGATTCGGTTTACCTACCGGAGATGACCCCTAAAAATGTATGAAGACATTGACAACAGTGGTGGTACATGAAGATAATCATATTGAAGACCATGACGAGAGAAGACATTGTGTGAAGACTATGGAGCGCGAAGACTTAGATGTTTCGTTGTTTCCTTTTCTTCTTTGTTGAGTCATAGGAACCACCGTACTGTTAAGTGGGGTCCAAGTGAACTAAGTCAGAGTGACTGAAGTGATGCTCAACCAAATCATATGTCTTCGAGCGAAGACTATGAGAGCAAATCTTATCCAGAGCTGGATGAGTCAGCTTTACTTGTAGCCCAAGTAAAGTTGACGTGTGAGTGTTTGAAATCTGACCGTTGGAACACGTGTCAGTTCCTTAGTGACCCAGGGTCACTTCGGACAAATCAGGTCGGGTTGCCCAGTGGCTATAAATAGCCCACCCCCTACACCATAAATGGTGGTTGCTCGGAGTTATTACACGGCTTTTGTCGTTTGAGAGCAACCCACCTCTGAAGCATTTGAGAGAGAGATCCTTGCGAGGGCAAAGCCACAACACCCAGAGCCAAAGAGTGTTAGGCATCACTGAAGTCTTTCTGTCTGTGTGACCTGAAGACTTATTACACTTGAGGACTGTGTTTCCTCCAGCCGGTTAGGCGTCGCGTTCTGAGCATCCAAGAGTCATTGTGGATCGCCGGTGAACGAAGTCTGTGAAGGTTTGGAAGTCTACCTTGAAGACTTACTAGAGTGATTGGGCGAGGACTAGGTGTCCTTAGCTCAAGGGGAATAAGGTGAAGACGCGGTCTTCTGAGTTAAATCTTAGCCTCCCTAACCAGACGTACAGTTGACACAGCAACTAGACCTGGTCTAACAAATCACTGTCTTCCCCGAGCTACTGGTTCTATCCTTTTTCTTTCCCTTTACTTACTGTCTTATGTTGTGAAGTCATTGCCTGCTTGCCTTATCTGATTGACTTCACTGTGTGTGACTACTTGTTCTGATTGGCTTCATTCCCTCTTCCATCTTGATCCTTACTGCCTAGCTGCTATTAGTGTTCATGCTTTCACTTTATTGAATACCTGACTATGGCCTGTCTAGTGTAGTATACTTTCCGCTGCATATAAATAGGATTGGATTTATCCTTTGTCTTCGAAACTTCCATGTTTTGAAGCATTTCATAAAAATCGCCTATTCACCCCCCTCTAGTCGATATACTGCACTTTCAATTGGTATCAGAGCCGGGTACTCCCTTGTTCTGTGTGATTCGGTTTAACCACCTGGAATTTTAGCTATGTCGACTGCAGAGATAATCAAAGTCTCCGCTGCGTGCCCCGTCTTCGATGGCACCGAATATCCCTACTGGAAGAACAAGATGTGAATGCACCTTGAAGCCATTGACGTGGACCTATGGTTTGTCGTCAAGAACGGAGTTCCCAAGACTGGTGAAGGTATCACCCCTGCTGATGTCAAGAGGCTCGTTCAACTGGATTCAACGGCCAAGAACATCATCTGTGGTCATCTGACCAAAGGACAGTATGGTCATGTAAGTGCCCTGGAAACGTCAAAAGAAGTCTGGGACTGGCTCTCAAAGGTCAATGAAGGAGTCTCAACCCAGAGAGATCAAAGGATCAGTGTCCTCCGCAATATTTTCAATCGCTTCAAGAGACATGACAATGAGAACGTCCAGCACACATTCGATCATCTCACTGACATCACAAATGAGCTTCAGGCACTTGGCGCCACTGAGATCACCAAGCATGAAATCGTCAAGACCCTCCTGAGATCACTAGACAGCTCATTTGATATCCTTGCCCTGATGATTCAAGAACGCCCTGACTTCAAGACTCTCGATCCATCTGACATACTTGAGAGGCTCAACACACATGAGTTCCAGCTATCTGAGAAACGTGACATCTATGGTCCCAACTTTGACCGATCTCGCGCCTTGAAGGCAAAGGTTATTTCTTCATATGAAGAAGAATCTGACTGCAGTTCTGATGATCCTAAAGATATTGGAAAGGAGCTTGCCATGCTTGTGAAGAAGTTCCAGAAATTCACTAGGAAGAAAGGCTTTAGAAAGTCTTCAAGATCTAGCTCAAGAAATGATGAAGCTTCTACCCGTGACTACAAGAAGAGAACATGTCATAAGTGTAAGAAACCTGGTCACTACATCTTTGAGTGTCCTCAGTAGGACAATGAGAAGAAGAAGAAGAAGAAGAAGAAGAAGAAGAAGAAGAAGAAGAAGAAGAAGAAGAAGAAGAAGAAGAAGAAGAAGAAGAAGAAGAAGAAGAAGAAGAAGAAGAAGAAGAAGAAGAAGAAGAGCAATGAATATGATTCTGATGACAAGAAAAATAAGAAATACTCAAAGTCTTATTCCAAGTCTTCATCAAAGTATTAATCACACAAGAAGAATTCATCTGGCAAGGC
The DNA here is from genome assembly GCA_902687465.1 of Secale cereale. Lineage (NCBI taxonomy): Eukaryota > Viridiplantae > Streptophyta > Magnoliopsida > Poales > Poaceae > Secale > Secale cereale. Next base: position 719,038,937 of record LR738713.1, on the reverse strand, counting down.
TCGTGCGTTTGTTGGCAAGGAGATGGATTCAGAGGAGGAGTCTGCTTCATAAGAAGCGGAGGTGGAGTCTGAGGAGGAGTCCAATTCTGGTGCTGCAAGTCTGGCTCTAGCCACAGCCTACGTTGCCAAGTCCATCTTCAACACTGAAGACAATGGCCCCGTCTCCAACATTGATGATGAGAACGACGACTCTGCTCCCACATACTGCTTCATGGCACGCGGTGCCAAGGTAAAATCACGTGATGCTTACTTTCAAACATCCAGTGAAGATGACTCTGATTGTGAATCAAAACCTAGCTACAAAACACTTGCTAAAATTGCCACTGAACAGCAGAAAGCTATGGAACATATTCAAAAACTGTTAGACAAAAGTGATGACCTGTTGGATGCGGAAATGACCCGTTCTCAGTCCTTAATTGAAGACATAAAAAATCTTCATGTTAAGTACGAGGAACTTGAAGGTCTTTATGAATCGCTCTCAAAAACTCATGAAAAGCTTTCCCACGATTACCTTCAAAGGAAGCGAGAACTTGAGAAATTGAAAGCGGCTCATGAAGATCTTCAAAAAGAAAATGAGTCACTCCGCGCACAACTGATCAGCTCCACTCAGGAAGAGTTTGAACCACCATGTCTAAAATGCATTGAGCGTGATAACGCTACATCTGTTGCTGAATGTTCTACTGATGCCACTGTTGCAATATCTTCAACTAATGATGTGGTAACTAACCCCTCTGCTGAGGATACCACTACTATTGCTGATGAAAATGCTAGGTTGAAGACTTTGCTTGAAACAGGGATGTACAAAAGCCTCAAAGGGCATCAGGCTCTATGTGATGTCCTCAAAAAGTAGATACTGAACTGAAACCCTAGGAAACAGGGTGTTGGGTTCGACAGGAAAATGAATGTTGATGGTTCATACTGGAAGCCTGAGCAGTATCCCAAAACCACATGGGTTGCTGCAAAGGAATCTTCAGTGGATCCATCTACCCTATCTGGCTTCACTTGTGCTAATCCTATTATCATTGATGAATCCTTTGATGCAAACTATAAACTGTTTAAGAATCAAAATGGCGAAGTGTTTGCCAGGTATATTGGTACTAACTGCAGGAACGGGCCACCTATGAAGAAGATCTGGGTTCCCAAAGGTTGTCTTGAGAAACTTCCAGCAAATGTTATCATGACACCACCTGGGAAGAAGACAAACCCCAGACCAAAGGCTTCATATGATCCTAAGGCTTCATATAGACAAAGGACTCACCTGAGTCACCCTAACGCCAATGTTTTCCAGGGAAACCATACTCAGACCCATGAATATGAGTGTGTTTCCTCAAACCGCTATATTCCTAAAACAAAGAATTTTTCTGCTTATTCTTATGAGTATTATTATCCTCCTGCAAGACTATTTGCTAGGGCTCCAAAGCCAAAATTCTCAGATGCTGCTCTTAGACTCATTGCTTCTAAGCCACCCCTGAAGATGTGGGTGGTTAAGAAGAACTGACTTTCTCTTGCAGGGAAAGGTCTCCAGTCGAAAATCAAAAGCGTCTGATGCTATTGCTGGGGACCTAAAACACTTGTAGGGCACAAGATCAAATGCCCAAATGGTTAACTATCCATTTTGTTCATGAATCGCTTGCTAATCATTTATGTGTCCTAACTTGGATCTAAGCTTTCATAATCCACTTGTATGTCAAATGTCTATGCTTCACAATGACTATTGGTGAAGCCTATCCTCCTAACTGCATTGTAGGGAGTGACACCAAAGTCTTCAGAATGGATTATGGACAGCGGATGCACAAATCATATGACCGGAGATCGAAGTCTTCTCATGGACTCAACCTTGCGTCCATCTAACAAGAGTCACATCACATTTTCTGATACTAGTAAAAGAAAAGTGTTGGGTCTAGGTAGAGTTGCAATCTCAAGGGATCAGCACATGGATAAAGTCACGCTTGTTGAATCTCTTAGTTTCAACTTAATGTCTGTCTCAATGCTATGTGACTTAAACATGATTGTGATATTTGGAAAATTTCGCTGCCATGTACTAATGGAGTCTGACAAGTCTCTAGTATTTGAAGGATACGGAAAAGGTGATCTGTACATGGTGGATTTCTCAGCTGGACCGCAGATGGACGTATGTCTTCTAGCAAAAGTTTCAGAGTGCTGGCTCTGGCATCGGAGGCTAGGACATGCCAGCATGAGGAACTTGCACACTCTCGCAAAGAAGAAGCACGTCGTAGGCATCGAGGACGTCAAGTTCAAGAAAGATCATCTATGTGGTGCCTGTGAAGTTGGGAAGATGACTAGGGCCAAGCATCCCTCGAAGACAATCATGACGACATCCAAACCCTTAGAGCTGCTTCACATGGACTTATTTGGCCCTACTCACTACTCCATGTTCTCTACCACAGCTTGTCTCTATGGCTTCGTCATTGTTGATGATTATTCAAGATACACATGGGTGCACATAATTCTCTACAAGACTGAAGTGCAATATGTCTTCAGACGCTTCACCAATCGTGCCATGAACAACTATGGCGTCAAGATCAAGCATATTAGAAGTGACAATGGCACTGAGTTCAAGAACACCGTCCTTGATCTTTACCTGGATACAATGGGAATCACTCGTGAGTTCTCAGCCCCGTACACACCTCAGCAGAATGGCATCGTAGAGCGCAAGAACAGAACCCTAATTGAGATGGCTCGAACGATGCTCGATGAATACAAGACACCAAGAAGGTTCTGGCCCGAAGCTATTGATACTGCATGCCATATCATCAACCATGTTTATCTTCACAAGCTTCTGAAGAAAACGTCCTATGAGCTCCTCACTAAAAAGAAACCAAACGTAAGTTACTTCAGAGTATTTGGTGCTAGGTGCTGGATCAAGGATCCACATCACAAGTCAAAGTTTGCACCAAAAGCACATGAAGGCTTCATGCTCGGATATGGAAAAGACTCACACTCCTACAGAGTCTGCAACATCTTTCTCTATAAAGTAGTTGAAACTGTGGATGTGCGGTTTGATGAAACGAATGGTTCACAAAGAGAGTTCCTGCCAAATGTGCTGGATGAGGCTTCACCAAATGAATCTATCAAGCTAATGGGAACCGGTGAGATCATGCCTTCTGAAGCACAGCCAGACGAGGAACTCATCATTTCTGCTCCAAATCAACCTGGTGACAATGCTCAGCCTGAAGACAACCCTTCTGATGATGACAATGTACAGCAAGAGCAAAATCTTCGTCCAGCTCATCCTCATGTTGCAAATGAAGTACAAGTTGAGAAGATAATTGACAGCATAAATGCACATGGTCCACTTACTCGTTCAAGAGCAACACGGTTTGCAAATTTCTGTGGGCACTTTGATTTTGTCTCAATATCTGAACCCAAGAAAGTTGCTGAAGCCTTTATGGAACCCGAATGGATTTAAGCAATGCAAGAAGAGCTTCAACAGTTTGAGCTGAACAATGTGTGGGAACTTGTCAAGCGTCCTGACCCTCGCAAGCACAACATAATAGGCACAAAATGGATATATCGCAACAAGCAAGATGAGCATGGTCAAGTTGTCAGAAACAAAGCTCGTCTCATTGCTTAAGGATACACTCAAGTTGAAGGGATTGACTTCGATGAAACATTTGCTCCTGTGGCTAGACTTGAAGCTATTCGTATACTGCTAGCCTATGCAAATCATCACAACATACTTCTGTATCAAATGGATGTAAAGAGTACCTTTCTCAATGGAAGGATTGAAGAAGAGGTGTATGTTGCACAACCACCTGGCTTTGAAGATCCAAAACGACCTGGTATGGTATACAAACTCAACAAGGCACTGTATGGCCTCAAACAAGCGCCTCGTGCTTGGTATGACACACTCAAAGACTTCCTGAAGAGCAAAGGCTTCAAACCTGGATCCCTAGATCCCACACTCTTCACGAAGACATATGATGATGAACTGTTTGTTTGCCAAATCTATGTGGACAACATTATCTTCGGCTGCACTGACAAAAGATACAGTGATGAGTTTGGTCACATGATGCAAGAGCAATATCAGATGTCCATGATGGGTGAGCTGAAGTTCTTCCTTGGTCTTCAAATTTGTCAACAAAGCAATGGCATCTTCATATCTCAAGAGAAGTACCTCAAAGACTGCCTGAAGAAGTTTGGAATGCAAGACTGCAAAGGGTACTCGACGCCTATGCCAGCTAAACACCATCTCGGTCCCGACGCCAATGGTAAAGAGTTCGATCAAAAGGTATACCGCTCCATGATTGGTTCTCTGCTTTATTTATGTGCATCTAGGCCAGATATTATGCTTAGTGTTTGCATGTGTGCTCGATATGAAGCGGCACCAAAGGAGTCGCATCACTTAGCTGTGAAGCGAATACTTCGATATTTGGCTTACACCCCAACACTAGGATTATGGTATCCAAAGGGCTCAGAGTTTGATCTAGTTGGATTCTCAGATGCTGATTATGCTGGTGACAAAGTTGATCGCAAGTCTACATCAGGCACATGTCACTTTCTAGGACGATCTCTTGTCTGTTGGTCTTCAAAGAAGCAGAACTGTGTATCACTCTCCACTACTAAATCTGAATACATTGCTGCTGGATCTTGCTGCGCTCAGCTTCTCTGGATGAAGCAAACACTCAAGGACTATGGTGTCCATCTGAAGCATGTGCCACTCTACTGCGACAATGAAAGCGCCATCAACACCGCCAACAACCCAGTTCAGCACTCGAAGACAAAGCACATTGAAATTCGTCATCACTTTCTCAGAGATCATGTCATGAAGGAAGATATTGATATCATACACGTCAACACTGAAGAGCAACTGGCAGATATCTTCACAAAGCCCTTGGATGAGAAAAGGTTTTGCAAGTTGCGGTGTGAGCGAAATATCTTAGAATCCTCAAATGTCCTGTAATCAGGCACAAATCCTAACACTTATGCATATTGATGACTTAGATGTGCAACACACGAAGTAAGGTATATCTTCAGTCAATGAAGACTTACATTCTAAGTGTGAATACATTAACATGGAATTTGACTTCGGAGCGCCACGATAATTGTGCGCCATGTCTGGGTCTAATACTTCCTATACGGTGGGTCACGCCACCACCAAATCTTTGTTTGAAGTGTTTCTCGTGGCGTTACATTTGCAAAGTCTTCACATTTGTTTTTTGTCTTCATATAGGATATATATATATATATATATATATATATATATATATATATATATATATATATATATATATATATAACCTCTACAGCATTCACTTATAGCTATGTCTTCTTATTTGAATCTTTTGAACTAAGTGAATGTGATCGGACCCTAACCTCTCTATGCTCTCTCATCTCAAACTCTGTCTGTCCAAATCATATGCATTCTGTTGGAACTGTCGAATATCTTCTCTACGTCCTTGTCAGCAGAAGATACGGAGACAAACCTTAAATCTGATTTTAATGCTCCATCCTTTATGCCTGAAACCCGGAGAAGCCGGAATGACCACTCCGACAGTCGTGGCATACGTGGGATCGTGAAACAACTCCCAATGTGTTACATGTCCGCCATGTGTCCCTTAGATGTGAACCGCCAAGGGCACCTGCGTAATTGCGTTGTGCCGTCTCCCATGCTTATAAATGCATGTCCCATCACGGTCAAAAATTCTTCTACCACCTCTCCAACTCGACCAACCCTAGCGCCTCCGCTAGCTCTCGACGACGCCGGCGACGAAGCGCTTCACTGCCGCGACCTCGTCGACGCCATCTTCACGCCGGCCGCAGACATCATCTACTCCGTCGTCGCCGTAGCTGTCCTCCGTCGCCAAGTTAGGGCACGGAAGATTGAACTGCTGGGCATCCAACTCCTCTCCGTCTAAGCAGTTCATCGTGTGGTAAATTAAACTCTATTTTTACCATCTTCTTGATCCAGAAAGATTCATCACTTTTACCACAAGAAGTTTCTGCCTACACATATATAGATCTATCCTGTCTGCATCTCATATCTTGCCTAGTACATTCACATATGCTTCAACCATAGTTAGATTCCTCACTTGTACCTATTCATGAATTCGTACAAATCTGGAACCAACTCTCATCATATGAGTGAATGTCTTCGCGCTATGAGGTCAAAGTCTTCTAAACTGATTTATCTTCAAAAAAAACTTCTGAGAATGCATATGACCTATTCCCCTTCCCTCGCATCTCTAATGCTGTCACAGGTACATGTCCGTGGGAGAATCCTTGGTTCTCATAGTCTGCATTCATTTGCAGAATTCTTGCAGCGTCATATTCACTCTCCTGAAGCTAGTTCCTGTCTGACCAGCAGACCGAAGCATTTGCCAATGTTGAAGCCATTCAGTTTGAAGCCTTTCAGATTGAACCCAATGGCAACCGACAAGTCGGTTAGGAAGGGTGGCAGACAGCGCCGTGGCAACACCTCTAAAGATTTGCCTCCTGATCTAAGTGAAATGTACAAGACTGATCCAGAGGAGGATTACAATCAGAGGAAGACACGAATCCAATGGATTCTAAGATATTGGGCTCAACAGTGGTTCAAGTACAGGTTCGTGACCCAAGAGTATGCTGAAAAGAATGCCATCAAGCGTCCATGGGGAGATATTACGTACAAGAATCTTCCACCCAGGACTCAAGCTGAAGCCATTGCTCAAGGCTTCTATCCTTGCATGGTCAGAGGGCCTCAACCAGCTGATGCTGATCCTTCTTCTCTGCTCTGGTGTCACGACGACAATTTGTTCAAGCGAAATCTTCAATATGCCAAGAACTCAGCCAAAGAGAACAAGAAGAACTAGGGATTGGACTTCAATCCTGGCCCCTATGCGCCTCGTGCTGATGGCACGCACGAAGCTGAACCAAACATGGTTGGGCCTTTCTACAACTTAGAAGGCCTCATCAGTCACATCAGGGTTCAAGGGGCGGATGTAGATCAACCTGCAGATGACGCTGATTCTGATGAAGCGCCTGCAACTTCGAAGCCCAAGACGAAGAAGAAATCCAAGGCTTCGAAGACCACTCCACCAATTGCTTCGAGAGTGAAGCCTTTGGCCACTACTCCACCAGCACCAAGTGTGCAGTCTAAGGAGCACTCTCGCATCTCCAAGAGCAGACAGCTAAGGAAGAAGCCCTTGCACAACTGTAATGCCCAGGATGGAGTTATACCTCCTACGTGTCGAGGCACGACTTAAAGGCATAAGTCCATCCTAGAATGATCTCAAGTTTGGTAATCTTTGCACAACTCATGTAAAAGAGGGATAGTAAACTGAAAATAGTTGGCTTACACTCGCCACGTCACAGAATTACAGTACAAGTCTCAAACATCATACATTAAGATCACTACAACCCTCTAGGGGCAAAAGCCAAAAGACAAAGTACCAAACTTAGATAAATAAACCACAGGCGGATCGAATCCTAGTAAGAGACTCCACTACTGATCGTCCGGGTAGCGCACATAGTACCGACTACGCTCCTCGTCGTACTCCCAATCCAGCTCGGTGCCATCACCTGGATAGCTCACCGCTGGACCTGCATCTGGTGTGTGAAGTAACTGTGAGCCACAGAGGACTCAGCAATCCCGTCTCCGGGTAACAGAACTATCAAAGCCTTTAGGTGAGGGAAAAGGCTGAAGAAAGAACAAGTCTGTAGCAGCAACTAGCATCTAGCTTACGCAAGTGAGAGCGAGAAGAGAAGGCATCGGCGAGAAGTGATCACGAAGTGATCCTAGCTACAAGCTCACAAACATAACCCCTCCGTGTTCAACTCCCGAATCCCTATTCGGAAATTGACAGTCACGGAACACACGCTGGTAGTGTATTAGAATCATTGTGTCAAGTTATCTACAACCGGAATTAACAAGCTCCCATCTGCCACATAACCGCGGGCACGGCTTTCGAAAGTTCAAACCCTGCAGGGGTGTTCCAACTTGACCCATTACAAGCCCACGATCCGCGGAGTCGCAACTCCAAAGTGGGAAGACCCGAGTATCCTCGGAATCCCGTGCTCAAGATATACCGAACTAAGGTAAGGCTAATCCAGCAAATCCTCCCGGCGTGCCGACACCCTGATAGTAGCCGCGCGTATCTCGTCTCAGGCCACGACCTGATGGGACAAGCTACGGGTTTTTACCAAACCTTGAGTTTCCTCGAGGTGGCCCCGCAGGTTGCCCGTTTCGGACCAACACTCATGTGGAGCACTGGCCCGGGGTTGTTGATTAAGAAAGAGGGTTAATTACTCCCTATGCATGTTTAGTTTGTTATTAGGCAAATATTAACAATGTTGGGATTTGTTGGAAAAGACTTAGCACTTAGCGGTTTATCGAGGGGGTCCCATACACCCCAACCGTGTTAGGAACGCATAATCAAGGAACATAAAACCGGCTTATACGGATCCTAACGGCATGAGTGGAACAAATCACCAAGCAAAAGGCTTAGCCTTCCACCCTTGCCAATATATAGATGATTTCAATTAAAGCATTTATATAGAGTGATATAACCCAACCAAACTTCATCATGAAGCAAGCATCTTCACTTCACCTGCAACTAGCAACGCTATAAGAAGGGCTGAGCGAAGCGTACTTAGCCAAGCAACGGTTTGCATAGGTAGGGTGGTTAAACATGGCAATTGGTTACAAGTAGGAGGCTGACAAGAAGAACATGGGCATCGAGGCAAAACTATAGATCGAGACTACTAGCAATAGACAAAGATAGTAATGTTATCGGGGTTCGGTCATCTTGCCTGAAGAGAATTCGTTCGGATCGTAAGAAGGGTCCTCGTGCTCAACCTCGTTGGAAACCTCGTGCTCAACTTTGTACCCAGTCTCAGCTTCCGGCTCTAAACAAGACAAACACACCAAGCACCAATCAACAGGATGCAATGCGCACTCGAAAAACATGAATGCATGATGGATGCACTAAGGAGCACATGGAGCACGTAAAACATCACTCAAGCAAAACACCTCAAAACAAGATAACAATCTGATATTATTAATCTACACAGAAAAACACCCAAGTTTGATATAAGATTCGCTGAAATCGGAGTTACGGGCTAAAAGTTATGCCCGAAACAAGATTTGAGCGAAAACTGAAAATTACAGCAACATGGCATCTTTGGAGCTCAAAATAATTAATCTACAGCACCCAAAAAGCATGGCAAAGGACTTGAACACAAACTAGATATATAGTACAGCAACTAGGTCCAAAGTGCACCCCCAACGGAGTCACGGATCAATAGCAATGATCTTGGACATATTGAACTTTGAAATAAAATTCTGGCAGCAGAATTTTATTGAAACTTTAGAGCAAAAGATAAACATGCTACAGCCACTCAAATGGACATGTGAGGACATGAATGGAAAGACAACAATATATACTTCAAGGAACAATCAAAATCCACCCCAAAACTAACATGCTTTGTCCTAGAACATCACACGAACAAGGCATCGGAACGTTACAGATTTCAGACTTAGTGAAATTTCACTAAGTCCTAAAACAGCAAAATCATCATAGCATCAAAAAGAGCATGTTTAAGTCACCTCGAAACTAAACATGGCAAAGGGTAAGCACCTCATCAAAATACATATGACGGTGATCCCGAAACACACAAGCATGCATCATAGAGGTGGACACACCGATTACAACGAGCTCAACAAGATGGCATTTCATAACAAGTGAAAACACAACATATGAACATGGCACTTTGCAACGATGATAACAAGGCAACAATAAATCTACCATGCAACCTATCACACACAACACGTAGTTCGTGGCAAGACGAACACGTGGACATGTCATTTGCATCGTTTGGACAAACGAGCTAAAAGATATCTCAAGTCAAAGGTGGCATGAAAATAACACATAACAGCAGTTTATATCATGATGCACTCTTGCAACAGCAAAACAAGTGTCAAGATGACATCTAACATGCATGACAACAACAGATAAAACGTAGAGGACAACTCCACGAACATCTGGACATATCACACGCGCAAAACGGAGCAACAGGCACCAAGTTAGAGCAGTTCAAAGTTAGCATCTCAGGTCAACAAAACAGGTACTTAGAGTTTAAAAGAGGTAAACCTCCAGATCCAGATCTGAATCTGGGAAAAACGAAGACGGGCCGCGGCTGGGCTTCGGAGGCGGCGGAAGAGGCCCACCTGGCGCTGGCTCGGCGAAGGCAAGCGGCCGGCTGCGGGACGCGGCCCAGGTGGCGCGGGAGGAGGAGCCTCGGCCCAGCCGAGCGAGGCGGTGGCCCGCGGCGAGCGGAGCGATGAGGAGGCGGGCCGGCTCGGCGGCTGCGGGGCAGCGCGGCCCACCGGAGTCGCGGCGGGGCTGGGGCGGCCCAGCGCCTGGCGGAGTGCGGCGCGGGACGGAGAGGCGAAGGGAGGCGGCTGGCGCTGCCGGCCCGCTCAGGAGGCGAAGGGCCCAGGTGGCGCGGGAGGACCACTTCGACGGAGAAGCTGGCCTGGGCCAACGCGGGAACTTCCTGGCGAGGCCTCGAGCGGGAGCGACGACTGGGGCGATCGAGGAAGCGAGGGGCGATGCGGTCGGCGGCTGCGTTGACTCCGCCCGATCGAGGGAATCGATCGGGGCGGCTCGGCGGTCGAGGGAGCTGGTCTCCCTCGGGATCCAGAAGATCTTTTGGATCTGGTTGAAATGGAAAAAAAAAAGAGGGGAGGAGGAGGAAGAAGATGGAGATGCTAAAATAATTAGACTAGGGTCTAATATATAGCAGGTAGCTAGGGTTTGGAGAGTTTAGGGGCGCTAGGAGCCCTCCGATCGCGATCCGACGGATCCGATCGCGGGGGTTGATTTAAAAGGCCTAGACGGAGATAAAAGAAAGCAGTAGGGGTATTTCCGGGACACGAAGCGAAGGCACTTCGGACCCACACGGACAACGGATGGAAAAGTCAACGGAGTCCAAACGAGACGAGATTTGAGAGGCGGGTTGCACACAACAAAACAACAACACACACAACAACCTCGCGGCACACCGGTAACGTAAAACGCCCGAACAACAAAGTAGGCCTACGGGACGTCACGGACACGTGAGGGAGCTCCGGAACGCGAAACGGACAACGGGAAGAAACACGACGAACCGGATGCAACCCACAACACAAAAGCAATGCAATGCACATATCTACATGATATGAATGAATGCCACACACTCACACAACAAAACGACGAAAGCCCGAAAGACAAAGAACCCGAAAAGGAAATAGATGAAGCCGGAGATTTATTATATACCCAAAAGGGAAAGTATTACATCCGGGGCATTACAAACTCTCCTCTACTACAAAAAGATCTCGTCCCGAGATCTTGGACTGGAAAAAGGAAGGGTACTTGGAACGAAGATGATCTTCTCGTTCCCAGGTAGCTTCTCGGTCTGTGTGATGTGACCACTTGACTTTCAGAAACTTGATGGACTTGTTGCGAGTCTTGCGTTCGGTTTCTTCGAGAATTGCAACTGGATGCTCTCGGTAGGAAAGGTCTTGTTGAAGATCAATCTCCTCAAACGGAATCATGCGCTCATGTGCCTTGAAGCATTTGCGAAGCTGAGACACATGGAAGACATCATGAACATTTGCAAAGTTGGAAGGGAGCTCGAGCTGATAGGCTAGATCGCCTCTTTTGCCAAGAATCTTGAAAGGCCCGACGTATCTAGGAGCAAGCTTTCCTTTGATACCGAATCTTTGGGTTCCTTTCATCGGAGAAACTCGGAGATAGACATGATCACCGATGTCGAAGGCCAAATCACGATACTTTCCGTCATAGTAGCTCTTCTGACGCGACTGAGCAGCCTTGAGATTCTCACGTATGACTTTGCACATTTCTTCGGCTTCTGAGATCAAGTCATTGCCAAGAAGTTGGCGTTCGCCTGTTTCAGACCAGTTGAGAGGGGTACGGCACTTTCTGCCATAGAGAATTTCAAACGGTGCTTTGCCTGCACTTGCTTGAAAGCTGTTGTTGTAAGAGAACTCGGCAAATGGAAGACAGTCTTCCCATTTCATGCCGAAGGAGATGACACAGGCTCTGAGCATATCTTCTAGGATCTGATTCACACGCTCGACTTGACCACTAGTCTGAGGGTGAAAGGCAGTGCTGAACCTGATCTTCGTGCCCATGGCGGACTGAAAGTTGTCCCAGAACCTTGATGTGAACAAGCTGCCACGGTCTGAGGATATCACTTGAGGAATGCCATGAAGGGACACAATTCTGGAAGTGTACAGCTCTGCAAGTTGAGCTGCATTGATTGATTCTTTGACTGGAAGAAAGTGAGCGACTTTGGTAAGCTTGTCAATCACCACAAAGATAGCATCATTGCCTCGCTTGGATTTAGGAAAGCCAGTGACGAAGTCCATCTCAATGTGGTCGAACTTCCACTCGGGGATAGGAAGAGGTTGGAGAAGACCGGCTGGACGTTGATGTTCTGCTTTCACTCTTCTGCATACATCACATTCATTCACGAATTGGGCAATCTCCCTTTTCATGCGTGTCCACCAGTAAGACTGCTTGAGATCTTGGTACATCTTGGAACTGCCAGGATGAATGGAAAGGAGAGAGTCATGAGCTTCTTCCATTATGAGCTTCCTGAGATCACCTTTGGGAACAACGAGTCTGTCCTCGAAGAACAAGGTATCTCTCTCATCAACACGGAAGCACTTATATTTTGGAGTGCCCTTTGCAATCCCATGTTTCACCTTCTTCACCATGGTATCACTGAGCTGGGCCTCACGGACTTGATCTTCCAAGGTAGGAGCAATTTGGAGATTTGCAAGAAAACCCTGCGGAACAACCTGAAGGTTGAGCTTCCTGAAAGCTTCACAAAGCTCAGGCTGGTGTGGCTTGATAAGAAGGCTATTGCAATATGCCTTTCTGCTCAAAGCATCTGCAATCACATTCGCCTTGCCTGGAGTGTACTCAATGCTGGGGTTGTACTCTTGGATCATCTCGACCCAACGAGTCTGGCGGAGGTTCAGATGCGGCTGTGTGAAGATGTACTTCAAGCTCTTGTGATCAGTGAAGATGTCGACCTTTCTGCCCAACAACAGATGTCTCCACGTAATCAAAGCATGTACCACAGCTGCTAGCTCGAGATCATGTGTGGGATAGTTCTTCTCACTGGGCTTGAGCTGCCGAGAAGTATATGCCACGATTTTCTTATCTTGCATAAGCACACCACCAAGACCTTGAAGAGAAGCGTCACAGAACACTTCATAGGGCTTGGTTTCATCCGGAGGAGTCAGAACTGGAGCAGAGACAAGCTTCTCTTTGAGTGTTTTGAAAGCCACTTCACACTCGGGAGACCAAAAGTATTTGACATTCTTCTGAAGGAGGTTGGAAAGAGGCTTGGCAATCTTGGAGAAGTTCTCCACAAACCTTCTGCAATAGCTGGCAAGACCCAGAAAACTGCGGAGCTGCTTGACGTTCTGAGGAGCTTCCCAGTTGACAATTGCTTCAACTTTCTCGGGATTAACCGCAATACCGTCAGCTGAGATAATGTGGCCCAGGTACAAAACCTTATCGAGCCAAAACTCGCACTTGGAGAACTTGGCATAGAATTTATGCTCTCGGAGTCGATCAAGAACCAGACGCAAGTGCTTTTCGTGATCTTCTTCATTCTTGGAAAACACCAGAATATCATCCAGATACACAAGCACGAATTCGCCAGTATAGGGGTTGAAGATGTAATGCATCATCCTTGAAAAGGTAGGAGGAGCATTAGCGAGACCGAAGGACATGACGGTATACTCGTATGAACCGTAGCTCGTTCTGAAGGCCGTCTTGGGAATGTCTTCCTCGCGAATGCGAATTTGATGGTAGCCCATTCGGAGGTCAAGCTTAGAGAACACTTTAGCTCCTTTGAGCTGCTCAAAGAGTTCGTTGATGTTGGGGAGCGGATACTTGTTCTTAATCGTCTTCTTGTTCAGTGGCCGGTAGTCAACACAGAGACGCTCCGTGCCATCTTTCTTCTTGACAAATAAGACACCACAGCCCCACGGAGATGTACTCGGTCTGATGAGACCCATACTCTCCTGCTTATCAAGCTGCTTCTTCAATTCCTTCAATTCATCCGGAGAGAGCTTGTAAGGACGCCGACAAGCAGGTTCGGTGCCCGGCTCGAGTTCAATGACAAACTCCACCTGGCGGTGTGGAGGCATGCCTGGAAGATCTTCTGGAAAGACGTCTTGATATTCGTTCACCACTGGAATTTGCTCTATGGCATTAATTTCACCCTTATCATTAAGAGAGAAAAGCCGAATAGTATTATCCCTGGAGGCGAAGATAATCACATCTTCATCAGAATGAGTCAATTTGACTTCCTTTTGAGCACAATCAATGTGAGCATCGTGCTGAGAAAGCCAATCCATTCCGAGAATGAGGTCGATGTCAGAATGACCAAGAATCACCGGTGAAGCCAAAAATCGATAGTCACCCATGCGAATAGAAACATCCGGAGCCACCATACTGGAACTCAATCTTTTGCCAGGTGATATGACACTCAAAGGTCTTGGCAAGGCTTCAGAGTGAACATTATTCTTGGATGCAAATGGATATGACATAAAAGAGCAAGAAGCACCCGAATCAAATAACACTTTAGCTGGAAAAGAGTTCACTGGAAGGTTACCCAGAATGACATCAGAAGAAGCCTCCGCTTGTGCTGCATTCATCAGATTGACCCTGGCAGCCTTTGGATCATGCCTGACAATAGCTGAACTCACAGGTGGTGGAGGAGGAAGACGCTTCGGATTCGGACATCTGTTGGCATAGTGACCTTTCTGAGTGCATTTGTTGCAAGTCACTTCTGAGAGAGGACGGAACTGAGAGCCACTGGACTTGGAGCCTTGAGACTGAAACTGCTTCTTCGACTGGTTGCTTGGGTTGGGTGGGTGGGAGAAACCACGGCCACTAGAGTTCTTGTTGTTGGAGTTGTTGAAGTTGCTGGAGTTGTTGTATGGAGCTCGAATCATTGGAGGAGGAGGAAGCCAGAATTTCTGTTGTTTCGCAGCCAACTGAGACGATGAGGAAGAGTGAACAGCATCTCGAATTCTCTTCTTAGAAGCCTCCATCTTAAGCTGAGCTGCTTCTTGTTTCAAAGCCATGTTATAGAACTTATCGAATTCGTCTGGCTCGAACAAAGTGAGAGCAAGCTGAAGTTCATCTTTGAGACCTCCACGGAACTGATAGATTTTGCTCTTAGCATCAGGAATGTCTTGCTTTGCATAGCGAGCGAGGTTTTGGAACTTGACATTATACTGATAGACTGTCATGGAGCCCTGCTTGAGGTTGCGGAATTGCTCACGCATACCCTCGATAACACTTGTAGGAATGTGATGCGAGCGGAAATCCTTGCAGAAATTCTCCCATGAGATCACTTGACCCGGCCTTGAGTCTTTGTACTGCTGCCACCAGTCAGCTGCTTGATCTTTCAGTTGGAAGGCTGCAAACTTCACATAGTCATCTTCTTTCACGTTACTGCACTCAAAATGCTTTTTGATATCGGTCAGCCAATCTTCAGCATCAAGAGGGTCGACACGGTAACTGAAAGCTTTAGGATTGTTGGCCAAGAACTGGTTGAGGGTAGCATGGTGCTGCTGGAAGAAGTTGCCTTGGTTCATTGGAACGCCCTGATTAGCTTGATTAGCTTGCATAGCTTGCATTTGCTGCATCATCTGCATCATCAACTGAGTGTTCTGAGCAGTAGTCTGCATAATTGCTCTCCAAGCCTCAGGCGGAGGAGGAGGTGAAGGAGGATGCTCTGGGACCTCTTCCACCTCTGGGTTGGCATTCGGAACCTTTTTCGGAGCCATCCTGTAAGAGATGACCACGAATCAGCAATTGATTGACAAAAGGAATAAGCTGAATCAATGGAATGAATTGCAACAAGTCTTCACAATAATCATTCGAACAATAAGAACGAATGAAATCATCCGAACAAGAGGAACGAATGAATTTCTCAGTTAATTGATAACATCAGTCTTCACGAGAAGCCACATAGGGATCAAAAGGATAAAATAATAAAACAACAAGGTACGGAAAGGAACAAACACAAGAGAGGAGTTTCATTCTAACATCTTTGTGCTGAAAGCATATGAACGCGTTACGAAAAGGTTTTGCAATCCCCGGATCAGCATAGCCAAGGACCCTTTAAGATGCAACTCCTGATAGTAACCTCGGTCATATAACCCCTTCACTCAATGTCGAACCCCGAACTCACTAACCTGCATTCGTTGGAAGAATGCCTACGATCTACTGGATAAAACCCACCTATAGTTTTCCGAAAGATTCCAGTTATGCAATCAGGTGTTGGGGATACACGGGAAGCACCGCGCAATCAACTCTAACCTACATCCATGTGTATCCATCCTTCAACACATAACCAGTCTTTCTCGGAAACTGTGTACCTCGGACCTTCGAAAAGCATCCACTATAACAAGCTATGGCAATACTCCCGAAGTACCTCCCCAGTACTGGGTGATGTCGGGGTTATCTTGCCACTGGCCGTATAGGGGAGATTTTCGATGTCGGCCGTCTTAAGTATTTAGTACTATCGCGATATGCTTGTTACAATGATACCCCAAAGCTCAACTCCTCGGTAACAGGAGGCATCGGGAACAATATCCTTGTCACAAGAACATCGAAACAATCCCAGAATACTCGCGGGATTCCTAAAAAAAATTTGTGCAAATTTTGAAGATAGGAGAGACAAGAGTAGACGTCAGGAGTCCTCACCAGAGAGAAAGGGGATGAGAAGCAAGAAATCCTACTCTCCGATATAATATAGGACTCAAAAAGTTTTCAGTGTGAGCCTAGACTCAACCGTCAACGGTTCGATCAAACAGTGGGGGCTCCTAGGTCGGAGAAGGCTCTGAATACCAACTTGTAATGCCCAGGATGGAGTTATACCTCCTACGTGTCGAGGCACGACTTAAAGGCATAAGTCCATCCTAGAATGATCTCAAGTTTGGTAATCTTTGCACAACTCATGTAAAAGAGGGATAGTAAACTGAAAATAGTTGGCTTACACTCGCCACGTCACAAAATTACAGTACAAGTCTCAAACATCATACATTAAGATCACTACAACCCTCTAAGGGCAAAAGCCAAAAGACAAAGTACCAAACTTAGATAAATAAACCACAGGCGGATCGAATCCTAGTAAGAGACTCCACTACTGATCGTCCGGGTAGCGCACATAGTACCGACTACGCTCCTCGTCGTACTCCCAATCCAGCTCGGTGCCATCACCTGGATAGCTCACCGCTGGACCTGCATCTGGTGTGTGAAGTAACTATGAGCCACAGAGGACTCAGCAATCCCGTCTCCGGGTAACAGAACTATCAAAGCCTTTAGGTGAGGGAAAAGGCTGAAGAAAGAACAAGTCTGCAGCAGCAACTAGCATCTAGCTTACGCAAGTGAGAGCGAGAAGAGAAGGCATCGGTGAGAAGTGATCACGAAGTGATCCTAGCTACAAGCTCACAAACATAACCCCTCCGTGTTCAACTCCCGAATCCCTATTCGGAAATTGACAGTCACGGAACACACGCTGGTAGTGTATTAGAATCATTGTGTCAAGTTATCTACAACCGGAATTAACAAGCTCCCATCTGCCACATAACCGCGGGCACGGCTTTCGAAA
Organism: Secale cereale; assembly: GCA_902687465.1. Taxonomy (NCBI): domain Eukaryota; kingdom Viridiplantae; phylum Streptophyta; class Magnoliopsida; order Poales; family Poaceae; genus Secale; species Secale cereale. Next base: position 719,021,285 of record LR738713.1, on the reverse strand, counting down.
GTTCAAACCCTGCAGGGGTGTTCCAACTTGACCCATTACAAGCCCACGATCCGCGGAGTCGCAACTCCAAAGTGGGAAGACCCGAGTATCCTCGGAATCCCGTGCTCAAGATATACCGAACTAAGGTAAGGCTAATCCAGCAAATCCTCCCGGCGTGCCGACACCCTGATAGTAGCCGCGCGTATCTCGTCTCAGGCCACGACCGGATGGGACAAGCTACGGGTTTTTACCAAACCTTGAGTTTCCTCGAGGTGGCCCCGCAGGTTGCCCGTTTCGGACCAACACTCATGTGGAGCACTGGCCCGGGGTTGTTGATTAAGAAAGAGGGTTAATTACTCCCTATGCATGTTTAGTTTGTTATTAGGCAAATAGTACCAATGTTGGGATTTGCTGGAAAAGACTTAGCACTTAGCGGTTTATCGAGGGGGTCCCATACACCCCAACCGTGTTAGGAACGCATAATCAAGGAACATAAAACCGGCTTATACGGATCCTAACGGCATGAGTGGAACAAATCACCAAGCAAAAGGCTTAGCCTTCCACCCTTGCCAATATATAGATGATTTCAATTAAAGCATTTATATAGAGTGATATAACCCAACCAAACTTCATCATGAAGCAAGCATCTTCACTTCACTTGCAACTAGCAACGCTATAAGAAGGGCTGAGCGAAGCGTACTTAGCCAAGCAACGGTTTGCATAGGTAGGGTGGTTAAACATGGCAATTGGTTACAAGTAGGAGGCTGACAAGAAGAACATGGGCATCGAGGCAAAACTATAGATCGAGACTACTAGCAATAGACAAAGATAGTAATGTTATCGGGGTTCGGTCATCTTGCCTGAAGAGAATTCGTTCGGATCGTAAGAAGGGTCCTCGTGCTCAACCTCGTTGGAAACCTCGTGCTCAACTTCGTACCCGGTCTCAGCTTCCGGCTCTAAACAAGACAAACACACCAAGCACCAATCAACACGATGCAATGCGCACTCGAAAAACATGAATGCATGATGGATGCACTAAGGAGCACATGGAGCACGTAAAACATCACTCAAGCAAAACACCTCAAAACAAGATAACAATCTGATATTATTAATCTACACAGAAAAACACCCAAGTTTGATATAAGATTCGCTGAAATCGGAGTTACGGGCTAAAAGTTATGCCCGAAACAAGATTTGAGCGAAAACTGAAAATTACAGCAACAGCATCTTTGGAGCTCAAAATAATTAATCTACAGCACCCAAAAAGCATGGCAAAGGACTTGAACACAAACTAGATATATAGTACAGCAACTAGGTCCAAAGTGCACCCCCAACGGAGTCACGGATCAATAGCAATGATCTTGGACATATTGAACTTTGAAATAAAATTCTGGCAGCAGAATTTTATTGAAACTTTAGAGCAAAAGATAAACATGCTACAGCCACTCAAATGGACATGTGAGGACATGAATGGAAAGACAACAATATATACTTCAAGGAACAATCAAAATCCACCCCAAAACTAACATGCTTTGTCCTAGAACATCACACGAACAAGGCATCGGAACATTACAGATTTCAGACTTAGTGAAATTTCACTAAGTCCTAAAACAGCAACATCATCATAGCATCAAAAAGAGCATGTTTAAGTCACCTCGAAACTAAACATGGCAAAGGGTAAGCACCTCATCAAAATACATATGACGGTGATCCCGAAACACACAAGCATGCATCATAGAGGTGGACACACCGATTACAACAAGCTCAACAAGATGGCATTTCATAACAAGTGAAAACACAACATATGAACATGGCACTTTGCAACGATCATAACAAGGCAACAATAAATCTACCATGCAACCTATCACACACAACACGTAGTTCGTGGCAAGACGAACACGTGGACATGTCATTTGCATCGTTTGGACAAACGAGCTAAAAGATATCTCAAGTCAAAGGTGGCATGGAAATAACACATAACAGCAGTTTATATCATGATGCACTCTTGCAACAGCAAAACAAGTGTCAAGATGACATCTAACATGCATGACAACAACAGGTAAAACGTAGAGGACAACTCCACGAACATCTGGACATATCACACGCGCAAAACGGAGCAACAGGCACCAAGTTAGAGCAGTTCAAAGTTAGCATCTCAGGTCAACAAAACAAGTACTTAGAGTTTAAAAGAGGTAAACCTCCAGATCCAGATCTGAATCTGGGAAAAACGAAGACGGGCCGCGGCTGGGCTTCGGAGGCGGCGGAAGAGGCCCACCTGGCGCTGGCTCGGCGAAGGCGCGCGGCCGGCTGCGGGACGCGGCCCAGGTGGCGCGGGAGGAGGAGCCTCGGCCCAGCCGAGCGAGGCGGTGGCCCGCGGCGAGCGGAGCGATGAGGAGGCGGGCCGGCTCGGCGGCTGCGGGGCAGCGCGGCCCACCGGAGTCGCGGCGGGGCTGGGGCGGCCCAGCGCCTGGCGGAGTGCGGCGCGGGACGGAGAGGCGAAGGGAGGCGGCTGGCGCTGCCGGCCTGCTCAGGAGGCGAAGGGCCCAGGTGGAGCGGGAGGACCACTTCGACGGAGAAGCTGGCCTGGGCCGACGCGGGAACTTCCTGGCGAGGCCTCGAGCGGGAGCGACGACTGGGGCGATCGAGGAAGCGAGGGGCGATGCGGTCGGCGGCTGCGTTGACTCCGCCCGATCGAGGGAATCGATCGGGGCGGCTCGGCGGTCGAGGGAGCTGGTCTCCCTCGGGATCCAGAAGATCTTTTGGATCTGGTTGAAATGGAAAAAAAAAGAGGGGAGGAGGAGGAAGAAGATGGAGATGCTAAAATAATTAGACTAGGGTCTAATATATAGCAGGTAGCTAAGGTTTGGAGAGTTTAGGGGCGCTAGGAGCCCTCCGATCGCGATCCGACGGATCCGATCGCGGGGGTTGATTTAAAAGGCCTAGACGAAGATAAAAGAAAGCAGTAGGGGTATTTCCGGGACACGAAGCGAAGGCACTTCGGACCCACACGGACAACGGATGGAAAAGTCAACGGAGTCCAAACGAGACGAGATTTGAGAGGCGGGTTGCACACAACAAAACAACAACACACACAACAACCTCGCGGCACACCGGTAACGTAAAACGCCCGAACAACAAAGTAGGCCTACGGGACGTCACGGACACGTGAGGGAGCTCCGGAACGCGAAACGGACAACGGGAAGAAACACGACGAACCGGATGCAACCTACAACACAAAAGCAATGCAATGCACATATCTACATGATATGAATGAATGCCACACACTCACACAACAAAACGACGAAAGCCCGAAAGACAAAGAACCCGAAAAGGAAATAGATGAAGCCGGAGATTTATTATATACCCAAAAGGGAAAGTATTACATCCAGGGCATTACAACAACCCCATTCGAGCTCTCACTCCTGACGCTGTTCTGAAGACTACCAATGAAGCCATTGATCTCTCGAGCGATGAAGATCTAGGTGACGATGCTCTAGAGCAATTGATCAAGAGCAAGCATGACGCAGAAATCTTCAATGATTTGCCGCTCTTCGACGTGGAAGGGCTAAACAATTTCATTGATGAATGGTTTGACACCCCCAACCTCAGGTTCGACGATTTGCAGCTTCCAGTTGGCCTCAGCGTCTCCTTCCATGGCGCCATTGCTTCTGAGCTAGCTCTTGCTCATAGAATTGTTGAGCTGAAGCAAAAGATTGATTTTGAAAAGGCTCATTTCAAGAAGCATGTGGACAAGCTCAGCGTCCAAGAGATCCAGAACTTCAAGGTCATGATGCATGAGCTCAAGGAAGCCTTTCGCAAGAGGCGTGAAGAAGCCAAAGGTTCTCGTGAGCTAATCAAGGCCTTGGCTGCCAAATGAGTTCAAGCATATAATGAAGCTAAAAAGCGCAAGGCCCTTAGGCGTCCTGGCATTGACCCTAGGATGGCTGCCAAGAAGAAAAAGAAGCAACTTGTGCCCGATGCTGAAGAATCCAGGCAGGAAATGCCTAGCATTGTCTTCCCTTCCAGCATGACTAGCACGAAGCCTAAGGTCACCCCAGCTGCTTCAGAGCTCAAGAAGACAAAGGTGGCTGAAGCTGAAGCTCGCAAGCGCAAGCAAACAACTGATGATGCTCTACCCACCAAGAAGCGCAAGACAAAGAAGGACAAGGCTGCTTCCACAGAGCCCATCTTTGTCGAGCCCATATCAGTTGCTCGTCCCGCATCTACACACTGAGAACGTCGCATGACAGTTCATGAGCCTGCTCCCACAGAGACTGAAGACATTCCAGCTGTTGACCCCACCGTAGCTGAAGACATTGGTCCTCACGACAATGTTGAAGATGATGAAGTCCTTCCTCAGATCGAGTACAACGTGGAATCTTCGTCTGTTCTTACGAACAGCGAACGCATCAGCATTGGTCGTCCATTGACACCAATTGCACAGGATGACTCGTGGGCTGATCACCCACAAGTTACACCAGCAACTCCCCCAACTCAAGTCACCAGTTCGGTGCTTGAAGATGAAGATTTTGAGGTCCACCCAACTCCATCCCCTCAGGCGTCGCCAGCATTTCGCAGGCTTTGCAAAGGACCAAGACCTCAAGTCGTTACCCCAAGTGTTCAAGAAGGAGAAGAGCAACAATCAGTTCCTGAAGCTTCTCCTACTGTGAACCTCTCAGAATCTGAAGCCAAAGCGGCTGAAGATATTCCGGCTGCATCAGCCGAAGAAGAACAACCCCAAGAAGAAGAAGCACGTACTGCCACACCCCCTGTTCTCGAGGAGAACATGTCCGACCCTCCAGCTCCTGAAGTGGAGGTTACACATTCAGAGGCTGCCACCACCAACACTGAAGCCAATGTGGCACCTGAAGTCATTATGGTGCCTAAAGTGATGGCGCTTGAAGCAAGTGCTGCACCTGAAGCAAATCAGCAGCCTGAAGCCACTGCCTCTGCTCCTGTTCCGCCTCCAAGGCCCCATACAATTGAGCAAGATTACAACCAAGATGATCAGCTCATCTCTGTCCGATGGCCCATTCTAACTCCTACACCTGCTGCTGGACCGCATGCTGCTGGTCCTCAATTTGACCATCATGTTGAGCACAGGCCTCAGGTTCAGAAGTCTAAACCAAGACTGCCAAGGTTTCCAGGTATTGCCACCTCTCAAGGGTCCTTCAATGCCAATAGCTTCACTACGCACAACACATTCTTTGACAGCGCCAAGAACCCCTATTCCAAGCCAAGAATATCATCAGATAGGTTCTGGAGCCATCAACAGCGCAGTTATTACTCAAGAGTACTCTATGATCAAGGTCGTATTTTTCCTCATATGCATCTTGACACTGAAGCTATTGCTGGACTGCCCTGTCTTGAGGAAGCTCTTGATTGCTTTCGTGATGCTGGCCCACTCAACTTTATGACTGACAAGGAGCATTGGAATGAAGAGCTGCTTCTGCAATTCTATGCAACCCTCCACATTCGAGGCTACAGCGGGGATCCGAAGACATGGGTCCTTGAGTGGATGATAGGCAATGTCCATCATGAAGCCAAAGCCTTTGATCTCATTGAGCTTACTGGCCTGCCCACTCCAGGAGAATTGTATGAACCTGGCTGTCAATTGCATAATGAAGCTTTGGAGAGCATCTTTCAGAAGCGCAAGCCCAACATGAGCCAAATGCTGAGCATGATGAAGCCTTTTCCCAGCGATGTTGAATATTCAAAGGAATTCTTTGTTGAAGACCTAGAGTATCTGCCACGCACCATCCATCATATCATCAGGCATACTCTATGGCCTGTCAAAGGGCATTCTTCATCAGCCAAGCTTGAAGGCACAATGAAGACATTGGTCTTCTATATCTTCAATGGCATCAGCTTCAATGCTCAAGATTTCTTCATCCAACAGTTGGCTGTGTCTGGCTCTGATCTGTTTGGTCTCAAGTTCTATGCTCCATGGATTATGCGCCTCATCTAGCTTCATTCAGCTATCACCTATCTGCCTTCTGCTCGTAACCATCATATATTCTTGCCAGAGGTTGATATGTCAGCTGAAGCCATATATCAAGAGCCTGCCAAAGAGCCTGTTAGTCTTCACAACGCTGATCACCAGAGCTTCACTCAGCAAATTGAAGGAGTTCCAACAGTCTCTCGCGTTTATCCTCTGGCTGGACGTACTCGTCTACCTCGACATGCTGAAACTGAAGCTACTGAGAGCACCATTGCACAAAGGCCTCAGAAGCGTTCTTGTGTTCTCAATAACCGAGAGCTTCTGGCTGCCCTCCATCAGAAACAGGATAAGCATCATTACTGGCTGAAGCGTCAGATGCAAAGCCTCTTGGTGGACGTCAATCGCATTCGCAATCTTGCCACCAAGAATGCCTTTGTTGCACATGAAACCTGTCGGAGGTCATGGAAGAGTTTAACTTTGCTGAGTGCTGAAGCGGATCTTCAAGACGATGGCTTCACGGAAAGATTCAAGTTTGACCACACTCCTCCAAGGAATGCTATTCTCCGTCGAACTCCATCTCTTGAAGACTCTAACTACTACTCCTCTGCTGCAACGGTTGACGCCCGGGTGATAGATGATCAAGATGATGCTACCTCACCACCTCCTCCTTCAGCGTGTGTCGACACTGCACCAACTACTTCTGCACCGCCAAACACCAACGCCGACCCTGCATCCTCTCCTGCTCCAACTGGGAACGAGTAGAGGCTCTATGTCTTCAAACCTTTTTGGTCCTTACTGACAAAAGGGGGAGAAGCATATGAGTTGATAGTCTTCAAGCGGGTCCATATGGGCGGGTGCTTTATATTTTGCCTAGTGTTTACAACTCTCGTTTTTGCTACATTTGGTTCTTTGAGTTGTAACACTTAAACTGATGGTCGTCTGCTACGTTTTCTGGTACTCTGTAATGCGATGATAAATTCCGCATGTGCTAGGTTATATTCCGCACTTAGTCATTTTTGCAGACGTCCATTTCTCATTATGCATATCATTATATATCAATTGTGCATGATGAATTGTCTTCATAAGTTGAAGAGGATCTCCACAAGTACAACCTGCCATGTGCATTTGCATTAAAAGTCAAATCAACTATATGCACATCTTCAGGGGAAGCCTTTTGCTACTTACGAAGACAATACCTTTATCCTTTACAATTTCACATACTTTTATCCCCGTTGAAAACTTCAACCAGTTTGTCATCAATCACCAAAAAGGGGGAGATTGTAAGTGCATCTAGTGCCACCCCTAGTTGGTTTTGGAGTATTGACGACAAACCTGGTTGAGGGACTAATGTGTTTGTGAGAATTGCAGGATAACACAGGTAGTAGTCCCTCATTGATTCGGTTTACCTACCAGAGATGACCCCTAAAAATGTATGAAGACATTGACAACAGTGGTGGTACATGAAGATAATCATATTGAAGACTATGATAAGAGAAGACATTGTGTAAAGACTATGGAGCGCGAAGACTTAGATGTTTCGTTGTTTCCTTTTCTTCTTTGTTGAGTCATAGGAACCACCGTACTGTTAAGTGGGGTCCAAGTGAACTAAGTCAGAGTGACTGAAGTGATGCTCAACAAAATCCTATGTCTTCGAGCGAAGACTATGAGAGCAAATCTTATCCAGAGCTGGATGAGTCAGCTTTACTTGTAGCCCAAGTAAAGTTGTCGTGTGAGTGTTTGAAATCTGACCGTTGGAACACGTGTCAGTTCCTTAGTGACCCAGGGTCACTTTGGACAAATCAGGTCGGGTTGCCCAGTGGCTATAAATAGCCCACCCCCTACACCATAAATGGTGGCTGCTCAGAGTTATTACACGACTTTTGTCGTTTGAGAGCAACCCACCTCCGAAGCATTTGAGAGAGAGATCCTTGCGAGGACAAAGCCACAACACCCAGAACCAAAGAGTGTTAGGCATCACTGAAGTCTTTTTGTCTGTGTGACCTGAAGACTTATTACACTTGAGGACTGTGTTTCCTCCAGCCGGTTAGGCGTCGCGTTCTGAGCATCCAAGAGTCATTGTGGATCGCCGGTGAACGAAGTCTGTGAAGGTTTGGAAGTCTACCTTGAAGACTTACCAGAGTGATTGAGCGAGGACTAGGTGTCCTTAGCTCAAGGGGAATAAGGTGAAGACGCGGTCTTCTGGGTTAAATCTCAGCCTCCCTAACCAGACGTACAGTTGACACAGCAACTGGAACTGGTCTAACAAATCACTGTCTTCCCCGAGCTACTTGTTCTATCCTTTTTCTTTCCCTTTACTTACTGTCTTATGTTGTGAAGTCATTGCCTGCCTGCCTTATCTGATTGACTTCACTGTGTGTGACTACTTGTTCTGATTGGCTTCGTTCCTTCTTCCATCTTGATCCTTACTGCCTAGCTGCTATTAGTCTTCATGCTTTCACTTTATTGAATACCTGACTATGGCCTGTCTAGTGTAGTCTACTTTCCGCTGCATATAAATAGGATTGAATTTATCCTTTGTCTTCGAAACTTCCATGTTTTGAAGCATTTCATAAAAATCGCCTATTCACCCCCCTCTAGTCGATATACTGCACTTTCACTTCCAGATAGCAGAAGATAAC
>LR738713.1:718989855-719012650 GCA_902687465.1 Secale cereale | reverse complement strand
CCTTCACATAACATCTTGTACGCCGATACAGTAGAATACTCTCCTTGTTTTGTCCATGCCCAGACATGTTTATCCTCAATGTCTACTGTGAGGTGCACCTCCGTCAGTACTTCCCATAGCGTTATGAACTGCGCTAATCCATCTATGTCCATGTCGCCCACGATATCATTAGTCCAGGCGTGTGAAGCTAAACCCTCCTGGACGGATCTCCTGTTGGCTACCTGGTCCTCACCCTATTTGCAATCAGTGGCGCTATTTCCTCAATCTTATAACCCTCTGATCCATCAGTCTTTCCAAAACAACGTCCTTTTCCCACCCCCTATCTGCCACTGAACTAGACTCGCAAACGACTCCATGACCCTCTTATCCGTTGTTAGTTTCAGTCCCTGCCAAGGTCTAGCATCGTCAGTTCTTCAGAGCCATTCCCGTCTCAGTCTAAGAGCAATGCCTTGTTTTTGCAGATCGATCATGCCTAAACCACCAAGGTATTTAGGCCGGCATACTCTCTTCCAAGAAACTACGCATTTGCCACCCTGGATCTCCTCTGTGCCTGCCCAGAAAAAAGCCATGCATCCTTTATCGATCCTATCGAGAGCCCACTTGGGAGCTTAAGCCACAATGAGGTGGTGTGTTGCCCGGGCTCTCATGAGCTGATTCACCAGTATGAGCCGACCTGGCCTGGTGACCATCCCTCGCTGCCATCCAGGCAGTAATTTGAGTGCAGCGTCAACCATGGGTTGCCACTCCGAGCGAGTTAGTTGCTTGATACTTAGCTGTAACCCCAGATATTTGCAAGGAAAATGACTAATTCTCCATGGAAGAGTGCTATAGATCAGTTCCTCATCCTCCTCTTCACCTCTGATGAGTATGGCAGATGACTCGGCAAAATCCACCCTCAAACCAGACGCATTGCCAAATATGCCAAGAATTTCTTTCACACAAATAATGTCAGTAGCCGTCGGCTTAATGAACAGCACTACATCATCCGCATATAAGGAAAGCCCCTGCATTGGCCCACATCCATTTATCTTGCTCAAAACCCGCTGCTCATCCAAAGTCACTCACCACAGGCGAACGCGCCACGGTAGATCTAGATCCCACGGGCACACGCCCCCTACACCACGCGCACGCACCGGCCCGGCGACCGTGCCCCGAGACCGCGCCGCGCCGTGCGCAGGCACCACCCGACCGCGCGGCCGCGACCCACCACCCCAGGATCCGCGAACGGACGGCCACGACGGCGTCTCCCCGGCACACCGCCTCCAGAGTTCCAGACTCCTGCCTGGACCCCGCTCCCACGTGCCCCCTCTCCCCTTTTAAGACCTTGGCCGGCCCAGCCACCGTCCCATCCCACCACCTTCCTCCTCTGCCCCCCGCCCAGCTCGTTCCATTTTGAAGCAAGAAAAACAGCAGCGCGCACATCTCACTGTCCCTGGTTCGTCGTCGGACGAGGAAGAGGGCGATGGAGCGGCGGAGGGCTGCGTGGGCCGCGGTGCTGGTGGCGGTGGCCGCGTGCGCGGCGCTGCCGGCGACGACGACGGCGAACAAGATCAAAGTCAACTGGCTGCCCAACACCAACTACTCCGGCTGGGAGCAGGAGCACGGGCCCTTCTACAAGGGCGACTGGCTCGGTACGTGCGCGCGCGGTTACTTTACTTTACTCTTCACGCCTTGGAGCTCGACCTCCAGCCCAGCCGCCGCCAACAGATCTGGTCGCCGGAGCGCGGCCGCGGAAGGAAGAAATGCGAGGCCTTTCTTTCTTTCTTTTTTCTCCGCCGTAATACTCTAATCTCCGGCTGGCGTTGCAGTGTTCTACTACACGGCGGGGCAGGCGGACGTGGTGGAGGTGAACGAGTCCGGGTACAACCGGTGCGACGCCAGCAACGCCATCTACAACTACAGCAAGGGCCGCAGCTTCGCCTTCGAGCTCAACGAGACCAAGACCTACTACTTCATCTGCAGCTTCGGCTACTGCCCCGGCGGGATGCGCCTCGCCATCAAGTCCCAGAAGCTGCCGCCGCCGTCGCCGCCGCCATCCGCGCAGCACCACCGCTCTGCCGCGCTCACCGGGCCGTGCGCCGGGGCCGCCCTCTACGCCGCCGTCGCCGCCCTCGCCGCGCTCCTCAGGGTGGTCTAGTCTAGCCGATTGATTTGGTGCCCGTTTGTTTGTTGGATTGGCTCGAAGTTTCCCCATTTCTTCATTTCTTTGGCATGTGTGCGTGCGCCTAGGCTAGGAGAGAATGTAGTGCCACGGACTAGCGGTGTGGATTTGCGGAACCAAATGGTTACCGGCGGATTGATTTATCAAGTGTGAAGAGTGCACTGGACTGGAGAGGATAGACTGTTTCTATGCCACTGATTTGTTTAACTTTGTGTTCATCAGTTGCTCTGTGGAAAAATATAAGAGCATTTAGATCGATCTAAATGCCCTTATATTTCTTAGGGACGGAGTACTTTTTTAGTGGTTTCGGCACGACTGGGCGGCTGGCCCGTACCACCAGCCGGAATTTGCGCGCGTAAACGGAATTGCACATGTCGTGCGAGAAACGCTGCCGCATTTGGATAGGTGCGTCGCCGAGGCACCACCGTGCAGAAAACGCTCGTCGAGTGCCAAAATTTCAACTCTGGACGACCGAACCAGCGCTGGTATGCGCAATATGTGACTGATTATTATGTGATGGTTAGCATTTACTCCTATCATGCGCGTCTTAAATAAGAAGCTCCGCACTGACCGGCCTGAGGACCTGGCCGGCGGAAGCCAAGGCAGCATGCACATGCACGAGCTACGGCACGGCGCGAACCAGCCAAGCTAGCGGCAGGAGATCACATGCGTTCGCGTTGGATACCACATGGCCCCGATCGCAGGGGGGCAGAGGGGACTGAGCTTTGGTGCCGTAAGGCAGGTGCCTTTGGGTGTATGACATGTGGGCTCAACAGGTGGCTGGCCCACATGTCACCCAAACAAAGGCAGGTAACGTTACGGCACTGAAGCAGGCTCCGGGCAGAGGATCCCCGGTTCCACATTTGTTTACATCGCCAGCCGTGCTTTCATTTGTGGGCTGGGCGATGGAGCATGGTCGAGCGTTTACGGCACGGACTTGCGTTGCTCATTACTATCGTAACCTGGTCCTATCTGGGAAATGTGAACAAACGAAGGCACCAGAAACAGAAGGGGGACAAAATTCCCGTCTTTGAAACAGGAGGGGGAGGCGTAGATGATTAGTAGGGACACTGGTAGACGTAGCCCAACGAGCTCCATGGAGTGTGCGTGCAAAAAAAAAAGCACCATGGATTGTGTCTCCAGGCAGCGGCTCACCCCCACCATGAAAACAACTTTTCGTTTTCTCATGAAAAACGACTACGTGCCACCTCTGTAACAAAATGTATGTTTTTTTTAGCCTAACTACTACTCCCTAGTATGTTACTTGGCAATACAAGACTGAGGGGGTGTTTGGTTACAGGGACTTTTAGTCCCAGAGACTAGAAAAAGTCCTTTTAGTCTTATCTAAAGCAAACAAGAGAGATTTATAGGGACTTAAAGTGGGCATTTGGGACTTATGAAAGAAGACCCTAAGAAAGAGTCTTTTTGAGACTTTTAGTTGTAAAAATAATCTTTTAGTTCATGTTTAGTCCCAAAAACCAAATAGGCAGGGACTAACGACTTCTTAGTTGAGACTAAAATAGTCCCGGGACTTAACCAAACAGGGCCTGAGGGCAGATGCTGCGAGTGGGATTGAACGTGGGCACGCACGGCGGAGCAGCAGCTATGCACGCCACGCCATAATGAAGATTATTATTAGCAGTACTACTACTACTAATCATGTGACCACGACTCTTGGTGCTGCGCAGATTACGGACATTGGATAACATCATTGGCTTGATGACAAAATCGCTGGCAGATTCTGGCCACTGCCAACTTCCGGACCCAGTTTTGGACGCAGAACTCATCTGAAAAGGACCTCACCCTACAGAATCATATACGTACAAGAGAAGAGGCAGGCTAACTATTCCTTGCTCCAGCATTAACACCAAGGTTTCCAGTTCATCTGTCACTTGGTTGACAAGCTACGTTTTTGATAGACCGCAAGAAGCTACCAAAACATAGTTTTAGCAGGGGACGGCTCACAGAACATAAATAAGGGACTGGGATATTCGGTGAAGCAATGTGAGCACACAAAATTAGAGTTGCTGGAAACTACTAATCGTATGGTAAAGAAACACATACAGACCAAGTTCACATCTACTGAATGCAGGTGTCGCATAATACATATAATTCGCATCCTTTAAACACCGCCTAAGAAGTTCCGTTGGCAGAAGAGAACCAAGTTTTCATTTTTGTCCTGAACTACGACAGTCGTCAGTAAGTCATCTGAAGAAACGCAAAAGCTGAACACCAAAGTCAACACTGGAATCGTTAACCATGAACGTTAAGCCTGGCTGGCCAATCTGATTTCGGAGGGAAACAGCTCATACTTATACCACGAGGTACAAAACGACAGTTTTTCTACTCCAGATGTTCTCCCGTCTATCTCTTACCTTAGGGCAGCAAAACATCCTCAGCCTTCGAGCATTGCCTTGGCTGCATCAATCAGCGCAGGTCTGAAGCTGTCAGATGCTCGGCCAAGGACAGTGTAGCCTTCCTTGTCTTCAATGTCAACATCTGCACCATGTCTGATCAGCAGAAGGGAAACCTAAAATAGCGATTATAACACAAGAATCAGCTATACAAGTAATCCACATCTATTCACAAAAGGATATCAGAGAACAATTAACCAATGTAGATGGAGATTTTTGAAACGAAACAACTCGTGGAGATGTCAGGATTATTCCTTGAGTTGTGAAACCCAATGGGCTGCTAATGAACTTAGTCTACATAGTTGAACACCAAGTCGGTGAAAATATTAACATCATTATCCTGAGCATTTAATAACTATAACTTAAGTGAGCAGTTAAGGTGTACCTACGATGCAAAACATAAAAATATATACAGAAGCTCCAAGCCTCTAACCATTTGAAAGAGCATGAACATAACCTATGAATACAATGAGGTGGTGCATGAAAGCAAAGGAAATATTACCCCTCTGTCCTCGCATATGACGGCATGCATTAGAGGTGATTGTCCTAGCTTGTCAACTGCATCAATCTCTGCGCCTTCTTCAAGCAGGTATTCACACAACTCAGCATTTCCAGTACTCGCAGCTCTATGCAGGGGTGTGCAGCCAAACTGACAAGACAGCAGTTCAATGTTTTACATGTCTGCCAAATTACTTCAAACACAGCTGCACTGATAATGTATAAAGCGGTGGACAAATGTATTTCATAGAAACTATTGTGCTTGACAGTTAATACTTCAAATTAACATAATATTTGTAGATATAGATGGTTGTCTACACCATAGTCAACTTCTGTGCCTGAATGGCATCCAGAGGTCAGCAGTGTCTTGCTAAAGTAAATTTCTAAAAAAAAAGAACTTACACTGTAAACATTTCAGCTTTCTCATACAATTTTGTTTGCAGCTTTATGTTCATAGAACATATCACAACCCTCCCTATAAAAATATTTCATTCTCTTTATGGGCTTGAGGTGGTTGTACAACCAGCCATAAGCACTTAAATTACATGGAACCAGATTTGAGAGTCATCCATGTATTCCTTCTAGATGATTAAAGTTTACAAACCTTATCTTTCTTGTTGACATTTGCACGATGAGCTATCAGCGTTTCAGCAATGTTAAGCCTTCCTTTACTAGCAGCATAGTGAAGAGCAGTTCGGCCAGCATCAGTAGTCAAATCAACATTTGCACCTGGTATATATTAAATTTATAACTATAGTTATGTCTGTTACCAGGAACTCGCAGAAAGGTGAAGATTAGACTACTGCAATATCAAATTCATACAGATGAATGGAGCATAAATTCATTAAAAAACAGCAAGCATAGCATAGCATAATGCTTATAACAGAAGGCATATCTATAGCAGGGAGACTTTTTTTTTACAGATGTAGCAGGATAGGTGCTAATTTCATCGCAATATACTGCACATAAAAAACACACAAGTAAACAAACAAGAAAAACCAACAAACTGGTGTGGCTTCTTCAACCCTAGGGGGAAACACACTCCCCCTTAACAGAAATCTAGGCGCGTATGGTCATCCTACACAAAGGATTTTCAAACAACATTTGATGCCTAGTTAGGCCAATGTGCCACACAGTGCCACAGACATCTGATAGTCGCCTTTTTCAGAAGGATTAAAAAAATTATCCAGAAATGAAGATGTATAACATTCTACTCCACATCAGTCCTGTTCTTGCCATGGATTCAGCTCTATTTTATCTTGCCACATATATAAACTAGAGTTTCATATGATAGGAGAAGTACTGAATAAGAACTAAAAACAGGATATCAGCGATCTGTAGTGAAATTCATGGCAAAGTTTGCCTGAGAAAAAAGCACAGCAGAAATAATGAGTTCTTATCACTACCCAAGACCCAATATTTCTTCCAGTAATGTTTAACACCCTCCTGCAATCATTCTAGCTGTTCAAGTTACGATGCATCCAAATATTGTATGGAACATGGCAAAATCAACAGTTCCAGCATGACCACCCTGTCAAATTCACCTTTATCAGCTGCACAGGAAGTTGAGCATATCTAAACAAAATCATGGAACCATCGGTCATCTAGGATAAATCAGTCAGGCAATGACAATTCGACCAAATCGCCCTATTAAGAACAAACATTTCCAGGAGCAATACCTGCTAATTATCGCACTACACAGAAATAACCAGTGGAATCAGTGTCATCAGAAGATATCAACCCATCATCCTCATTTCACCAACTAATTGTAGGAGCTTGTAAGCACAAACAGCACAGTTTCAGACAAGTACAAGGGCAGGGTCTCGTACCGTGGTCGAGCAGGATGTCGATGATCTCGGCGTTGCCGCTGCTGGCCACCGAGTGAATCGGCGCCCACCCTTCCTCGTCCTTCGCGTTCACGGCGCTCGCCACGGCGTCGCCCCCCGCAGCCACAAGCGCGGCGACGGCCTAAAACATCAAACAGCCCCCCAAAGCCAAAAGGGTCAAAACCCTAAACCCGGAGACCGAGCATATTTGGGGGCTAATAGCGCAGGGAAGCGGCGGTCCTTGCCTTGGGGCGGGCGGAGGAGGCGGCGACGTGGACGAGGGAGCGGCCGTCCTCGTTGCGGAGGGAGAGGGCTGCGGCGAGGTCGGCGGGGGCGAGGGAGGAGAAGACGCTGGCGTCCCCGGACTCCGCGGCGAGGAAGAGCTCCTTCTCCGACGGCTTCTCTCCGCCGGCGTCGACCTCCATTGCCGCGGCCATCTGGTGCTTCGGGTCCGGGAAGTAAGCAAAGCTTTGCGATTTCTCTCGAGAGGGGGAGGTTCTGACTGAGTGCGCCTTGCCGTTCCTCGCTGCCGCTTCGGCTTAGTCTGTGTCAATCTGCTCTTACTTTCTTACGCCTTCCACAAGAAAGAAAAGGAAAAACGGGATGGGGCCTGGTGGGCTAGGCGCCTAGGCCCCAACGGAATTGTCTCTATGAGACGGCCCAGGCGCACACGTATGGGCTGCTGAAACGCATGCTTTAGCCCACCTCTCTAGTGCCGACTTCTGTATAAAAAAAAAAAACCCTCTCTGGTGCGGACAAGTGGCGCACCGCGCACTGCAAGTGCGTCACTTGTCACTTGTCACAACCCGAGAGTTTTTCCTTTTTTCACATACTCCCCCCGTCCCAAAATAAGTGACTCAAAAGTGACTCAACTTTGTACTAAAGTTAGTACAAAGTTGAGTCATTTTTGAGTCACTTATTTTGAGACGAAGTGAGTATTTGTCTTTCAAAGCGGGTTATCTCTTCAACCGCGCGTTTAAATTCTGCTATGTTTTTCATTGTTGGATTTCTCACGCCGTGATCTTTGAAATTAGATCTCATGTTAATAGGTTTTGACGAACTTTTTTATTTGTGAAAAAACCAGGGGGAAAACCCGAAAGCAGAAAAGAAGAAAAACTAAATAAACAAAAACCAAAAGAGGCAACCTGAAAAAAAAAATACCTCGGGATCATGTGCTCTTGCGCACGAAAAATAAGTTTTGAAATGTCAGGAAAATCTCAACAAATTAATTATGCATTTATATGCACATCCAAATGCTACCTTCAAAGTTTTAGGCAAAAAGGATATACATTTTGGTGTGTGCAAATGAAAAAACAAATTTGAACATCAAATGTTACCCCAAAATTCATCCCCATAATTTGGTTTTTCACCGACGAAACACTACTTCTCCGTATCACATGAAAATTGTCAAGCATACTTGCGACACTAACACGAATATTCACAAAAAAATCAAATTAAAAAAAAACATTTGACCACTTTTTTTGCGGCATTGTTCATCTGGGAGCAAATGCTCCGTGGAGCCAAAACGCCCATTTTCACCTTTTTTGGAAGCACAGGTTGTGTTATTCCCTTTTTAAGGGGAAGCACATATTGTGCTTAAATCATAAGTTAAGATGTGCTTCTCGCAAAAATTATGTTAGGACGCGTTTGGTAGGCTGCATATACCTCATTCAGGCTCGCGCGGGATGAATTTGGCCTGTTTGGTTACCCGCACTCACTGTTGGCCATGCATTAGCACGGATATTAAAGCACCTCTGGGCATGCATCCAGAGAAACGCTCAAATCGGTTGTTTTTGTGGAGCCAGCCCCACGCGGTGCAACCCTACGCACGCGGTCATTGATACGTCTCCAACGTATCTATAATTTTTGATTGTTTTATGCTGTTATTTATGAAGTCTTGGATGTTTAATGGGCTTTATCATTCACTTTTATATCATTTTTGGGACCAACCTACTAACCCAAAGGCCTAGTCCAGAATGCTGTTTTTTTCCTGTTTCAGGGTTTTGCAGAAAAAGAATATCAAACAGAGTCCAAACGGAATGAAACCTTCGCGAGAGATATTTTTGGAGAAAATCACGCACGCGGAGCTTGAGAACCACGTCAGGGGATCGAGGGCTGGCCCACGAGGGTGGGGGGCGCGCCCCCTTCCCAGAGCGCGCCTCCCTGCCTCGTGGCCCCCTCGAGCGTCCCCCGGTGCCCTCATTCTTCCTATATAAGTCTACGTACCCCAGAAACTCCGTGAACAGAGAGAAAAAACCCTAATTCCACCACCGTACCTTCTGTTCCCGTGAAGATCCCATCTTGGAGCCTGTTCCAGAGCTCCACCGGAGGGGGATCCATCACGGAGTTCATCATCATCATCATCGCCCTCACCATGAGTTGTGAGTAGTTTACCACATACCTTCGGGTCCATAGCTAGTATCTAGATGGCTTCTTCTCTCTCTCTGGATCTCAATACAAAGTTCTCCTCGGTCTTCGAGGAGATCTATTCGATGTAATCTCTTTTTGCGGTGTGTTTGTCGAGATCCGATGAATTGTGAGTTTGTGATCAAGGTTATCTATGAAAGATATTTGGTTCTTCTCTGAACTTTTTATGTGTTCTCATAATATCCTTGCAAGTCTCTTTGAATTATTGGTTTGGTTTGGCCTACTAGATCTATAGTTCTTGCAATGGGAGAAGTGCTT
This sequence comes from Secale cereale, assembly GCA_902687465.1. NCBI lineage: Eukaryota > Viridiplantae > Streptophyta > Magnoliopsida > Poales > Poaceae > Secale > Secale cereale. Next base: position 719,003,066 of record LR738713.1, on the reverse strand, counting down.
GGCTTTGGGTTCAATCTTGCGGTGTCCTTTCCCAGTGACAGTAGGGGCGGCAAGGCACGTATTGTATTGTTGCCATCGAGGATAAAAAGATGGGGTTTATATCATATTGCTTGAGTTTATCCCTCTACATCATGTCATCTTGCTTAAGGCGTTACTCTGTTCTTATGAACTCAATACACTAGATGCATGCTGGATAGCGGTCGATATGTGGAGTAATAGTAGTAGATGCAGGCAGGAGTCGGTCTACTTGTCTCGGACGTGATGCCTATATACAATGATCATGCCTAGATAGTCTCATAATTATTCGCTTTTCTATCAATTGCTTGAAAGTAATTTGTTTACCCGCCGTAGAATATCGCTATCATGAGAGAAGTCACTAGAGAAAACTATGGCCCCGGGGTCTATTCTCAACATATCAATCTACATCTACTTTATTTTTATTTCTTTTATTTGTTGTTCTTATAAACTAAAAATACCAAAAATATAAACTATCATCTCTATCAGATCTCACTTTCGTAAGTGACCGTAAAGGGATTGACAACCCCTTATCGCGTTGGCTGCGAAATTCTTATTTGTTTGTGCATGTACGAGGGACTCGCGCGTGGTCTCCTACTGGATTGATACCTTGGTTCTAAAAAACCGAGGGAAATAGTTACTCTACTGTGCTGCATCTCCCTTTCCTCTTCGAGGGAATACAACGCAAGCTCAAGAAGTAGCAAGAAGAATTTCTGGCGCCGTTGCCGGGGAGGCTTACGCAAAAGTCATATACCAAGTACCTATCACAAACCCTTATCCTCCGCATTACATTTATTTGCCTCTCGTTTTCCTCTCCCCCACTTCACCCTTGCCGTTTTATTTGCCCTTCTTCCGCCGTGTGTTTATCGTTTGCTTGCCTCTTGTTTGCTTGTGTGTGTTGGATTGCTTGCTTGTCACTATGGGTCAGAACAATACCAAATTGTGTGACTTCTCCGATACCAACAACAATGATTTTATTAGCACTCCGATTGCTCCTATTACCGATGCTGAATCTTGTGAGATCAATGCTGCTTTGTTGAATCTTGTCATGAAAGATCAATTCTCCGACCTTCCTAGTGAAGATGCTACTACCCATCTAAACAACTTTGTTGATTTGTGTGATATGCAAAAGAAAAGGGATACGGATAACGATATTGTTAAATTGAAGTTATTTCCGTTTTCACTTAGAGATCGTGCCAAAACTTGGTTTTCCTCTTTGCCTATAAATAGTATCAATTCGTGGAATAAGTGCAAAGATGCTATTATCTCTAAGCATTTCCCTCCTGCTAGGATCATCTCTCTTAGAAACGATATTATGAATTTTAAGCAACTAGATCATGAGCATGTTGCACAAGCTTGGGAGAGAATGAAATTGATGATACGTAATTGCCCTACACATGGTTTGAATCTATGGATGATTATTCAGAATTTTTATGCTGGCTTGAATTTTGCTTCTAGAAATCTTTTAGATTCGGCCGCCGGAGGCACTTTCATGGAAACTACCTTAGGAGAAGCTACCAAACTCCTAGATAATATTATGGTTAATTATTCTCAATGGCACACCGAAAGATCTACTAGTAAAAAAGTGCATGCTATCGAAGAAATTAGTGTTTTGAGTGGGAAGATGGATGAACTTATGAAATTGTTTGCTGCTAAGAGTGCTTCTTCTGATCCTAATGATATGCCTTTGTCCACTTTGATTGAGAATAACAATGAATGTTGGGATGTGAATTTTGTTGGTAGGAATAATTTTGGTAACAATGCTTATAGAGGTAATTTTAATCCTAGGCCTTTTCCTAGTAATTTCTCTAATAATTTTGGTAATTCCTACAACAACTCTTATGGAAAGATGCCTTCTGAATTTGAAACTAGTGTTAAGGAGTTTATGATCTCGCAAAAGAATTTCAATGCTATGCTTGAAGAGAAATTGCTTAAAGTTGATGAATTGGCTAGAAGTGTGGATAGAATTACTCTTGATGTTGATTCTTTGAAACGTAGATCTATCCCACCTAAGCATGATATCAATGAGTCTCTCAAAGCCATGAGAATTTCCATTGATGAATGCAAAGAAAGAACCGCTAGAATGCGTGCTAAAAGAGAGGATTATATTAAATCGTGTTCTTCTATTTATCATGAAAATAGAGATGAAGATCTGAAAGTTATTGATGTGTCTCCTATTAGATCCTTGTTTTCTAGTATAAATCTTGATGAAGGTAGGATTGGAGACGATTCTGCTTTAAGGTGTACCAATGATTCTGCTTTAGTGATCTATTTATTTATGTTCATTTATGATGTTCTAATAAGAACATGATTATTATTGTCATCATATATTGTATATCACAATATATTATATCAGCACTTTGATACAAATACATTTGTATGTATTCTATATATCTGACAGTGATTTTCATATTGAGAATCTTCATGTCTATATATAAATTTCTACGGGAGTCAATCCGATGAAACATGATATGTGCCTTCTGCACATATGCACCACAAACTTTATACTCGCGGAAGTCCAATTTTTCCACTCTCATTGAGAGAAAGGAGATATTTAGATCGCTAGACGCGATGAGGTGTTTGTTGGCTCAACTCGAGTCATATTTACTATCCCTGCGGGTACTCGAATAACATTGGGATGCTTTATTGCTTCCTAGGTTTAACTCGTACCCTACTAAACTATGGAGGTATCCGTCAAAATAGTTTCCATAGCGAAACTTATGATGACAACAAAGAGAAATAACTTCTCTTTTCCATATGCAACGGATATGGCAAGCACATTATCTTTGTATCATCATGGTTGTACTACACATACTACAAAACCCGTAGCACATGTTGTGTACGAGATAGTTTTCCAGAGTGCCTTTTGCATGACAAACTTGGCATTCCAGCTTTGGTCATCATTGACATTGGGTTGAAACCGAAACTATCAGCAATTCCAATGGTTTATGATTATTATGATGCTAAATTCTAACAATATTTGGATTTTGTGTGCACTACATGTGACACAGGGAGGCAAATTTTAAGGCACGCACACCTTAAAGTCTACGCTGAACCACTCAGACTCCTTGAATGCATCAAGTTGAGGTAAGTGGCTCTTCCCAACCATTGAGTGGACTATTCAGGTACCCCATGGTTCTAGAAGACATATCTACATGATGGTCTTAACTGTGTGCTTTATTCACATGAAACCATTGGCTCATTATCCTCACACCGATTTCAAGCAAATCGGATGGATAGCACTTCAGAATTCTCCTTGAGTGCCTTGTCTATGGCTCTCGGATTGAAGTTTAGCAATTTGTCCTAATGTCTAGACTCAAAATGGTTTGGTAGAATCCCATCCAAAGAATTAAGCTCATTGCATGATCTTTACTTTGAATTGCAACTTACCAACTTTACGTTGGAGTCATGTAGTTTTACACGCTCATGACCAAACTGCATAATAATATTTCCCTCTATCTTTGATATGTGGAAATCTACCAAGTATTTCCTATATGCGGTAATTCGGTTGCATACCGATATCACCACCCGGCATACATCATTAGCCCCTCAACATATAGTTGGGATCTATGTGAGGAATAACTGTATTTCCGTCAATACCTCAAGCCCCTCGCATGGGTAGTTATTCAAGGCCAGTATGCTGATTCAATGAGGAATATTTCCAGGCATTAGGGGGAGAATTCAAGTACCATAAAGAATGCCAGGAAATTAGTGGAATGGTCAAAACACATTTCTGCCTCAATTCCACGTACTCAAAGATCCGAACCATGCGTTCAGAAGATTTGCAACACATTGCAAATAACCTGCCAGATTCATTTACTGACTATAAAGGTGTCACACAATCCTGCAAAAGTACACCTGAAAGAGTGGAGGTACCAGCAAAATCCACTCCACTCCTCGTTCAAAGCAACAGGGGGAGATGTATGGCAGAAGTACATCAGGATTCAGCTTCTCGCAAGCAAGGATATCAAGGCCTGTGAATCAATAAATGCAAGTCAACTTCACGTTGGCAGCCACCTGATGGGTAGTATACACCCAGTGGACGGGTAACCTCCACCAACCCAAGTCATAGTGCACAAAATGACCGGGATATCAGAATACCAGACTCAATCGCATTGGGAAATCGCGAGCAGTCACTATGGGTAACGATATTTCCATCAACTATATATTGATATATAGATTCTGGAGAAACATACAACCGGAAGTCTACAATTGTCGACATACATTTCTCAACTAGATTGAAAAAACCTTTCAAGTGATTCAGATCCAAAGACCATGGCCATGGCAAAGTGTCAACAACACTCGGACTAAACTCAAGCAAAGGGTATAATCTAGGTATAAATAATCTTGCTCAATAATGAGAAGGTATTCATAAGCAATACCTACACCAGTTTTCTTCTGGAAACAGAATTGAGAACAACGAGGTGGTGAAACAAAGAGCAAGTATTGTAGCACAATGGTTCACGCAGATACCCAACTATTCTCCAGAGGTGGAATCTCATTCTGAAAACTTATATCATTGGCAGTTCAAAATCATCTATCTCTGCAGTTGATAGATGTAGTGATCACATATCCATGTGGATCACTAGATTCAGACATATATGATTGATTTCCGATGAAATCTCAATTCTGAATCGAAATACAAAATGCAACATACATTGTGTAAAATCGATAAGCCATCATACGGCTTATTGTTGTTGATACATATGGTACAACCGATGTAGTGAGATCCTTATACACAAGGATTACTCCTACAATGATGATTATCCATGTGTTGTGTGTCTGCAATGACGACACATGTAATCATCTAAGTGACGGACTTTAAATTGAGGGATTTGGGTAAACCAAAATACCGCTCGTTACTACAACTTGAGCACCTTCATTCATACATTATGGTATACTATGTTGTCTATATCCAAAATATATTGGAGAAATTCATTATGGACAAATCTTATCTATCCATAACTTTCATGGTAGTTCATTCTCTAGACGTAGAGAAATATCTATTAGACCAAGAGATGATGGAAATGAGATATTGGGACTCAACATTCCATAATGCCATTGGATCCACCAAACACAATTGGTAGGTACTCAAGAATATCTTTCGATATCTCCAAGGCACGAAACATCTTGTCCTGTTTTTTTTCAGTTTTAGAGCAATCTGAACACCAATATCATTGGATACATCGATCAGATCCCCACTATCAGATCGTAGACAAGTTTAGTGTTCCTACTAGGTGTGGTAGCCCTCTCATAAAGAGTCTTCAAATCAGACCTCATGGCTACATTCACCAACCATTATCTCAACGATAATGTTTCTTGTGTTGCCCGGATGCAAACAGGTTTATATAATAAGCAATATCACTATATTGCATATCTTGCAAGTCAAATCATGCGCCTGATTTGTTCAGCGAGTCTCTACCAACTTCTATGTTTTGGTATGTGACGGCTTCGAATTTTTGCAAGAATCAGGGGGAGTATCTTCCTAAATTGTTCCTGTTCAATGCATCATATTATACTCTTTTTCCCTTTATGAGTTTACTATACAGGTTCTCATAAAGGTTTTTAATGAGGTAATATCAACATGAGATCATAATGTCATACTTTCTATTTTCCCCACCGGGTTTTTTGGGAAAGTATATACGGCATATTTACTGTCCTCTGAACTCTATCAGTTTTCTCATATTGAGTTAAAAGAGACAGTAACCATTATATGTTGCATCATTTTCTCCTTATTTTTCCCACCGGGTTTGAAGGAGTTTTAGCAACATATCAAACACTTTTCTCCTCACATTTTTCCCACAGGGTTTTTGGAGGAGACTCTTTCAAGATGATGATGCTACCTGGACAAGCATGGATTAGGGGGAGTGGTAAGATTAATTAACATAGTAATTAAGGGATTAATCCCCGCTTGTAACGACGGTTGCTTTCTGCAGTCATTGCGTCGGTTCGGATGGAACTGACGCCCCCTTGTAATGCTTGTTCCAATGCTATACATAGCACTTCGTCTAATGCAAAGAGGCTAGTTCGATCAATTCGTTCACAAACACTTACCAAGTTTAACTCGTACCCTACTAAGCTATAGAGATATTCGTCAAAATGGTTTCCATAGCGAAACTTATGCTGGCAAGAAAGAGAAATACATTCTCTTTACCATATGCAACGGATATGGCAAGCACATTCTCTATGTATCATCTGGATTGTACTACACATACTACCAAACCCGTAGCACATGTTGCACCCAAGATAGTTTTCCAAAATGTCTTGTACATGAAAAACTTGGCATACTCGCCTTGGTCATCGAGACATTGGGTTGAAATCGAAATTATCAGCAATTCCAATAGTTTATGATTATTATGATGCTAAATTCTAACATCATTTGGATTTTATGTGCACTACAAGTGACACAGGGAAGCTAATTTTAAGGCTCGCACACCTTAAAGTCTACGTTGAACCACTGAGACTCCTTGAATGCATCAAGTTGAGGTAAGTGGCTCTTCCAATCCATTGAGTAGACTATTCAGGTATTCCATGATTCTAAAAGACATATCTACATGATGGTCTTAAGTGTGTGCTTTATTCACATGAAACCATTGGCTCATTATCCTAACATCGATTTCAAGCAAATCGAATGGATAACATTGCAGAATTATCCTTGAGTGCCTTCTCTATGGCCCTCGGATTGAAGTTTAGCAATTTGTCCTAATGTCTAGACTCAAAATGGTTTGGTATAATCCCATCCAAAGAATTGAGCTGATTGCATGATCTTTACTTTGATTGCAACTTACCAACTTTACGTTGGAATCATGCGGTCTTACACGCTCATGACCAAACTGCATAATATTATTCCCCTCTATCTTTGATATGTGGATATCTATCAAGTATTTCCTATCTGCGATAATTCAGTTGCATACCGATATCACCACCCGGCATACATCATTGGCCCCTCAACATATAGTTGGGATCTATGTGAGGAATAATTGTATTCCCGTTAATACCTCAAGACCCTCGCATGGGGAGTTACTCAAGACCAGTATGCTGATTCAACGAGGAACATTTCCAGGCATTAGAGGGAGATTTCAAGTACCATAAAGAATGCCAGGAAATTAGTGGAATGTTCAATGCATTTCTGCCTCAAATCCATGTACTCAAAGATCTGAACCATGCGTTCAGAAGATTTGCAACACATTGCAAATAACCTACCAGATTCATTTACTGACTATAAAGGTGTCACACAATCCTATAATCCTGCAAAAGTATGCCTGAAAGAGTGGAGGTACCAACGAAATCCACTCGACTCCCCGTTCAAAGCAACAGGGGGAGATGTATGGCAGAAATACATTAGGATTCAGCTTCTCGCAAGCAAGGATATCAAGGCCTATGAATCAGTAAATGCATGTCAACTTTACGTTGACAGACACCTAATGGGCAGTATACACCCAGTGGAAGGGAAACCTCCACCAACCCAGGTCATAGTGCACACAATGACCAGGACATCGGAACACCTGACTCAATCGCATTGGGAAACCGCGAGCAGTCACCATGGGTAACGATATTTCCATCAACTATATATTGATGGATAGATTCTGGAGAAACATATAACCGGAAGTTTACAATTGTCGACATACATTTCTCAACTAGATTGAAAAAACCTGTCAAGTGATTCAGATCCAAAGACCATGGCCATGGCAAAGTGTGAACAACACTCGGACTGAACTCAAGCAAAGGGTATAATCTAGGTAGAAATGATCTTGCTCAATAATGGGAAGGTATTCATAAGCAATACCTTGACCAGTTTTCTTCTGGAAACAGAATTGAGAACAACGAGGTGGTGAAACAAAGAGCAAGTATTGTAGCACAAGGGTTCACGTAGGTACCCAACTATTCTCCGGAGGTGGAATCTCTTTCTGATAACTTATATCATTGGCAGTACAAAGTCATCTATCTCTGCAGTTGATAGATGCAGTGATCACATATCCATATGGATCACTAGATTCAGACATATATGATTGATTCCCGATGGAATCTCACTTCTGAATCGAAATGCAATACACAACATACATTGTGTAAAATCAATAAGTCACCATATGGCTTATTGTTGTCGGTACATTTCGTACAACCGACGTAGTGAGTTCCTTATACACAAGGATTACTCCTACAATGATGATTATCAGGTTTGTGCGTCTGCAATGACGACACATGCAATCATCTAAATGACGGAGTTTAAAATGAAGGATTTGGGTAAACCAAAATACCGCTCGTTACTACAACTTGAGCACCTTCATTCATACATTATGGTATACTATGTTGTTTATATCCATAATATATTGGAGAAATCCATTGTGGACAAATCTTATCCATCCATAACCCTCATGGTAGTTCATTCTCTAGACGTAGAGAAAGATCTATTTAGACCAAGAGATGATGGAAATGAGATATTGGGACTGCATGTTCCATAATGCCATTGGATCCACCATACACAATTGGTTGGTACTCAAGAATATCTTTCGATATCTCCAAGGCATCAAACACCTTGTTCTGGTTTTTCAGTTTCACAGAAATGTGAACTCCGATATCATTGTATCGTTGGATACATCGATCAGATCCCTACTATGTCAGATCGTAGACAAGCGTAGTGTTCCTACTAGGTGTGGTATCCCACTCATGAAGAGTCTTCAAAACAGACCTCATGGCTACATCCACCAACAATTATCTCAAAGATAATGTTGCTTGTGTTGCCCTGATGCAAACAGGTTACTAATAAGCAATATCTTTATATTGCATATCTTGCAAGTCAAATCATGCAACTGATTTGTTCATCAAGTCTCTACCAACTTTTACATTCTAGAAACATGTTCATGGAATTGGTATGTAACGACTTTCGAATTTGCAAGAATCAGGGGGAGTATCTTCCTAAATTGTCCCTGTTCAATGCATCATATTATACTCTTTTTTTCCCTTCATGAGTTTACTATACAGGTTCTCATAAAGGTATTTAATGAGTGTTTTTGGAGGAGACTTAATCAAGATGATGGATTCTTATGAAAAGTGGTGATTACGAGGAGTCTCTTCTTGAGATATCCTTGTTTTATGACATCACATTATGCTATCTCTTTGTGAGTTTATGTTCCAGATTCTCATCAAGTTTTCATGAACTTTTTGGAGAAGAGTCTTTTAAGATGATAGCCCTACCTGGAAGATCGTGAGACGATTCTACATGGTCAAGCATAGATTAGGGGGTACAAATGTAATTGGGGAAATCTCCCCTTGCCCGAACGGTCGTGCGGTTGCTACAGCAACCACCTCTCTTCTAGAACCGACGCATCCCTCTGGATCGTCGCGTCTTTCCAGCACATATATAGGTTGTACTCTCAATTGATCAATGACAGAGATTTCACTTTCAATCTCGAATAGTTCGCGAACAGATACGCACACTATCCGAATGCCTAGCGATGTCGAGCACACAGGCTTCGAATTGGGCCAGCAGTTTTTTGCGTTATGGACGGATTGCTCAATATCGGGCCCGAATGCCACAACTGAAAGCCAAGACCAACCAAACGGTGACATTCGGGATATTAGGCCCAGACAAATGCCAATACCCAATACAAGGCCTGAATGCGAACATCCAAACGGAGCGTAAGTGTGTCTTAGGGTCAATGGGAATACAAGAGGCTGTCTCACAAAGTGGCAATCCTTCACAACCTCGCGATGACCGCTTCAACCTCTGCAGGGGTGTAGAGGTGGTAGCTAGGGGAGACCTTCGCGATGTCAACGTTGTTCGGGGTCACCTGTTTCAAAAGAGATTACATATTAGGCATCTGTGACACGGTATTTATCGAACCTATGAGTGAGGAATATGGAAAGGGTCAAAAGAGATTACATATTAGGCATCTGTGACACGGTATTTATTAAACCTATGAGTGAGGAATATGGATAGGGTCAAGATACCCTACCTTTTCTTCCATAACCTGCTTCAGGATAGAAAGGGCTATGGTCTCTGCCTCAGCGATGGTCAGTTCCTGCATCAACATGTCAATTCTTATTACTCTTTTCAAGCACAAATCTGCATGCATGAATTCCGGCAACTACTGAAAGCATGCCTGTTAAATGGTTACAACACGACAGCAAATTTTGTATGTAGGTCTGTGTAGACAGCAAAATTCAAGATTTCTAAGCTGTAGCAGTTCGACTGGTGCATGTACTTAAACACCACATAAATGGCTTTGATGCCATAGAAGACTGTTACCTCAGATTTTTGATCCAGACTTGCTATGCAATTTATGTATGTGACCCATGCAGCAGATTTTCTCCAAACGATATGGGAATTTTTCATGTTTTTAGTGCTCGAACTAAAGTGGTCTGTACGCTTGCACCTATGTTTAGCTTAGTTATGATACCTTGTTGTACTGCTCTTGTAATGAGCTGTCAGCTCCTTCAGAGCCCGACCCAATTGCCTTGGCATTGCACTGCCAGAAGGTCCCCGATGGGTCTGTGTAGTACCTGTAAGACACAATAATTGATCAATGAGAAACTAGTAAAGTTCACTTGGCTTTGTAAACTGATCATCACACAAGTAATTACGTGATGCTCCGTTCACAACATAGACATACAGAAATACCTCACAAAGAGCTGTTTCAAGTGCATCAGCTAATCAAGTGGTAACAACCTCAGTTAAGATTTAAGATATAATTCTTATGAATTATCATGAAGCAAGGATATAGTTGCTCATCTGGAGGGAAATAATACATGAATGTATAAGGATAGAAAATATAACATATAAAACCCCGAAGCAATTTTTTGGATAACAATCTTTGATATGCCAGTTTTCAAATATCAATTATCCTTGATTATAAGTGAATATCATGTCAACTTACACAACAGTTGGAATTTCGGAAAGTAAAGCTATACTAGAAACCTTGGCAGTAAAATTTGATTATCTTCATCATATCAACTTCAATTGAGCGAACAGGAAAAATGATGATGGAAACGGCCACTAGAACAACTCTTGGTAAAATGTAGGTAAGAGTATAGGAACTAATACCGGTTATAATTCATGTAACTGGAAACAAAAGGTGTCATTTTGGCAGCACTGAGGGTGAGGGGTCAGGGATGGCAATTGACGTGACAATCTAGAAAAATGCAATATTAAACAAAGAAAGCATTGATTCTGTTATAGCTAGTTGCTTTGCTTTCCGAAATTCAAGCTGCTATGATAAAGATAATCAAATTTATTATTTAATAAGAGTTAATGACAACCACACGGCATGCTACCACACCTGCGTTTAAATTTGTAGAAGGTGGAGATATTGATATTTACAAGCTGGTTCTAGAAGTTTATTATTCAGTAAGAGTTACTGACAACCCAATGAACTGAGTTAAAAGGGATCGATACTTACAAACTGGTTCTACAAGTTTATTATTCAAATAAGAGTTACTGGCAACCCAATGAACTGAGTTAAAGGGATCGATACTTACAAGCTGGGTCCATTTTCATCATGACCAGCAATAAGGAGAGAGACTCCAAACGGCCGCGACTGCATAAATAAACAAGTACATCAGAACCTTACTCTATGATATCGGTACGTGTATAAAATACAGAAAAATGTGAGCGGGTAAATACAGCAATGTAACTAGTCAAGATTAAAAAATTGCTTTGGCTAGTGCATGTGTCTTTGCAAGTACAGGTTAACAAAGTAACTCAAGTCTAGAAGATAGTAATCAGCAAAAGCCAAACAAAACACAGGCTGGTTTGGTCTAGAACCACAAACTTTTCATAATTTTAGCAGTCACCTAAAAAATGGCTACCATAGGAAGTATGCAGCCATCAAAGTGTGATATACAGCATTGTTTCCTTTAGAAGAAGAAGATGCAACAAGAAAAAAATGATTCTGCTGGTAACTGATCCTGTTTCCCATCTTCTGCAGATGTGCAATACTTATTCACATTGCATTAATAGAAAAAGAGAATGAGACTCACCATTGATTCTTCATCACCTTCACCAAAGCGCAAAGCCAAGTCACAGATAGCTTGTGTGGTAGATTCTACTGTCATTGGCTCCCCATATGAGAACCTATGATTCTGTTGTGACCATATTTAGTGAAGTTAACCAATACAGGGCAGGACTTGCATGTACGTAATAATAACCCAAAGAGCTTGCCTGAGTCTCAACACGAGCATGCTCAACCAGTGTTCTGGCGTCAGCAATAAGGCCACTCATGGCACAACCGACATGCTCATCAATTTCCATGATTTTCTCCACACTGCTAGGTTCCTGTATAATCATAGCAAAGAAAACTTGAAGTGTTCAACAGTTTGGGCATGGTACAACCTAACATTAGGAACTAAAAGTTGAAGGATGATGAAACCTCAAGGAATAAAAGGTAAGTAGGTAACATCAAATACAGTCAGCGTCAGGCAGTTAGCTTTTACCACTACATCTTTATCTTTATCTTTACCTACTAATAAATCACGGAGTGCTTCCGTCGGGTTCACCATCGCGCCGTTTTTACAAAAACAAAAACTATGTTTTGTGTAAACTAACCCGCAATCTTTATCTTTATCTTTATCTTTATTCTTTATTTATTTATTTCTCTACTAATAAAGCACGGAGTACTTCTGTCGGGTTCACCGTCGCGCCGTTTTTACCAAAAAAAAACCTCTGTTTTGTGTAAACGTTCATCGTCGCAATACATGTTTAAGTCAAAACCGAACCCTTTTTTGTATTTTCTCAGAAAACCACCTTACGTTCCAGGTAATCAACCCACTGTCCTTATTTAAGTAAGTTGATGAATCGTTTTTTCCGTTTTGACAGAAACCCCATGTCTTTTTGGTAACCGTAACTCTGATTTTAACATGTTATATATGAAATTTGATTAGAAAAATGTGTAGAATCTAAATATGATGTTACTGTTAAATATTTTTAAAATATTATTTTTGTGCAAAGTTAATCTTTTAAATCTTAACTCCGGTTTTCTTTCTTTCGTACCGGCGGCGATCCGAATTGCAAATAAACACCCATTAACACCAGATTGCGAGGAAAGAAAACATCAATAACCACGCATGCACACCTGTGAAAAACCTCACGGGAGAAAACAACATATTTCTCATCTTATTCCGACCGAGTGTGCATGTGTGTGTGTGCGCGCGCGCGCGCGCGAGAGAGAGAGAGAGAGAGAGAGAGAGAGAGAGAGAGAGAG
>LR738713.1:718774277-718989676 GCA_902687465.1 Secale cereale | reverse complement strand
AGAGGGAGAGGGAGGGAGAGAGAGAGAGAGAGAGAGAGAGACCACATTCAAACGTGTTTCCGTTGTGTGAGCACTGAGGCCACCATCGGCCACGCAAATATGATGTCATCTTGAATAATGGTCATTGGGTTAAGAGCGTGCGTTATTTTCTTCTCCGTTGCAACACACGGGCTCTTTTGCTAGTACAAGTTTCATGTAGATCCGTATCAATTAACACAGCCAAGTTATGGGCAAAAAATGGCGTTAAGTACTTGTGCATATCATCCAAACAAGAAACAGAAAAACACTTGTCTGACAAAGGCAGACAATACATAATGCAGTGCACAAGATTCATTCAATTATCACATGTCCAGTAATCCTTGATGATAAGTTATGAAGATAGAAGAAGTGATAGTTATGTGTTGAGGAAACAAATAGCTACATATTTCTACAGTTGTCCAGTAATGCATTATACTTTTTCCAGTCTCTGTCAATACTTAGCAGAATGCATAAATTAGGTTAACCAACACCAGAACCTACCCTGAAGAACAATATCGACATCTTGTTGACACTTGACAGTTGAAACGTAGAACAAAAAAGATAATAGTGTAAACCCTAATGGACCTATCTAAGAATGAGGACATTTTGCCCATAAGAGATCATCAACAGTCATCAAGCATACAGCTGAAGGATATAGTAGTATTTCACAGGAAAATAATATAAATTAATAAGTGGATATGCAAAATTACCAGCAGCGGTGAGGTTACACGTTTCTCAACAGCCAGTACAACACCATCCTTAGTCATCAAGCCGATTGCAGTGGAGCCCAACTGCAATCCATTGCAGAAGGATCAGCATCAAAATCGGGAGATCCGCAGACCGCAGTCCCATCCTAAATGTCCAACCTCAGGCCCCAAACCCCACAAATCTGGCCTCCCCCATCCCCACAATGAATCTCACCTTGATGGCCTCGATGGCGTACTCGACCTGGAACAGCCGCCCCTCCGGGGAGAAGGTGTTGACCCCACGGTCGTACTCCGTCCTGCACACACGCATACGCACACGCACACGCCGAGAAACCCCATGAGAATCAGCAATCCCGCCGTCGGGGACAGATCCAAGAAATCGAAAAGAAAATCCTGAGCTTGGAGAGGAGGAAATCGATTACCTCGTGAGAAACATCGTGCCGGTGGATGCGGATCCGAATTCGAAGCCCTTGTTTCTATTTCTACTACACGGGGTGGGTGCTTGGTGGTGTATCTTCTTGGGAACCAAGTACTAGTAGAGTGGAGAGGAGACGGCGGCGAGCTACTTCTTGGGGGCGGAGTTTTCTTTTCTTGGGGGAGAGCACGGATTGTTGGCTTTTCCGAGCCTCCCTCTTTGGGCTTAGCCGAACTATCCTAGCCAGGCCCAGGTCCAGGCCCACAAAGCCATACCAAATAAAGCCTTAGGGCCCGAAAATTCTCTACTATATATCTAAAAAAAATACGCACTGTTCCTTTTCCTGCCGATTGGACCACGTCCTCTCCCTTCTTCGTCCAACTCTCCCTTCCGTTTAGAAGTTTTTTTCCCCTAGGTCTCACGACTAGGGTTCTCTAGTCCTCCCGGTGGCGCCGCCGCCGCCAGTTATCACCACCGACGGGATTGATTCCCGCGAGACTAAGGATCTTGTTTTCCCGATCGCCTCCTTCCTCCCATCGGGCCTGCCCTGGGGATAGCGAGTTCGCGGTTAGGGCTTTTGGGTTGTACTTCCGCCCAGGTTCCATGGCGGACACGGGAGCGGGCAATGGATCGGGAGATAGGAGATCGGAGGAAGCGGCAACACTACTGGAAGGTCTGAATCTGCAGGATGAGGAAGTAGATGATCTGATCTGGGAGGAAGAGGATGATGTGGAGGAAATCAAGCCAAAGTGGCTAGCTTTAGGCCGGCTGTTGACGGGAAAAAATTTCAGTCAGAGTGCTTTGATCGCAAAGATGAAAGCAGTGTGGAACCCGGCGAATCAGGTTGTTTGGAGGAGGATCGATGCGAACTTGTTCTCTATCCAATTCAACTGCCTGGGGGATTGGAACAAAGCGATGCACCAGGGACCTTGGGACTTCAACGGATTGGCGTTGTTGCTTACTGAATATGATGGTTTTTCAAACCCAGAAAAGGTGAAGCTGGACAGGCTGGAGACATGGTGTCAAATCCACAAGTTACCGGATGGAGTCCTCAAGAGTGCATCAGCGTTGAAGAATCTAGCCAGCAGGATTGGAGAAGTGCAAGAGGTCCAAGTAACTTTGCCTAATGGTTTTATAGGCGAATTCATCCGAGTCAGAGTGAGGTTGGATGTGAATAAGAAACTAACACGAGCTGTTGGGATAACTAGGGCTGGACAAACTGAGAAGTACCTAGTTAAATTTGAGAAGCTTCCAACTTTCTGTAATCACTGTGGATTCATGGGGCACTGGCATGAAGAATGCGGCACTGGAGAAGACGACAAATCAAAATTTGAATGGGGTGACTTCATACTGGCACCAAGGAGAGGTAGAGGAGTAGGCCGGGGAGGCCGAGCGAGTGGAGATAGGCGAAGCGAGATGGATGATGATCTGCATGAAGGTGGAAGAGGTTTGGGCAGAGGCCAAGGTAGGGGTAGGGGGCGCAATATGCAGACTGCAGCTCCTAATACCCAGAATAATGGAAGTTGGCGTTTTAATGCACTCTATAACCCAACAGGGAGAAACGGGAAAGATGATGACGCGAGTATGATAGCACCAGCCAACAAGGTACCCGGACAGGATGTAAGAATGATAGATGCAAGTGAGGTTGTGAATAAAGGAACTAAATCTGCTGAAGCGTATGCATCTAGGGAGGTTATAGCCCATGATGATACAATTCCTATACACGTATCTACAGGGAATCTTTTGGGGAAAAGGACGGCTGATGACTCAAGCACAGTAATGCCAGAACTGAATTTGGCTATTGTACCGGTTGACAAAACAGTAAAAACAGTTGTTGCGAATTTAGTTGATCGGTTTGAAGGTGATGATGACCAACTGGATAGCTCCTCTAACCAGTTGTACACCCCACAGAAGAATGCAAACAGGAAAAAACTGAGAGGGGGAAATGGAGAGGCTCTGAGTAATGTGGAGGGAGATACTAAAGAAACAAACAATGCAGGATCGGCGGCCCCTCGAGGAGGGGACCGCCGGGCGCAATGAAACTCTTAAGTTGGAACTGCCGGGGGCTTGGGAACGCCCCGGCAGTTCGCGCTTTGCTGGATGTCCAGCAAAAGTGTAGCCCTGAGGTGGTGTTTTTGTCTGAGACCCACCTTGACAGCTATCCGGCTGAATGCTTGAGAAGGAGAATGAAGATGGATCAAAAACTGGTGTGTACGAGCAATGGAAGAAGCGGTGGTTTAGTCCTGTTTTGGAATAATCATATAAAAGTCCGTAGACTTGCTTTAGACCCCATGTTCATTGATGTAATAATCGAGGATAATAATAATAATCCACTTTGGCGCTTGACTGGGATGTATGGTGAATTCAGGTGGGCGAATAAACATCTAACCTGGTCACGTATGCGGCAACTCCATCAAGGTCAGTCTCTACCGTGGCTCTTGATCGACGACCTCAACGAAATTCAGTTTCTACACGAGAAGGAAGGGGGTAACCCGCGGCCAGTTCAATACATGCAAGCTTTTCAAGAAGCAATTGACGATTGTGAGTTGCATGACATGGGGTTCCTTGGAGACCCCTTTACTTGGCGCTATGGGAGGATACGAGAAAGGCTAGACAGGGGATTAGTGAATGATGCTTGGGCGAACCTGTTCCCCCAGGGGGCGTTGCAGAACTTGGAATTTAACCACTCTGACCACAGACCACTTTTGGTGGACACAGAGTATTACTTGCTACCTGCGGATAACTCGAACAAAGGACGTGTGAAGAGATTTGAGGCGCGGTGGTTGAGAGAACAGAGTTTCAATGAGACAGTTGAGGAGGCATGGAACGAAGCTACTGCCGATCCAACTATCAACTCTATTTATGAGAAGTTGAATAAAATGCATCATAGGTTCCACGACTGGGACCAGCGAGTCCTAAAAAAACCCAAAAAACGTCTTCGGAAAGCTCAAAGAGACCTTGAAAAGGTAATGGCGGGGCCTATGGATGATGATAGTGATGAGAAGAGGAGAGAACTTTCAGAACTAATAGAGTATCTGCTGGAATTAGAGGAGATACAAGCCAGGCAACACTCCAGGGCTACATGGTTAAAGGCGGGGGATCGCAACACAGCTTTCTTCCAGGCTTTTGCTTCAGCAAGGAGGAAAAGGAATTTCATCAAAAAATTGAAGGATGAGACGGGAAACTGGATGGAAGGTAGTTCTGAACTAAATGCGCACATTTTAAACTACTTTTCTAACCTGTTTTCCTTCGAAGTACAGCAAACAGATCCGGTTATTCTGGAACGAGTCCAACACAAGGTTTCGGACCAAATGAATAATTTTTTAATGGCTCCATATACAACAGAAGATGTAAAGAAGGCGATTTTGAGCATTGGAGACATAAAGGCACCTGGGCCAGATGAGCTGCATGCAATTTTCTTTAAGAAATATTGGCATATAATAGGAGCTGAAATCACACATGAGGTCTTGTTGGCCATTAATTCAAGGAAGATCCCAGCCGAATGGAATGATACCACCATTGTGATGATCCCGAAGACCGAGTCTCCTGAACGGGTAACGCAATATAGACCTATAAGTCTGTGTAACGTCCTTTACAAAATCATCTCCAAAATGCTAGCTCTACAGTTAAAAAATATACTTCCTGAAATTATTTCTCCTACCCAAAGTGCTTTTGTTCCTGGGAGAATGATCACATATAATATCTTGATCGCTTATGAATGTGTGCATAAGATAAAGAAGAAAAAGGGTGGCAAATTTGGTTTATGTGCAGTAAAACTTGACATGCATAAGGCCTATGATAGAGTGGAGTGGTCCTTTTTGCAAGACATGATGATCAAGTTAGGATTCCATGAACAATGGGTTGAATTGATTATGGAATGTGTGAAATCAGTAACATACAAGGTCAGATTCAATTCACAGGAAACGGAAGGTTTTAGCCCGACAAGGGGAATTAGACAGGGGGATCCCCTCTCCCCCTATCTGTTCCTTATCTGTGCAGAGGGTCTATCCAGTCTTTTGTAGTATGAAGAAGAAGCTGGTGGCATAGAAGGGATTAGAGTGTGCAGAAATGCACCATCAGTATCACACCTTTTATTCGCTGATGATTCTCTAATCCTCATGAAGGCAGACACGCTTAATGCAGCTTCCTTACAACATGTTCTGGATACCTACTGTCATAGCTCGGGGCAAATGGTGAGTGTGGCTAAATCGAGTATATTCTTTAGTCCTAATACCCTGTTGTTTCTAGGGCTGAAATATGTCAACTGTTGCACATTGATACTGAAGCTTTATCTGATAAATATCTTGGACTACCTGCAATGGTGGGAGCAGACAGAAGTGATTGTTTCAAGCACTTTGTTGAAAGGATTAAGGAAAGACTTAAGGGATGGATGGAAAAGCAGCTATCTATGGGAGGGAAAGAGATCCTTCTCAAATCTGTGGCACAAGCTATTCCTGTGTTTGCCATGTCAGTTTTCGGACTACCTAAAGGAATATGCAAAGAGATAACAGATTTAATTTCCCAGTTCTGGTGGGGGGATGATGAAGAACACAAGAGAATGCATTGGTACACCTGGTGGAAACTTTGCTATCCGAAGAGTGAAGGGGGGATGGGATTTCGAGATCTATATTCCTTTAATCTGGCAATGCTCTCTAAGCAATGCTGGAGATTAATAAATAACCCAGAGTCGTTATGTGCAAGAGTACTAAAGGCAAAGTATTTTCCGAATGGGAGCTTATTACAGGCCACTCTTAAGAATGGGGCTTCTCTTACCTGGCAAAGCATTATGAAGGGATTAGAAACTTTTAAACTGGGATATATCTGGCGAATTGGAACTG
Organism: Secale cereale; assembly: GCA_902687465.1. NCBI lineage: Eukaryota > Viridiplantae > Streptophyta > Magnoliopsida > Poales > Poaceae > Secale > Secale cereale. The sequence continues at coordinate 718,983,698 of LR738713.1, read as the reverse complement.
GAGAGAAAGTGAACATCTGGAGGGACCCGTGGATTCCTAGTAGTGCAGTCAGGAGGGTGATTACCCCGCGTGGACACACTGTCCTAACCACTGTTAATGATCTCATCGACCCGACAAGTGGCAATAGGGACGAAGAGTTAATTTCTTCAATCTTCAACCCGGTTGATGTCCACAGAATTTTGGAAATTCCGCTTAACTACAATGCCTTTGATGACTTTATAGCATGGCACCCTGATCGCAGAGGTATTTTTTCAGTCCGTTCAGCTTACCACACCCAATGGGTTCGAACTTTCCGGGCACATGCAAGCGGGCTAGCGCAGCCTGGGAGGTCTAGTACTCCAGCCGTATGGAGTACACTATGGAAGCTTCAAATCCCACGTAAAATTCAAATCTTTTGTTGGCGAGCCCTCCATGGAATATTACCTCTAAAGTCCATAATCACTAATAGGCATGTCGGGTCAGATGGAGCTTGTCCCATATGCCACCGAGCGGCTGAAGATGTGAAGCACCTTCTCTTCGAATGCTCTCATGCTACAGACCTCTGGTCACGTCTAGGAATGCTGGACTACATCAATGAAGTGAGAACGATTGATCGTTCCGGGTCGATTATCTTGGAGCATATTCTTTTAGCTCCAGCAAGACAAGCGCCACTCAAGCCCAACCTGGATGTGAAGCAACTGATCATGGTCGGAGGATGGTACCTTTGGTGGATCAGGCGTGAGATCACTCATAGCGGATCTCCCCCACCCCCTTTCAAATGGCCTATGTCAATCTTAGCGATAGCTAATAACTTCCAGTGAGCGAACCAAAAGAACAACGCACAAGTGCAGGATAGATGGACGAAGCCAGAGCCCAGGTTTGTGAAATTAAATGTTGATGCAGCGTTTTATATCGCAGAAAGAGAAGGAGCTACAGCAGCAGTAATCATAGATGCAAATGGATCTTTTCTAGCTGCTCGGTGTAGTTACATTCCTTACACATCAAGCGTAGTGATGACTGAGGCATTGGCAATGCGGGACGGTCTGAACTTTGCTAACTCGCTTGGCTTCCAGCGGGTGGAAGCGGAATCTGATTCGTCGATAGTAATTGAATCCTGTACTGTCCATACAAGATGGTGGGATGAAGCTGCTGCAATATTTGCGGAATGTGTGGACATCTCAACGATGATCGGGAAGGTCAATTTCAAGCATTGTTATCGTAGTTCAAACCAAGCGGCGCATGTGCTAGCGAATTACAGCTATTGTAATAAACTTTGTAGTCATTGGACGGACGAGCCCCCATGCTGTCTTGTCTCAAACCTTGTGGATGATGTAATTCCTATCTAAATCAATAAAGCTAGCCATGATGGCCTTCCCTCAAAAAAAAACTCTCCCTTCCGTTTCCTTTGTCACGAATCTCCGCTTTCCCAGTACATCTCTTTCTTCCCACTCATTTTCGGTTTTCTCTCACACATACTAATTCCCTCGCTCCTTGTTTTCCTTTTTTTCTCTCCGGATCTCTCTCTCCCAGTTTCCCGAATAACAGCGGCCAGGCGACTCCTATCTCTCTCTCCCAACCACCGCGGCGCCACCTCTCCGGTGATACCCAACGGCAGTTTCTAGCAGCAGCCCCCGTTATAGCCTATGGCCATAATGTTGCGCTTGCACAGGGAGAAGGCGGAGGTCCAGATGGAATTGCAACTGTTTCGCATCTTTGTCGATGAGAAGATGGTGCTCGACGCCGTAGAGAGCGGCCATCCTCTACGCCATCGTCGCCCGCTGTGCGCGGCACCTCGCTCCAGTCCATTCTAGACTCCACACCTGTGACGCCCCCGATTTGACCGTACACTAATCATACACCCAAATGTGTACGACCAAGATCAGAGACTCACTGAAAAATATCACAACACAACTTAGACACAAATTAAAGTCATACAAGTTTCATATTACAAGCCAGGGACCTCGAGGGCTCGAATACATAAGGTCGATTATAAACAAGTCAGCGGAAGCAACAATATCTGAGTACAGACATACGTTAAACAAGTTGCCACAACATGGATAGCACAAATAGGGATACGGATCGAAGAGGCGCAGGCCTCCTGCTTGGGATCCTACTAAACTACTGTCACATCCAGCATTTTGTAACATGTCATTTGCATTAATAAAGCATGAAAATTTGGATCAACAAAAACTTTTGCATTATTTGGCTTTTTATTTGAATTGGATTTTTTTGTTTGTGATTTCAAGTGCTCTTTAAAGTCAACATAGCTTCACCTTCTATACTCCATCTTCTTAATCCAAACTTTTACCCAATGATCATGCCATGTGTATAGGAACGAATAATATTTTCATACAAAAAGAATTTGGCCAAAAAGATTTTTCCAAATTAGGTTTTCCAAAAAACCCTAAGTTGAGGCTTGCACTACAAGTACTTAACTTGGGGTATGAAAAATCTTTCATAGAGTATATTTGACTCCTATTAGTCATAGGACTCCCATAAAACACAAAAATATAATTTTAAAAGTTATTTTCCTATTTTATTTAAAGGTTTTTTCTTTAGGCTAGAAATGGTCTTTAATAGGTTAAGATTATTTCAATGTTTTAAAAATATTTGAGAAAATTTAAGGAAGCTCAGTGGACAAATATTGTCCATATATAAGAGTTTCAACACATGGCCATGTCAAAATATTGGTCAAATCCCTCAAAAAACCCTTCTTGATATTTTAAGCTTTTGAGATATTTACAAAGGGAATATTCTTTAAAAATTCCAAGAAAATTATGGTGAGTCACATATGCCTAATGTGATGATCCTGCAAAGTATTATCCCAATAAAAATTGTTTTGGTTCACAAAAGCGCCCCAAAACCCTCTCTATCTAGATCCAAGTTTGAATGACTTTACATTGCCAACTTTCTCCAATTGATCCCAAACTTTGTGGACATGCTCAAGTACCCAAATAATGACAATACACCAAGTGGTGCGTCTAGGGGAAGAGATTAGCTTAGATAGATCTAAGCAAGTCCGTTTTTGTTGATTTCTAGGGTTTACAAAAGTTGCATTGGCAACTTTATCCAAATGAGCTCAAATTTCTACCACAATACCATATGGTCATGTACAACACCCCCATCAAGTGGATCAAGGAGGATATGAGTGCAAGTGGCTCAAACTTGCATCAAACACCTTCTGCCATGTTTCAAAAATCATCATTTGAACCTTTTCCATTATTTCCCATGAGTTCAAATTTTTACCACAGCTCCTCCTAGTCCCCTTCTACCTCCAGTAAGTCTTGCCAGCCCTCAGCTCAATTATTGGGGGGGGGGGTGAAAACCCTCATTTCCCTCTCTGGAAAACATCAATTCTACCCTTTCTCACCTCTCCTTCTCACTCCAGTGCCATCCAGGGAATCCAATGCCCCTCCCCACATTGTTTACTTCCTTCTAGACCATATGGACACAAGTGGCCACGACTAGGGCACTTAAACAATGCCCTAGCATGCCATATGCATGCTCAAGAGCGCGCTATAGTGCACTAAGGCACTGTAGCCGCCCTCTGCCATGCGCCTTTGGCCACCTCGGGCCTCCCCAGCACGCCCAAAGATGCGCCTCGGCGTCCGTGACACGACAGCTGGTCGCCCCCTCCTCCTTCTCCCTCCTACCGCCTCCCTTCGCACGCGCGCCGGTCGCCCGAGAGTTCCAATGGACGAGCCCACACGCGCAATGCCTCTGGCCCTTCCTCGCTCTCTATCTCTTCCTCCCCCTCGCACTAGACCCATAGCAACGACAACGAGCTCGCCGGTGCACGGGTCCACGGCAGCAACTGGTCTGCCTATTTAAGGCCTCCCCGAGCCTTTTCCTTGCCACAACTCGCTCCCTCTCACACCCTATCCACCACCTGAACCACGCACTCCTCTCCAGAAGAGCCCGAGCTCGAGATCAAGCTCAAGCTTCGCCACCTCGGGTCACCGTCGATCCAGAGGTACAGGCGCTCTCCGCTCCTTCTAGCTCTCGATCTGGAATTGTCGCACCTCACTGACAATTTCCCCTTTGTTGCCCCTATCTATTGCAGCCGGAATCGACCGGGGTAAGCACCTCCCGAAGCTTTGCCGCCGGCTTCATCATCGCCGGTGAACCACTGCGCCCCGGCGACCACCTCGACCTCAACCCGAACGACGACTCCTTCCCGAGCACGTTGGTGCCCTCAAAACGCCTCGCCATCGACCCCAGCGCCGCCAGTGAGCTCGCCGTCGCTTTTGGGCGGAGGTAGACGACGACGGTCACGGGCCCTGTTCGTCAGCCTCACGTCCTGATAGGTGGGACCCACCCGTCGGGTTTAAACACGCACACGCGCGTACCGGTTCGCTGCGTCGGCTGAAGGCGTATTTTGCCTTTACGCCTTCGACGTTGCAGCCTCGGGCGGGCTGGATCCCCTCTGGGCCTGCTGCACAGTGGCCGAATCGAGCCAGTTGCACAGTGTCATTTCTTCTTTTTCTTTTATGTCTGTTTTCTAAAAATTTCACATGATAAAATAATTATCCGAATGCAATAATTCCAACTCCAAAAATCTTATAATAATCCCAACTATTTAATGGTGTAACTTTCATACAAATCTACCACACCTTTATGTACTATTCAAATTTGAGCATTTAAATCCCTCTTTAAAAATCCATTTCTCTATTTTATAGCCCCAAATCCAAAACTAAGAATTTTTACATTCTTAATTTTGATCCTAGTATTTAACAAAAATAAGTTGACATTTTTCTGAGCACTTTGATTTTCTGTCTTTGCTATCGCCTTATTTTTCTCGTTGTTTCTTTGTGATGAATAGATCCTGTATTTGATGAAGTATTTGGAGAAGAAGAAGGAGAAGGACTTGAAGACTTCGAAGACCAAGTCAACTAAGGCAAGCATCCCTTTGACCATGATACCTCTCTTATTCATCAGTACCTTTTTCCGATTGCATGATGATGAAAGTGACGGTGATGAACTTGTTATGAATCACCAAATGATGCATGCCCATACTCGTAGCTCTACCTTCACTAGTACGCGTCGGTGCTATACAAACGGTTTTTAACCCCTTTCCACGACAACATTTGGAACCGCCGCCTAGTGAGTGTGGGCGATAGGGGGGTCCTTCCCACACGACCCAGATACCGTCGGGATTGGGAGCCTTGATGCATACAGTTGTCCCTATATAACTGTTTCCGATATCTTGATTATCCCAAACGCTTCATCCTTGCTACTCGTTTGTGCTCGCATTGCCATCGCAGTCGAAGTTTTGTGGTTTTACCTAAATCTAGGCAGATTCCAGGCATGGCAGTTTTCCAGGTAGATTCGAGGCGCGGGAGTTGTATGATGCCTGGCACATCACAACAGTTCATGATTATAAACCCTGTACGATAGGTAGACAATCGCACACATTTAGTTTTCCCGCACCATATGCGATAGTGTCTGACATCACACACGCTTTGCAAACAGCAACTGTGTGCATTGTTACACATGTTTGCTCTCCGTGAACCGTGTCGGATTATGATGTACATCACACACGCCGTGCTTTTATTAACCGTGTGCGCCGTAATGACCAGCGCACCCTAATTTTGCCCTAATTTAATTGCTGCTATTTAAAATGGTACCTAATTTAAACTTGAAAGTAGGCTTTAGCTTTATTCATATCCATCAGGTTCAAGCAACCAATGCATTATTCGATTCATAGGTACATATGTTTAAGAACTACATAAGCACCAAATAAAGAATGATGAACCAAGGTTCTATACTTGTAGTATTACAGATGGTAAAGAAAGAGGCGACAGACATTCCGGTTGCTGAACAAGGTGAAGCGGAATGGCTCTATTGTGCTCTCCTGGATGCAGAAGGCATGTAGGACTCTAGTCCAACCCCTTGCGATGGTCGGCCGTCAATCATGTAGTTTGAGAGGTAATCTTGAGTAAACTACTTCAGGATCCACTGCAAAGGAAAAAAGATTCAGACATTGTCATCTAGCACAACTCATTACAGGCAGTAAAAAGAATGCTACATGGTTCTTACTTACCATCCTGCAGTTCAATGTTGTCTTGCATAAAGTGTAAACAAATAGTTCGATTGACGTCTTTGGACCCATTTTAATGACAATCTTTATCAATTTCCTCACTTGATACTGGTTCATGAATATCTCATTGCCCTAGAAAGGGTCAAAGTGTGGAACTTTGGCAATGATATATGTACCTAAAAGCACCAAGTTAATATTAGAAGCTAAACAACAATTGAAAAATGATGTAGTACAACACTCTCTCCGTCCCATTATATAAAATTTTATTACATTTATATTTAGACATCATCAGAACATTAAGGTAACACTCTTCCTTGTTGCTATGTAGCCTGGGATTGCGTATTTAGTCATTCAGTACAATGTATGTTGCTATGTAGCCTCAGATATACTCCCTCGGTCCCAAAATAAGTGACTCAAAAGTGATTCAACTTTGTACTAAAGTTAGTACAAAGTTGAGTCATTTTTAAGTCACTTATTTTGGGACGGAGGGAGTATTAAATATGGCCCTAGTTAACCTACTGATAATTGGGTTACAGATATATTTAGTGAAATGTCCAATTCGACGATTAATCCCTTACTAGTAAGGTACACGTGTATTGCACGCATGAGATTTGGTAACCAAATTATGAATAAATACCACACTATAGTATGTAAGCTTTGAGTCATATATGCATGATGTAGATGTTCGTTTAACTCTTATAGTTCATCTCATCCAAAATCAATTAGTTTTATAAAAAAAATCTATATTAAGATTCATGGAATTGTGCATTGTAAAGCATAAAGTAAAAACAAAAGGAGACAATTCATTTAGATTTTTTTTGCGCAATTAAGATATGGAAGATTCTAGCGAACAAATAAGGAGAAGTGCTTGTGTTTTGAGGTTTATGCAATATTATGCTTAAGTGCAACCATGAAGTCTTCTAGATTGTACATGTGGTAGAATCTGGTGGAATGTAGATGATAGCCAACGGCCAGTAGTGCTCGGATTTGCCATCTCTGTACCATCGGATTGGCTTCATCCAACGACCAACTTTCAAAGATATTCGCACACTATATAGGTGTATAGATATCAACCCCAGGCTATATAGTACCACCTACCAATATCCTGAACAATGAGTATATATAAGCAATGCAATGAAAATAACCTCGATGGAGAACAACACCGTTCTCAATATTGTCCTGCATGAGTACATATAAAGGCATGTTAAGCACAACATGCTAAACGTCAACCAAATATATCCATGGTAGACAACATAATCTACAAATGATAGCTTCAGTGTGCAGGCTTAAGCACACTAGTTAAGCAAAACATGAAGTGGAAAGGTGTGTTAACTACATCAGGCATAACATTTTTTCCGGTAAATTAGTCATATCATTTAAAAACAAGCAAATAGTCATTCAAACTCGTATTGTGCAGGTCTAAAGTACACTAGTTATTGTTAAAAAATGAAAAAGCATGTTAACTGCAATATCCTTAACAATAACCAAATATCGTAATTCATAGTGGTATTGTTGAAACTGTTATTGATGAAATTGAACTGCACGGCAAATAGTTGCACATATAGAGTATCACATTGTGAAGAATTGAAATAAACAAGTCATAAGGTCATCTCTAGCCGATCCTTTAAAAGTTAAAGGACTAGAACCCTAGACACTCCAGCAACTTTTGGCCTTTTCTAGTCGATCCCCTAAACTTAATGTTGTAAGCTTCAATTTGATCAAGTTCAAAGCAGGTTCAACCGAAAGTAGCATGCATTCAAATATAAACACAGATAGTTTTGCATAACCAAATATAAAACATAAATATAGACCAAGCTAAACTACTTTCGGTCGAAGTAGAGGTCGAGCCAATCATTCCTCGTCATGTACGGTGTGCCGCGAGCCGGGTCCGGGCTGGTGCCGTCGTCAGGGTCATTGGGGAAGGCACTCCTCCACTCGTTGACGTCGATCTCCTCGTCATCGAGGCCCTCCTCGACGGCCTCCGCGTCGTCGTCGCCGCCGCCTTCAACCTCATCATCGGAGGAGAGTGCGATAACCTCGCCGCCTTCCTCGCCGCCTTTGACATCGTCATTGGAGGAGAGCGCGATAACCTTGCCACCCTCCGCGCCGGCAAAGATCGCCCGCTCCGCCTCCACGAGCTTCGGATGCTGCCGGCGGAGCTCTTGCATGTAGGCCTCGGCCTCGAGGCGCTCCCAAGCCTCGTGGTCCTCTCGCACCATAGCCAAGCTCACCACCCCTGGATCCGGCGGAACGAGGTCGACCGAACATGTGCCAAAGGGGAAATTGAGTCTAGCCGTCGCGCCGTGGTAGCGGACCTGTCAGCGGTCGAACTCCATGGCCGCGAGTGGAAGCTACCGAGCCATCGGCGGGTGTGGGTCTCCCAATCTGTAATCTCGGTGACCCACGTTTTCCACCGCCGCTACCGAATCCCGAGGTAGGACCTCGTCGGCTACCGGGTTCGAGGGAGGACGGGGAAGTCCTCGAACCAGTGTAGGGGTGCGGCGGCAGGCGGATCGGGGGACCGGCGACGGCGGATCGACCCCGCGGAGGACAACTGGGACACCTCGGCGGCCACCTTGCCGACGTTGGGAAAAAGGCAGCGATAAACCTCTTTTTGTCCATTGGCTCCTCGAGCTCTCCGACACACAGGCAGAGGTTGAGGACGGAGGCGCCGGCGATGGCGGCTACCTATCGGTGGTTTTGAGGGTTGTGTGTGTCTGTGTGAGCGGAGGTTTTGGGGAGTGTGTGGTGTGTGTGGAGGGAGAAGGGGGTAAGGTGGTGTTTGAGGAAATACTACAACAACTGAAAATTTTACTAGGCGGGAGTAACAAGGCGGGGCTACTGAAAATTTGGATCAAGAGCGAGCAGATATTTTTGAGATTGCGAGGGATGCAAAGGCGGGAGTAAAATGCCGGGGCTACTGAAAATTTGAATCAAGGGGCTGAAGCAGAGTGGGAGTAAGAGACTTCGCACACACTCCGCACATACTAATCATGTGCTATCAAACATTAAAACCTTCCAGGCGATAAATATTTTTGAGATTACGAGGCAGTAATATTTCCGAGATTGCGAGGGATGCAGAGGCGGGAGTATTTAAGGAGCGAGCTAGTATGCTTGAGACGCCAGTTGTGGACTGTAGCCGACGCACCTTCTCGCGTAAGCCATAGGCCGATGGTGCTCCAGGATATTTTGTACTGTATCTCACATGGTTGGTGATAATAAACTATGTGCGATCTACTTAATTTTTCATCTTGATTCGAATTACATAATGGGGTCACAACGGAAATGGACGTTGTTTGAATTGCTAGACCTTTTATCTGTAGTGAACATGCAACTATATGTGTGTCGTAAAAGAATTGGAATTATTCAGGGTTCGTTTGGACATTTTATACATTAAACATGTTTTCTAGCCATTTCAGGTGCACAATTCAAAATTAAACTACATGCACATGCTCCGATGCATATAAATTGGTTTAAAAATCAAATTTGTGTCCTTCGGTGCTGATGACCCACAACCGTAAGGGGTCTATTGCAGCGTTTTCGATAAGTAAGAGTGTCGAACCCAACGAGGAGCAGAAGGTATTGATAAGCGATTCTGAGCAAGAAATTACTGCAAGCACTGAAAGATAACTTTTTAGGGGTTTTATCGATATAAGCAACAGGAAAGTAAAAGCAAGCAATGTAAAAGGCACTGAGAGTAACAAGTGGCCCAATCCTTTCTTGGCAAAGGAGAGGCCTAGCAACTGAACTTATAAAGACTAAAGCGTTCCTGAGGACACACGGGAGAGGTAGTCATGTGCTTTCGCCATATTCCGTATCGATACTATGTTATGTGTTGATAAGTGTTGAGTGGGTGGATCTATGCTAGTGCACTCTCTAGACTAAGATGAGTGCACTCTTATGATTAAACACCTTGCAAGCATCCGCAAATACAAGATAGAATTTAAGGCAAAAGCCTAACCATAGCAATACGATCGAGGATCCATTATTCCCTTATGCAAAAGCGTGCGAACTGGGGTTCAGGTTTCTAACACTCCAGCAACCCACCATAAGCATTCTTTGTACACAATGTATTCTCCTAGGTCCTTGATAAGGCGAAGTGTTGAGTGTTCGACTCACACAACACCACTAGTAGAATGACAACACAACTTAAGTATCAAACAACACATATTACTTCAACAACATATGACTACTAACAACAAGACTTTCCCCATGTCCTCAAGAACTAAAGTAACTACTCACGAGACATAAAAGAGATCATGATCAGTGGAGATAAATGGGTAATAAACAATCTGGACATAATAATATTTCTCCAACAAAACTCAATAGCATTCGCCACAAAGTAGGAATCAACACCAATGGAGTAGAGAGGATAGGTAGTACGAGTTACAACACAAGTTGCAATTGCGAGATGAGATTTGGATGAAGATGGAGATGGTGCTGGTGTTGGGGATGATGTTGATGATGATCTCGATGATGCCCGTGAAGATGGTGATGACGATGGCGACGATCTCCCCTTCCGGGAGGTGATCTCCCCGGCGGAATCTGCCCACCGGAGATGGCTTTTTCTTCTCTGTAGGTTTCCGCCACGGAGCGGTGGCGGAACTCCGTAAAAACTCCCGTCTCTAGGGTTTTTGGATAACGGAGAGCATATATGCAAAAGGGGGCGGCCAGAGGTGGGCCAGGGGCTCCAGGCGCCCCCCCGGCGCGGCCAGGGGGGGGGGGGGCGCCCCCAGGGCGCCTGGGCACCCTGTGGCCCCCCTCTGGTTGCCCTTTCGCGTGCCTCCGTGATCCGTCTGAAAAATATCTCCCGTCAATTTTCAGGTAATTTGGAGGTATTCTTCTTCAGCAACTCAGCGTCCACTTTTTACTGCTGAATCTTGCGTCTGCTGCTTCGGCATCGGAAAGTTTACAAACTGTGTAAAATAGACCAAAACAACATAAGAACATCATCGTAACGTGAAATATATCAATGAATAAGGATAAATTATGATACAAAATAGTGATGCATTTTGGACGTATCAACACCCCCAAGCTTAGACCTCGCTTGTCCCCAAGCGAATACTGAGCTCGGTAAACCTGTCCACAAGTTTAGAGAGTGAAGTGTCGATAAACAGAATACGAACAAGAAGCATCACAGTTTCTTCACCAACTCAAATATCTTCAACAGCAATCTTCAACTCATAAGGCCCTTATAAAAGAGTGGTAACACTTATATTCGAAAGTAGGGCTAAGGAAACTCATTGAATCATGGCAAGCATGTCCTTTGGTCAAAGAACAACTAATAGCTTTTACTTTTGCTCTTTCTTTATGTTTTGATGAGATTAATTGAAGCTTTTGAAAGAACATGTCATCAGGCAAGAAGTGAAAGTGTTAACAAAAAGGAAGATATTTGCCTTAGCTGAGCTTGACAAACAACTTACTCAAATGATAATGTCAACAAGGATATGATATGACAAATCTTAATGCAACTTTATATGAATGAATCCTTATCAACATCAAATGTCTGCTCTCTTTAAGAATAGAAGGGAGTAGGAATAACTGACTCAACTTAAAATTAAAAGACAGGCCCTGCTCTAGGGTAGTAGGGAAAACTCATGTGCTATCCTTAAATCAAACAGAATGAAAACAAGTTTTGAGAGGTGCATGATTGGTCAACGAATGCTAATAGATAACTCAACTACTTCTTGAGCTGGACAAGTTTCGAGGAACGGCTCCCGCACGAGGACGATCACATCCTCTTATTCTCCTTTGTTTATCACTGCCAAAGTTTTCTGATTTCTCATGAACAGAGCGTGAAGGAGGGTTTGTTTGTTATATTATTTTCGAGCCGGGCGCACTCTCTGCCAGTTCCTTCTCGTATTATGGGTTTGCACATTAGACATGCAATCCCGGGGTGAAGCTTGTCCAACTCAAAAAGATCATGAATTAGCTATTACTTCCTCATGAGCTAAAACAGAGGCACAAAATAAAAGATTTTGAACATTTAAGGATAACACATAAATTCTGTACTTTAGGATGTGGTAGTGGAATACCACGAGTAGGAAGGTATGGTGGACTCATATGGAAGGTATTGGTTTAAGGGTATGGATGCACAAGCAGAATTCCGCTTAGTACAGAGTTAGGCTAGCAAAGGTTTTGAAAGAACAGACAATTGATGATGACTAAGATGCAAAGCAATATAAAGCATGAACAATAAAATAAGCATAACACATCAAGTTGTCTTCCTTGTCAGCATAATACTTCAAGCATAATAACATAAGGTTTTGGCTATGTCGATACTTTAAGAAAATCATGCTTGTTGTTATGACCAAAGCTATGTTTGCCAAGATTAAATAAAGTTTTCACAGCCATACCTGACATAAGGTCAATACTCCCCATAAGAATCATCATATAAGGTCGATTGCGTGAAGAGAATACCGAGTGCAGCAAAAGGAACCGATAAACTTCTCATTAATATTCCATCATAGACGACTCCACACTCACGGATACAATTCTTCACCGAAGGAGTGATAGACCTCAATGCACACACCTATCTCATATAATAACCTCCCTAGACATGATACGACTCTACTTGACTCTAAAAGACAAAAGGTAAAGATAATGATACCGGGCACTCCCCCAAGCTCGTAACAAGCCAAGGGAATGCCGTTACCCAAGGAGATTTCACTCCTCATCCTTGTTGGCGTTGATCACGCAGTCCTCGGCGAAACGCTTCCATGGAAGGGGTTCTCCAGTCTCATATGAGAAGCTTGTCTCCTGAATCCTGCAGGCAGCACCCATACTCATGCGCATAAACCTTAGTTCATACTCACAGTTCTGGCGATGTAGATCATTAATTTGCCCTTGGAGCTCTATAATTCTTTCTTCAGACGCGGTGATGCTTTTCCACATCTCCTTCATCTCCTTCAGGAAGTAGTTCTTCAGCTCGTTGATGATGTCAAAGTTAGCTTCAACACCACGCTCGATCATCTTCTTGTACTCGAAGACTTCTTGCTCCACTTCTTCCAGCCTAGCCTGGATACTCCCCTCCTTGATAGGTCCCTTCAGATCTTCTTGATGAAGGACACCGTCCTCCATCCGAACAACCTGAGGGTGCTTCTTCACCTCAGCGAGGTAAGGGTTGATGACGTTGACGACGAACTCGTCCTTGGGGGAACTTGGAGAAGCCATGGCACCTAAATTCAGCTGAAAGATTCCCTGGCAGAAACAGATCGAAAAGAAAACACGCGAAATCGCAAGATACGTTGCCGGAACAATCCGGGAAAATATATAGGAAAAATTTATGCACAGAAAGGAAGGTAACGGACCAAAGCGGGGTCGGAGACGGACTCCCGGGTGTCCAGGCGGCCTCCCGGCGCGGCCAGGAGGTGGGGCGCACCAGGGGGGCGCCTGGACCCCCTGGAGGTCGTCTCCGGCTCCACTTAGGCTCAGAATTTTACTAATTTTACAAAAACTCGTAATACGGAACTTTTATGGCGGTTCGCGATGTTTCCTTACCGTACTACATACCTTTTCTTTATTCTGCTTCTGCTGGCGTCTGAAACAGGGCTGCAACATGTTCTTCGTGGGTTGTTGTGTATATTATATTCACATCAACATTGACAGGGTCTCCTGCTATGTAATGTTTAAGTCTTTGCCCATTCACAACTTGAGGTTTGGTGCCTTCAAAATTATTAATCTTAATTGCACCAGACCGGTAAACTTCTTCAATATGAAATGGTCCTTCCCACCTGGAAAGTAGTTTACCTAGAGAAAACCTGAAACGGGATCTAAACAACAAAACTTTATCACCAACATTAAATTCACGTTTCAGAATCTTCCTATCATGCCACCTTTTTACCTTTTCCTTGAACATTTTAGCGCTCTCGTAAGCTTCACTTCTCCATTCATCTAGAGAAGTCAAGTTCATGAGACGCTTCTCACCAGCTAATTTTGGGTCAGCATTAAGCTCTCTAACAGCCCAGAAAGCTTTGTGCTCTAACTCTAATGGCAAATGGCAAGCCTTGCCATACACCATCTTATAGGGGGACATGCCCATGGGGTTTTTGTAAGCAGTTCTATATGCCCACAAAGCATCTCCTAACTTATTTGACCAGTCCTTTCTATTTTTGTTTACTGTCTTCTGCAAGATCAACTTAATCTCTCTATTGGTGAGCTCAACTTGCCCACTAGTTTGAGGATGATATGGTGAAGCAATTCTATGATTAACATCGTGTTTAGCCAAAGCTTTTCTAAAAGCTCCGTGCGTGAAGTGTGATCCCCCATCAGTCATGAGATACCTTGGTACACCAAACCTAGGAAAAATTACATCTTTAAGCATTTTCAAAGATGTCTTATGATCAGCACTTTCAGTGGGGATTGCTTCAACCCACTTGGTCACATAATCAACAGCTACTAAAATGTGAGTGTACTTGTGCGAAGAAGGAAAAGGACCCATAAAATCAAAACCCCAACAATCAAAAGATTCAATCACTAGTGAGTAATTCATAGGCATCTCATTCCTTCTACTAATGTTACCAACTCTCTGACATTTATCACAGGCTAAAACATAATTTCTAGCATCCTTAAAGAGAGTAGGCCAATAAAAACCTGATTGAAGAACCTTATGTGCAGTCCTCTCACCGGCATGATGTCCTCCATAGGGACTATCATGACACCGTCTGAGAATGTCCTTCTGCTCATGTTCCGGTATGCATCTTCTCACGATCCCGTCGGGACCTTCTTTGAAAAGATGTGGGTCATCCCAAAAGTAGTGCCTCAAATCATGAAAGAACTTCTTCCTTTGCTGAAGTGTTAAACCTGGAGGCAAATACTTTGCAACAATAAAATTAGCATAATCTGCATACCAAGGATCGGAAAGAGATTGTACTTTTACAATGGCAAGTTGCTCGTCTGGAAAACTATCGTTGACTGGGATGGGATCATGCGGTATATCTTCCATCCTTGAAAGATTGTCCGCCACCGAATTGTCTTCTCCTTTCCTATCAACAATCTGCAAATCAAATTCTTGAAGGAGGAGTACCCATCTGATAAGCCTTGGCTTGGCATCCTTCTTTGTCATAAGATACTTAATGGCAGCATGGTCAGTATGAATAATAACTTTGGAATCAACAATATACTGCCTAAACTTATCACAAGCAAAAACTACAGCTAAGAATTCCTTCTCAGTAGTAGCATAATTCCTTTGAGCACTATCAAGGGTTTTGCTAGCATAATGTATAACATTCAATTTCTTATCAACTCTTTGTCCTAAAACGGCTCCAACAGCAAAATCACTAGCATCACACATAATCTCAAAAGGTAAATTCCAGTCAGGTGGTTGTACTATAGGAGCGGTTATTAAAGCTTTCTTAAGGACTTCGAAAGCTTCCTTACAATTTTCATCAAATACAAAAGGAATGTCCTTCTGGAGAAGATTAGTGAGGGGTCTTGAGGTTTTAGAAAAGTCTTTAATAAATCTTCTATAAAAACCTGCATGACCGAGAAAACTGTGAATACCTTTGATGTCCCTTGGATAGGGCATCCTTTCAATAGCTTCGATCTTGGCTTTGTCCACTTCAATTACCCTTTCGGAAATCTTGTGACCAAGAACAATTCCTTCGTTAACCATGAAGTGGCACTTCTCCCAGTTGAGTACCAAATTCGTCTCCTCACATCTCTGCAAAACTTTATTAAGATTGTGAAGACAATGGTCAAAGGAGGTTCCATAGACGGAGAAATCGTCCATGAAGACTTCCATAATATCCCCACAGAAACCATGAAAGATAGCAGACATACACCTTTGAAAAGTAGCAGGGGCATTACATAAACCAAAAGGCATACGCCTGTAAGCATAAGTACCAAAGGGACAAGTAAAAGTGGTCTTCTCTTGATCAGCGGTGTTAACATGAATTTGAGAGAAGCCAGAATAACCATCGAGATAACAAAAGTGGGTATTTTTGGATAACCTTTCAAGCATTTGGTCGATGAACGGCAAGGGGTAGTGATCCTTCCTGGTTGCCTTGTTCAACTTCCTGTAATCAATACACATTCTATATCCAATAATAATTATCTGAGGTATTAGTTCATTTTTATCATTAGGAACCACAGTTGTACCTCCTTTCTTAGGAACACAATGTACCGGGCTTACCCACTTACTATCAGCTATAGGGTAGATAATACCTGCGGCTAGAAGCTTGAGAATCTCAGTTCTCACAACATCCATCATCTTCGGGTTCAATCGTCGTTGATGATCAACAACCGGTTTAGCATCAGGCTCAAGGTTGATAGTATGTTGACAGATAGATGGACTAATCCCCTTAAGGTCATCAAGGGTATATCCAATTGCGCCTTGGTGTTTACGGAGTACTTCCAATAGTCGCTCTTCTTCATATCCTGAAAGGTTAGAATTGATAATAACAGGATATACCTTCTTTTCATCTAAATAAGCATACTTGAGCGTATCGGGAAGAGGTTTAAGATCGAACACCGGGTCTTCTTTTGGTTTTGATAAAATTCCCAAAGGTTCAACCGGAAGGTTGTGCTTCAGGATAGCAGGTTGCCTCCAGAATATTTCATCTAGTTCATTTCTTTCCTGCATATGCAAATCATTCTCGTGGTCCTCCATATATTGCTGCAAAGGATCATTAGGGGGAATAGCAATAGAAGCAATACATTCAATAAGTTTATCATCACTAGGTAAATTGGTACCACGAGGCTGCTTAGAGAACTTAGAAAAATTAAATTCATATGGCTCACCATTGAATTCAACAGAAACTTTACCTTTCTTGCAATCTATTATAGCTCCACAAGTTCTAAGAAAAGGTCTACCAAAAATAATAGGGCAGAAATTGTCCCTCTCTGAACCAAGTACTAGAAAGTCGGTAGGGTATTTTACATTTCCACATAGGACTTCAACGTCTCTCACAATTCCGATAGGAGAGAT
Source organism: Secale cereale (assembly GCA_902687465.1). Lineage (NCBI taxonomy): Eukaryota > Viridiplantae > Streptophyta > Magnoliopsida > Poales > Poaceae > Secale > Secale cereale. The sequence continues at coordinate 718,966,752 of LR738713.1, read as the reverse complement.
AGTTGTTCTGTTTGCAAGATGAATGGTAACATCAACTTCTTCAAGTTCACAAGGGGAAATCTCACCGATGATCTCTTCATAAAGTGAATAGGGGATAGCACTTGCACTCGATCCCAAATCGCATAGCCCATAATAATTGTGATCTCCTATTTTAACAGATACCACTGGAGTACCTGAAATTGGGCCTTTATTCTTGGCTGTGACAAGGTTAGTGGAAACAGCACAAAAATTTATATTGGAATCCAAAAGATCGTTAGTAACAAGGTCTTTAATCAATGCAACTTGAGGATCGACCCTGATCTGGTCCTCAGGCTCATCAACTCTTCTCTCACTTTTATTTATTATGCCTGTCACAAGGGTGTGCTCCCTCATCCTTGCGGGAAAAGGAGGTTGTTCATATATAACTGCAGGCAAAATAGGGTCAGCAACATGAATATCAACAGGTGGCTCTTTAAAAGGTTCATGATGCTGGTCTCTCTTCTTTTTAAAAGAATCAACGTGAGAGGCAAAATTCTTACAGAAATCAATCACTAGATGGGAATCAAGACCAACTTAGAGCAAAAAGTATTGAAGTAATCAGTTTTCACATAGCTCTCAATATAATCATGTCCATAATTTATAGCGGGTTCAATACCTTTATCAATTTCCCAATCTTCGGTATTCCTCTGGATCCTTTCAATGAGATCCCACCTTTCTTCAACACTCTTCTTCTGAAATACCCTACTAGAGGAGGCATCCAGCATCTCCTTATCCTGACGAGAAAGCCTGGCATAAAAATTTGTAAGTATAATTTCCTTGGGAAGCTTATGAATAGGGCATTTGAGCATTAGGGACTTCAATCTCCCCCAAGCTTGAGCAATGCTTTCTCCATCATGAGACCTAAAGTTATAGATATAGTTCCTGTCTCGATGAATTTCATGAAGAGGATAAAACTTAGTATAAAAGAGAGACATAAGCTCCTGCCAGTCAAGTAAGTGTGAGTTATCGAGAAGCCTATACCAATCCGAAGCTTTATCTATAAGTGATACGGCAAACAATTTCCTCATGACAAACTCCCTCGATACACGTGCAAGCTTAAATAATGAACATAGTTGTGACAGATATAGCAAGTGTTCACCGGGATGTCTGTCTCCTGCATAACGATTAGCCAAAACATAATCGATAATACCAGCTGGTATCTTATAGGGCACAATTTCAGTAGGGGGAGGATCAACCACCATAGGTGTGGGGCGTCTTCCCGTAAGCAACGATCCAATAACAGGGTTGTCCATAAGGATGAAGAGCAGCAATAACAAAAATAAAAAACAGAATTATAAAAACTTCCTTACCAGTTTCACTTTACCAATAGCGCTACGCTCCCCGGCAACGGCGCCAGAAAACGGTACTTGATGACCCACAACCGTAAGGGATCTATTGCAGCGTTTTCGATAAGTAAGAGTGTCGAACCCAACGAGGAGCAGAAGGTATTGATAAGCGATTCTGAGCAAGAAATTACTACAAGCACTGAAAGATAACTTTTTAGGGGTTTTATCGATATAAGCAACAGGAAAGTAAAAGCAAGCAATGTAAAAGGCACTGAGAGTAACAAGTGGCCCAATCCTTTCTTGGCAAAGGAGAGGCCTAGCAACTGAACTTATAAAGACTAAAGCGTTCCTGAGGACACACGGGAGAGGTAGTCATGTGCTTTCGCCATATTCCGTATCGATACTATGTTATGTGTTGATAAGTGTTGAGTGGGTGGATCTATGCTAGTGCACTCTCTAGACTAAGATGAGTGCACTCTTATGATTAAACACCTTGCAAGCATCCGCAAATACAAGATAGAATTTAAGGCAAAAGCCTAACCATAGCAATACGATCGAGGATCCATTATTCCCTTATGCAAAAGCGTGCGAACTGGGGTTCAGGTTTCTGTCACTCCGGCAACCCACCATAAGCATTCTTTGTACACAATGTATTCTCCTAGGTCCTTGATAAGGCGAAGTGTTGAGTGTTCGACTCACACAACACCACTAGTAGAATGACAACACAACTTAAGTATCAAACAACACATATTACTTCAACAACATATGACTACTAACAACAAGACTTTCCCCATGTCCTCAAGAACTAAAGTAACTACTCACGAGACATAAAAGAGATCATGATCAGTGGAGATAAATGGGTAATAAACAATCTGGACATAATAATATTTCTCCAACAAAACTCAATAGCATTCGCCACAAAGTAGTAATCAACACCAATGGAGTAGATAGGATAGGTAGTACGAGTTACAACACAAGTTGCAATTGCGAGATGAGATTTGGATGAAGATGGAGATGGTGCTGGTGTTGGGGATGATGTTGATGATGATCTCGATTGTAAGGGCATATTTCTCCCTAAGTAGTTTTGGTGATTGATGACAATGCATTTGCGGACTGATCGTGTGCTCTAAGCTCATACATGTATATCTCCCTTAGGCACAAGACGATTGTTTGCCCCTCGGATTCTATGGAAGACGGTGTTTTCTTTTTGCTCCCTGTCGGTGGCTTTGAGTAATAGGAAAGCCGTACTATTAAGAGGGGGTCCGCGTCGGAAAGGTTTGGGTAGAATCAACACGTACACATCCTACTCTCGCACCACCTTTCCTTGCTTCTCTGGAGGTCCAACCGGTTATTTGTCGTATATGCAAAACTGTGACTTCTTAACTGATCATCTGCCTGGCAAGCGGTAGTACCGCTCAACCAAGCGGTAGTACCGCGCGGATACACGGTAGTACCGCCTGCCGACACGGTAGTACCGCTCTGACGGTAGTACCACGTCTCCAGAGCGGTAGTACCGTGTATCTGGCCCAGGCGCTGATTCTAAGTATAGAAGTGGATGCGGAAGTAATTTTTTACTTCCGCATCCAATGCGGTAGTACCGCTTAACTTAAGCGGTAGTACCGTGTCGCATTTTGCTACTACCGTTTTCCCTGCGGATGTAGCCACGGAAGTAATTTATTTCATCTGTGGTTGTCAATCATGTCGCACTCTTTTGCCTAAGCAGTAGTACCGCTCTCAAAGCGGTAGTACCGCTCAGCCAGTGGTAGTACCGCAACTCATGCGCGGTACTACCGCTCTCTGCGGGCTGAAAACTCCAATAACGGTTGGATTTGTTCCCCCACTATATATAGGGGGTCTTCTTCTCCAAGAAGACTTACCTCTTCCCCCACTACTCCATTGTTGCTCCAAAAGCTCCATTTCCACCCGATCTCTCTCCCTAGCCAATCAAACTTGTTGATTTGCTCGGGATTGCTTGAGGAGGCATCGATCTACACTTCCACCAAGAGATATTTGATTCTCCCCACTAATCCCTTGCGGATCTTGTTACTCTTGGGTGTTTGAGCACCCTAGACGGTTGAGGTCACCTCGAAGCCATATTCCATTGTGGTGAAGCTTCGTGGTTTGTTGGGAGCCTCCAAGTTGTGGAGATAGCCCCAACCTTGTTTGTAAAGGTTCGGTTGCCGCCTTCAAGGGCACCACTAGTGGATTCACGGCACCTTGCATCGTGTGAGGGCGTGAGGAGAATACGGTGGCCCTAGTGGCTTCTTGGGGAGCATTGTGCCTCCACACCGCTCCAACGGAGACGTACTTCCCCTCAAAGGGAAGGAACTTCGGCAACACATCCTCGTCTCCACCGTTTCCACTTGTGGTTATTTCTTACCTTTACTTTTGCATGCTTTACTTGTTCAACTCCTATAGCATGCATGTGTAGTTGTTATCCTTCTTTCCTCTTGTTGTTCATCCTAGTAGAATATCTAGACAACTTATTTTGTCGCTTAATTTAAAGTGGTTAAGAAAAGTTAAAAATTGTTAGTTGCCTATTCACCCCCCCTCTAGTCAACCATATCGATCCTTTCAATTGGTATCAGAGCCTCGTCTCTTTTTAAGGACTTTACCGTCCGAAGAGTATGGTTGACAACGTAGTCGAGACGGAGGACCATTCCGGTGGAAATCCGTCCTTGCCTACGTCAGATGGGGGAGCCTCGGTCTCTCGTGAGGAGTTCAATGTGGCCTTGACCACATTGAAAGAATCACTAGCGAGCGAGGTCAAAGGCATGTTTAAAGAATTGCTTGAGGGGCTTAAATTATCCACCTCCCGTTGGAAGTGGGTCGTCCCGCTACCAATGTGTCGGAGGCTAATCCCGACAAGGGAGAAGCTAGTAGTGAGCAAGCCCCGGTCACTAAGAATGGGAGTGGGAAATTTGCCCAATCAGCTCCTCCTACTCTCTATGGAGGACCCGTTCCCACACCGCATTTAAATTCCGTTGGGCCCCCTCCCAAGTTTGTTAAAAATACTGATTTTGCTACTTGGGTTTTTCGCTTCAAACATCATATCAATCATTGTTCCACTAACCTTTGGAGAATCATTGAGCAAGGTTTTTATCCGTATGATCCCGACAACATGACCCCAAGAGAGACTGCAGATCATCAGTTCAACGAGTCCGCTCTTTGCATTCTTCAAGATTCCATCCCTCCTGAAGACATTGCACACCTTCGACCCTTCACTGTTGCCAAGGAAGCTTGGGAGCATGTCGGCACGATGTACAAGGGAAGCACCAGTATTCAACGCTCCAACTATGAAGTGGTGCAAGATGAAGCTGATGAGTTTGCTATGATCGAAGATGAAGATCCTCGTGAAATTTATCGAAGATTAACTATTCTTGCAGTGTCTCTTCGAGATCATGGCAGTAAGGATACGGATGACAATTGGATCAAGCGCAAGTTCCTCAAGGCCATGATGCCCTATCATAAGGCCATGTCCTCTGTCATTCGTCAGAGACCGGACTTCCACACTTTATCCTCAAATGAAGTGTTGGATGAATTTGTTGCCATGAGGATCCTGGACGTGACCGCCGACAATGCGGTCTTAAGAGCTCAACGATCCAAGAAGCCTAATCTTGCTCTGAAGGCCAAGGCTTGTGTGGAAGAGAAGGAAGTGGAAGATGATGATGAGTGTTGCCCCGAGGACACCAAATATGCCTATCATGAGCACATGGCTCTTGCTTCAAGGCAATTCTGGGGCAAGAAGAACACAAGATCCAACTTTAACAGGAACAACTCTAGTGGGAACAAAGGGAAGCAACGAGTAAGGACATGCTTCAACTGTGGAAATGTAAGTCACTTCGTTGTGGATTGCCCATATGAGAAGAGAGAAGACTTTGGAGGCAAGCTTATTCGGAAGGACAAGTCAAAGTCCTATCCCAACAAGAACAACTTCATCAAGAAGACTCCTCCGAAAGTGTTGGTGGCTCAAGAAGAATATATGGAGGATGATGATAATGATGAAGACGATGAGGTGACCACTATGGCCACAATTGCAATTGCTACCACTCCGCACTCATCTCTCTTCGACTCACCAAACGAGAACATCACCGCCAAGTGTCTCATGGCCAAGGCCACCAACAAGGTAACCCCAAACATCAATACTACTATCCCTTCTAATCCTTCATTGACTAATTGTATTGATGAGGGTGACGGTATTAAGGAGGGAGAAAATGAATTTGATTTGTTCATAAAGAATCTCAAGGGCAAACCCAAGAAGCATTTTGTTGCTCTCTTGGAACAACTCGGTGAGGCCAATGACATGATCGAGGCTCACGAGGAAACCATTACTAAAATGGAAGGACATAGTCGAGACTATGCCGATGAGATATCGGATCTCTCTAATGCCCTAGAGGAAGAGCGTGGTCTTCGTTTGACTCTTGAGGAGTCACACAACGATGATCATGCTAAATTAAAGAAAGATCTTGATCATGCTTTAGTTGTCTCTCGTGTCCTTAACTCCGAGAAGGCAAAACTTGAGGTTGACCATGCGAAACTCAAAGAGGAGTTTGACATACTTGACAAGGCTCACAAGGCCTTGAAAGGAATGCATGCTACTCTCAAGGAGTCTCATGATCGACTCCAAGTTTCGCTAACCAAGGAAAAGGCTATCTTTCCTCGCATGGTTTTAATTGATAATGCAAATGCTACTAACCCATGTTGCGAGCATGTGCATCTTGTTGAAGAGAATGCCGAATTGAAGAAGCAACTTGAGAAAGGCCTTGTGACTTGCATACAAGGTGAGAAGAACCTCAACGCCCTTTTGAGCAATCAAAAGGAAGTTGTGGCAAAGGAAGGAATTGGGTTTGTTCCTAAGCCCAAGAAGAAGAAGAATGACAAGACCAAGCAACCACCCCCTCTCCGACAATCCTTTGTGAAAGAGGAGAGGGCACGTCAACCAAGAAGAAAAGTGGTGGTGTCAAGAAAAACTCCACCATACCATCAAACATGGCCGGCGATTTTAATCCTTCATATGTTTTATGCCGTGCCAGTGATGGCCATGTGTTTGCTAAATTTGTTGGTTCTTCTTATGAGTAAATTGAATGGTCCATTTGGGTTCCTAAGACCCTTGTCACTAACCTCAAAGGACCCATTACCAAATGGGTACCTAAATCCAAGCATTGATCTATTGTAGGAGTTTGCTTCCGGCGGGGGATCATGGTTGCTCGACAGCGGAGCCACAAATCATATGACCGGAAGCAAAGACTTGGTGGTGGACGTGCATCTCGGTCCATCTATGGACACCAACGTCGAATGGGGTGATGCTTCATCTTCTAAGGTATTGGGACTTGGCAAGGTTGTTGTCTCTCATGATCTCACGATCGAGAAAGTCATGCTTGTTGAGTCCCTTGCATACAATTTACTTTATGTTCGCCAACTTGCACTCATGGGCTTTGCTACATTCTTTGATATTGATTCTGTGGCCCTCTTGTGGAGCAAGACTCTTAAAGTAGCCTATGTTGGGCATGTTGAGAATGGTCTTTATGTGGTTAACTTCTCGAAGCAACCCACTATGGTCGCGACATGCCTAATGGCTAAAGTTGATGTGGGATGGCTTTGGCATCGCCGTTTGGCCCACGTCAATATGAGATCTTTGCAAAGTCTTCTCAAGGGGGACCATGTCCGAGGACTAACAAATGTTAGCTTTGCCAAAGATCGTGCGTGCAGGGCGTGCATTGAAGGAAAATTACATGAGAAGGCTCACCCTCCCACGACTATCATCTATTCAAGGAGACCCCTAGAGCTCCTCCACATGGACCTCTTTGGGCCTCCTACTTTTGATAGTCTTGGGGGTAGAAAGTATTGCTTGGTGATTGTGGATGATTACTCAAGATACACCTGGGTATACTTCTTCAAGAAGAAGAGTGAGACCCAACAAACCGTCATCAACTTTGCAAATGAAGCTCAAGGACAACATGAAGCAAAGATTTTGATGATCAGAAGTGACAATGGCACCGAGTTCAAGAACTACACCTTGGATGAGTTTCTTGGTGATGAGGGGATCAAACATCAATATGCAGCCCCTTATACCCCTCAACAAAACGGTGTAGCAGAGAGAAAGAACCGAAGTTTAATAGATGCGGCAAGAACCATGATGGCTGAATTCAACTCTCCATACAACTTTTGGGCCGAAGCCATCAACACCGCTTGCCATGCTTCAAATCGTCTCTATCTCCGCAAAGGTTTGAACAAAACTCCATATGAGATTCTTACCGGTAACAAGCCCAATCTCAAATACTTCCGGGTGTTCGGGTGTAAGTGTTTCATTCTCAAGAAAGGTGTTCGTTTGTCTAAATTTGAATCTAGAGCTCATGAGGGCATATTTGTTGGTTATGCTACAAACTCTAATGCTTACCGTGTCCTCAACAAGTCCACTGGACTCATAGAGGAGACGAGTAACGTAGAGTTTGATGAAAATAACGGCTCCCAAGTGGAGCAAAGTGGTACTTGTGATGCAGGTGATGAAATTCCTCCTCAAGCCATAAGAAGAATGGGTGTTGGATATATCCTACCCATTGAGGAACCCCTTGTGGCCGAAGGAGAAGGACAATGTTCCACTCAAGTGGAACCATCACCAACCCAAGACCCACATGCTTCCGAAGAACAAAGTGAAGGCCCTCAACCTGATGAACAAGGCCAAGTGCAAGATCAATCTCAAGTTGGTGAAGAACCACCAATTGATGCACAAGGCCAAGTTCAGTCCCCCGAGCAAGATCAAGGTCAAGAGGAAGCTCAAGATCAAGATCTAGCTCCTGACGACGCTCAAGATGATCAACTCAGTGCCCCTCAGTTATCACTTGAAGAGCAATTAGAGCGTCGTGCTGCAAAAGTTGCCTCCAGGCTTGCTTCCAACGAGCATCACATCGAGAACATTTTAGGAAGCATCAAAAGGGGGGTAAGCACTCGTAGACAATTAGCAAACTATTGTGCTCATCAAGCTTTTGTCTCCTTTGTTGAACCTCAGAAGGTTTATGAGGCGCTCGAAGACCCTGACTGGCTCAATGCCATGCATGAAGAACTCAATAACTTCGAGCGCAACAAAGTGTGGCGTCTGGTGCCAAGACCAAAGGAGAACCATAATGTCATTGGAACCAAATGGATCTTTAAGAACAAGCAAGATGCCCATGGCATTGTCATCCGCAATAAGGCACGTCTGGTGGCTCAAGGCTACTCCCAAGTCGAGGGTATCGACTACGGTGAAACCTTTGCCCCCGTTGCTCGTCTTGAATCCATTCGTTTGTTGCTTGCCTATGCTTCCCATCATAACTTTAAATTGCAACAAATGGATGTGAAGAGTGCATTTCTTAATGGTCCCATTAATGAGTTGGTGTATGTTAAACAACCCCCGGGGTTTGAGGATCCTAAGTTCCCCAATCATGTGTATCAACTCGATAAGGCACTCTATGGCCTTAAACAAGCCCCACGAGCGTGGTATGAGCACCTTACCGAGTTGTTACAAGATCGTGGGTTTGAAATTAGGAAAATCGACCCCACTCTTTTTACTAAGAAGGTCAAAGGGGAGTTGTTTGTATGCCAACTATATGTTGATGATATTATCTTTGGTTCTCCTAACAAAGCTTTCAATGATGAGTTCGCCGCACTCATGACCACTCATTTTGAGATGTCCATGATGGGAGAGTTGAAGTACTTCCTTGGATTTGAGATCAAACAAAGAAGAGAAGGCATCTTCATCAAACAATCCAAGTATACTCAAGACATGCTCAAGAGGTTCAACCTTAGTGATGTCAAGCCGGCTACTACTCCAATGCCAACTTGACATCGATCCCAATGGTAAAGCGGTGGATCAAAAGGTATATCGCTCTATGATCGGATCCTTGCTTTACCTTTGTGCATCTAGACCAGATATTATGTTGAGTGTGGGAATCTGTGCACGGTTTCAAGCCTCACCTAAGGAGAGTCACTTTGTGGCTGTCAAGCGAATCTTTCGATATTTGGCTCATACCCCAAACTTTGGCTTATGGTACCCAAGAGGAGCAAATTTCAACCTTGTTGGTTTCTCTGATTCTGACTGGGCGGGAGACAAAGTGGATAGGAAGTCCACCTCGGGAGGGTGCCAATTTCTTGGTTGCTCTCTTGTTAGTTGGTCTTCCAAAAAGCAAAGTTGTGTATCTCTCTCGTCCACCGAAGCAGAATATGTGGCCGCTGGCAGTTGCTGTGCTCAACTCTTATGGATGAGGCAAACTTTAAACGATTACGGTGTCACTTGTGACAAAGTGCCTCTTTGGTGTGACAATGAAAGTGCCATCAAGATTTCTCTCAACCCGGTGCTTCACTTCAAGACGAAGCATATTGAGATTCGGTATCACTTCATCCGGGATCATATAAGGCAAGGAGAAATCGAGCTTCACTACGTCAACAGTCATGATAACCTTGCAGATATCTTCACGAAGCCTCTGGATGAAGCAAGATTTCGCGAGTTAAGGCATGAGCTAAATATCATCGATTTGAGCAATGTGGTTTGAATCTATGCACACACTTGTAGGATCGAAAGTAGGTCTAGAGGGGGGGGTGATTAGACTACTTGACAATATAAAAAATCTGCCTTTAGATCATGCAATGTTTTTGGCAGTTTCACAATTAAGATCACAACAAGTATCACCCTACACATGCAATTCTAGAGTATATGCAGCGGAAAGTAAATTGCACATGTAAAAGAGAGGTGGAGAAGATCAAACGCAGTTTGGTGACACGGAGATTTTTGTCGTGGTTCCGATAGGTGGTGCTATCGTACATCCACGTTGATGGAGACTTCAACCCACGGAGGGTAACGGCTGCGCGAGTCCACGGAGGGCTCCACCCACGAAGGGTCCACGAAGAAGCAACCTTGTCTATTCCATCACGGCCTACGCCCACGGAGGACTAGCCTTACTCGGGGTAGATCTTCACGAAGTAGGCGATCTCCTTGCCCTTACAAACTTCTTGGTTCAACTCCACATCACGACGGATGCTCCCAAGCGACACCTAACCAATCTAGGAGGCACCACCCCCCAAAAGGTAATAGACGGTGTTGATGGTGATGAACTCCTTGCTCTTGTGCTTCAAGTGATAAACTCCCCAACACTCAACTCTCCTCACTGATATGGCTGTGGTGGAAGAAAGATTTGAGTGGAAAGCAACTTGGGAAGGCTAGAGATCAAGTTTCATATGGTAGGAATGGAATGGCTTGATCTCAACACAAGGGTAGGTGGTTCACTTCTCAGAAAGTGTATGGTAGAAGTGGTGGTACTTTCTGATAGCTCTCCTCACGAATGAGGAGGGGGTGGAGGGGTATATATAGCCTCCACACAAAATCCAACCGTTACACACACATTTGACCAATCTCGGTGAGACCGAAGTTAAAACTCGGTCAGACCGAAAGTTCAAATATAGTGAACGTTGGGATTTTCGGTGGGACCGAAAATACCATCTCGGTGAGACCGAAGTGAGTCAAAGGTTAGGGTTTGCCATCTCGGTGAGACCGAAAATATAAACTCGGATATTCCGAATTGATGTCAACTGATCACAGAAGGTTGGCAGCCCTTTTTCGGTGAGACCGAAACTCAGAATCGGTTTGACCGAGAAGCTAGGGTTTGGAGAAACACTGAAGTGGTTCATCTCGGTGGGACTGAGTTGGAGAAATCGGTGTGACCGAGATGTTAGGGTTTTGTAGAAATAACTTCATCTCGGTGGGACAGAGTTGGTTTGACCGAGATTACTTATGGGTGTGTGTTAAGTAGTGAATAGTGCTGATAGTTGAGGGAGTTAGATCACCAAGCACTTGAGCAATAAGACCATTAACACAACCTCATCCCCTTTTAATAGTATTGGCTTTTCTATGGACTCAATGTGATCTTTGATCACTAAACCAGAAATGGAGTCTTGAGCTTTTGCCAATGCTTGTCTTAGCATTTTGAGGGGTCCACTTCTTCAGACATTTCCATACCCATATCATCGAACTTCTCTGAAATGATTCTCAAGATAATATTAGTTCAATGATATATATGTTGTTATTAATTACCAAAACCACCCGGGGATTAGTTGCACTTTCAATCTCCCCCTTTTTGGTAATTGATGACAACATATAGATCAAAGCTTCGACAAAAGATATAATCAATGAATAATATCGTCGCTTTGAGAAGTATGTGATAAACAAGAGCTCCCCCTAAATTTGTGCATTATTTAAAATTTGCGTTTGAATGCAAATGCACAATCGATTAGGATTATGGGTCACTCTTCCATATCACATACATCTTGGTGGAGCGCACAAAATGATAAGAATGAGTAGCATGCACTCAATCACCAAGACAAGAGTAAATAGCCATACAATAATGAATAGCATATGATAAGCAATAAGCACACATTAAAGCATAGTATGACTAAGCACTCATTAAGGTAGCATCAAACGTAGTAGCAAGCACACATAAAGTATCTGGAACCAAAAGAAACCAATGTATCTCAAGGAAAACCGGCAAAAGAACGAAAAGACGAAAGAGCACTCTCTCTCTCGAAGCCCTATGATCTATAACAATTTCTCCCCCTTTGGCAACAAGTTACCAAAAAGTTCGAAAAGGTATAGAGCTAAACGTCACTGCGGGCTCTGCTGGCTGCTCCCGTCTGGGTAGATGTCGGTGTAGAGATAGCTGCATCTGCGAAGACCTCTGCTGATGTCTGCGGTGGAGGAGTGGATGCTGGAGCTGAAGGAACTGCTGGAGCTGTAGCTGGTGCTGAAGTGGTAGCCCTGGAGTCTGTCACTGGGATAGCTGCAGATCTGGATCCTCTGGGAATCTGAGCAGTCTGGCGATGAGAGTCCTGGACTAGATCATCCTGCATAAGCTCTGCTCTCTCCTGCCTAGTCTCCTCCATGTCTGCCTCAAGCTTGTTGACAGACACCTGAATCTCAGTCTGCTTCACGTCTAGAGCGTGGATCTTGTCCTCGACAATCCTCTCAAGGCTCTCCTGAGATTGCTCAATGCTGGCCAGGCGTTGTTCAATCCTTTGGGTAGCTTCGAGAATTTGTTCTCCAAAGCTTTTTGGCTTAGCTGCTGCTGCTGCTGCTTCTTTGTCAGCTTTAGCTTTCTTCGCAGCTTCAATTTTGGCTTGCCCTTCAACTGAGGTGGGATCCTCTTCATCCATCACAACTACGTTGTCCTCATGCTCTGGCTGCAGTGGCAAGTGCTTCCTATCCAACATGAATTTGCCCGTGCCAAACTTGGCGTTGATGAGCATCTGTATCTGCGGTGCAAACCCACATGACCTCTTCTGGTCAGCTGCAGTCCTCTTAATGGTTTCTACCATCAAGTCCATCACCTTAAAAGGTGCCTTCTCATCGAGAATGTGCAGCATGTTGATAGAATAGCCTCGTATCATCCGGTGGTCACCTGACTTAGGCATCAAAGTATGCCTCAGAATGGTGTTAGTGGTGGTCAGACCTGCCTGGAGATAATACACTGAGCCGAGCTTCCATCCCTCTAAATCAGCAGCTGGGATCTCCTTGTACATATTCTTCATGGAATCATGACTCTTCTTAGGAATCCCATAGACATCAATATCGTCCTCTCTCTGCAATGGAGCGTTCAGAAGTTCTGCCCATTCTGCAACAGTCGAAGAAAACCTTTGACCTTCAGTCATCCAGGTGATCTTGCCATCAGGGTAGAAGTGGGCTGTGGCATAGAACTGCATGATCATCTCGTCATTCCAGGCTGTCAGTTCTTGACCCACAAAGTCAGCAACTCCACATGCAGTGAAGCTCTCATGCACATGGGGAAAGAAGTCCCGATGCTCTCTGCTGTCAATGTACTTCCAGTCAACATACCTGGTGTCAGCAACAATGGGCTTCTTATCCATTAGCACGGTCTCATAGAAATCCTGCTGCTCTCTGGTGTGGAATCTGGGGTCCACAGCAGTCCTTCTTCTTACGGCATATGGATCAGACTGTCTCCATAGCCTGAGACCTTTGTCCTTCCTTGCCTTCATATCCTCAGCTTGAGGATGAGCATCATTGTGGAGTGGCAACTTTGGACGGAGCTTGAGCAACACATGCTCTTCATCTGATTCAGACGGTGGCATCTCACCTTTGTTCTTCTCAGAAGCTGGAATGCTTCTGGTTGTCCTCTTGGGCTTCGCTGGAGCTGCCTTAGCTTGAGCAGGCTTCTTGGGCTTAGAGGAGGCTTGAGCCCGAATAGCATCACCCATGAACTTAGCTTTCTGAGGAGGAGGCTGGGGTGCTTCTTCTTCTTCTTCTTCTTCAGCATCATCAACTTGAGGTTCAGCATAAACAACCCTCTTCCTTTTGGAAGTCTTCTTCACCTTGCTTGGAGCAGGCTCTTCCAAGTTGAGCTTCTTAGCGACTGCTGACTGCTTTACTTTGCTTGTACCTTTCCTTGGCTGCTGCCCTTGGAGCTCTTTGGCAACCACTTGCCTCTTTGGCTTGGAGGTAACTTCCTCAGCAACAAAGTCAGAGTCCTCATCATCAGACGTTCTCTTCTTCCTGGTTCTGGTGGCTGCAGGAGGCAAACCACTAGGGGTGCTCCTCTCACCATCATCACTAGAGCTGCTCTCAGGACTTGTACCTGCCTCTGGAATCTCATCAAACGGTGACTCAGACCTGTTCTGGCTGTCACTGACATCTGACATGGCTGAAAGACCTGTGAAAAGATAAGGTATAGGCAGAGTAGAAGAGTTATCACAACTGCAGAAGTTTTTGCAAAAAAATGAGTTAAAAACTTAGTTTTGAGTTTTCACAGAGTGTATTTCGGTCAAACCGATTTCAAGTTTCGGTGTAACCGAAGTGTTCAACAGAACCTACACACCACTTTCGGTCAGACCGAAATGGGTTTCGGTCCTACCGAAAACTTAGGGTTTCACAGAAACTTCAATTCGGACATTCCGATTTCCACAACTCGGTTAGACCGAACTGTGTAGTGCAATGGTCAGAGACCAAATCGGTCAGTCCGAGTTTCAGGAATCGGCTTCACCGAGATGCATTCCGTGGAAACCTAAACCTAAGGATTTTCCTCGAAACTAGAAGATCTGAACAATGTATTGGGATCATATCAAACATGGATTGAATCAGGGCAGTCCTATCATGCAAGAATCAGAAGTGGAGCATGAAAGGGATCGGGACACACCCTAACTTGGTGGTGTCCCTCTACGGCGGCAACGGCGGAGAAGATTACCGTTGACGGCGGCGGAGACCTGCGGCGAGGGCGCACATGTGACGAAGGCGACGATCCGTAGACCAAGGCGGCGGCAGCAGGGGTCTTGGAGGGCGAACGGTTTGAAAGGAATAGATCGCGCGCAGCCCTCAGTATATATAACCCCGTGCTGTCGGTGGGACCGAGTTGAAAAACTCGGTGTCACCGAGATGCATAATTGCAGTGCAGTTACGCATATCGGTCAGACCGAGATTTTGAACTCGGTTTCACCGAGATGAAACCTAGATCAGTCTAAGCGTTTCGGTTGGACCGAGATTGGGAAGCCGGTCAGACCGAAATAGACTTAGAAGGTTTTGGAAGTCAGCCTTAGACGAATCGGTGGTTCCGAGTGCTCCTCACTCGGACTGTCCGAAAAAGACTTGTTCAAAGTTGTGATATAAGCATGAATAGAATTTTGAGACAAGATAGCATAGATAGCTAGGGAAGGTGCTTAGGCATTCTTGTCCATCCATTTGGCCAGAAAAAGAAACCAACACAATCAACACAACAAATGGATGTCCTTGAATGAATAAAATCATGCATTCAACATGCTCACACAATAAGATAGCAACTGAAATATGTGTCAAACATGCACAACCAATCACTCTAGCTACTAGCACACAATTTGTCGATGACTAGGTCATCTATATATGAGTATGTTGACTTAGGAGTCAAATGAGAACATTTGATCATAGGTCATACTCATCGTTTAAGCACAAGTGGGGTTACCACTTTTACATAAAGCATTTATGTGTTCACATCATTTGAAGATGCTTTAGCTCAATTTTTAGAGCAAAGCTCCCCCTAGATGTGAGAACCCCTTTTAAAGGGTCAAACTAACCTTGGGTTGTCGTAGAAGACTTCATGTAGATGTTGAAGATGTGGATGCTCAATGTTGATGTAGACCATCAAGAGTTGGGAGCAATCCTTTGGATTAGGGCACTTTCAATACCTACATGGGTTAGTCCCACAAGGAACAAACAAGAATATCCATAGACATAGAGTGAAGTACACAAAAGATGATGTCCATGAAAGCAATGATTACCTTGTCCCTTGACTTACCAACAAGAGGGTTTGTGACTCCATGAACAAGTGCATGATGTTGAAGTTGATTGCACAAGTTCTTGCCAAAAAGAAAATATGAGTGAAGTTTGTTGGCGGAGTCACCCTCAAGAACCTACTAGTTCTTCTTCTTTGGAATCCACATCATCTTGATGGGAATCCTTGGTGTCGTAGTTGAGCTTGACGAAGTAGAACTTGATGTGTCCTTGGGAACCCACTTGACCATGGCTTGAGGTGCTTCAATGAATGCATCAATCTCCTCTTGAAGCTTGTCCTTGGCCTTTAGCTTGTGGTCTTGTGGTGGAAGGTCATCTTGAGCTTGTTCCACATTGGAAGAAGTAGGATCATACTTCTCCTTTTGTGAGACAAACTGTGGAGTAGGGTATTGACCTTCTTCCCACTCAACACCTTCGGCGTTGAACTTTCGCTCAAAACCAATCCCTTGATTCTTCCGGTGTCTTCCTTGTTTGCGAACAATCTCCTCAAAGTTCTTGCTTCCGGCAAGACTCTTGTAGACACCTTTCTCTATGATTTCCTTCAATAAGCTATTTTCTTGCTCAAGTGTAACTTGGCTTGAAACATTGTTAGTGGAATCAAGAGAACTACTAGAAGCAGCAATATTGGATTTAACATTGTTATTGTTACTACTAGAGGAAGAATTTTTCTTATGCTTGTCATGCTTAGTCTTAATAGGTGGCAAGAAATTAGACAAGAGAAGTCGTTTGGCAAGATATGAAGAACTCTTCTTTCGAAGATCGTCATTGATCGCTTTTAGAAACTCATGTTCTTGCTCTAGAGTGAGCTTCTCGAAGCGTAGCTTCTCATGAGATCTTAGGAGCTCTCTATGATCTTCTTGAGTTGTTTCATGAGCTAACTTAAGAGTGTTTAGTTCTTTAGTTAGACGCTCAATCTCCTTCATAGCATTGTCATTCGACTCTTCTCGACTATAAAGACTACTAGCATTTTCATCATTACTAAGCTCACTAGATTTATCATGCAAGAGCTCATCTTCACCAGGCAAGTCATCCTCATCACTATCAAAGTCAATGAATTCAGGGTGTGTTACCTTGGGGCCTTTAGCCATGAAGCATCTTCCAATTCCCTCATTTGGTGAATCAAATAAGTCGTAGGAGTTGGAGTTGGAGGATACGAGTGCAAGTCCGGCAACACCTTCATCTTGACTATAGTCGGAGTCGGAGTGATAGCTTCCATCGGATTGACTGTCAGAGTCGGAGCCGGAGACCCATTCACCAACATGAGCTTGATGTCTTCTTCTTGTGTAGCTCCTTGATGACTTGTCTTTCCTCTCCGAATCCTTGCTTCTCCGAGAAGGTCTTCGTTCATAACGATCATCTCTACTCCTTCTCTCTCTCCGAGGTGACTCATCTCTTGCTCTTCTTCTTGGAGATTCTTCTCTTCTCTTGTGGGGAGCCGTACACTCATTTGAGAAGTGTCCGGGTCTTCCACAATTGTAGCAGTTTCGATCACGACTAGAAGATCTCTTTCCATCATATGATCTAGACTTTGAGCTTCTTTCTTTGCCTCTATTCTTGTAGAACTTGTTGAAGTTCTTGACCATTAGGCTTATGTCTTCATTGGAAACTAACTTGTCACTTGAGGTAGTAGGAGCATCACTTGTAGCTTTGTAAGCACCACTCGACTTGTTGTGAAGCTCTTCCTTATCCTTAAGTGTCATCTCATGAGCAACAATTCTTCCAATGACTTCAGTTGGCTTGAGAGTCTTGTAGTTTGGCATCATTTGGATCAAAGTGCACACGGTGTCATACTTTCCATCCAAAGCTCTGAGAATCTTCTTAATGATGAATCGGTCGGTCATTTCTTCGCTTCCTAAGCCGGCAATCTCATTTGTGATGAGAGCAAGCCTAGAGTACATTTCAGCGACTCCTTCACCATCCTTCATCTTGAACTTGTCAAGTTGACCTTGAAGAATATCTAGCTTTGATTCCTTCACAGATTCAGTACCTTCGTGCATTTCAACCAAAGTATCCCAAATCTCTTTAGCATTCTCAAGACGGCTGATTTTGTTGAACTCTTCAGGACACAAAGCATTGAAGAGAATGTCACAAGCTTGAGCATTGTTTTGCAACATCCGCAACTCTTCCGGTGTAGCTAACTTTTCCTTCTTCGAAGAAATCACCTTGCATACCAACACAAATAATGCCCCATGCGGCTGGGTTATGACCAAGAATATGCATTTTCATTTTATGCTTCCAACTAGCAAAATTTGTACCATCAAAGTAAGGACCTCTACGATAATTACCCTCACTAGACGCCATACTCTCCTAGGTTGTGAAACCAAGCTTATGGAGTCCAATGCAATGGAAACCAAAACAATGGAGACCAAAGCTCTGATACCACTTGTAGGATCGAAAGTATGTCTAGAGGGGGGGGATTAGACTACTTGACAATATAAAAAATCTGCCTTTTGATCATGCAATGTTTTTGGCAGTTTCACAATTAAGATCAATTCAAGTATCACCCTACACATGCAATTCTAGAGTATAAGCAGCGGAAAGTAAATTGCACATGTAGTAAAGAGAGGTGGAGAAGATCAAACGCAGTTTGGTGACACGGAGATTTTTGTCGTGGTTCCGATAGGTGGTGCTATCGTACATCCACGTTGATGGAGACTTCAACCCACGGAGGGTAACGGCTGCGCGAGTCCACGGAGGGCTCCACCCACGAAGGGTCCACGAAGAAGCAACCTTGTCTATTCCATCATGGCCTACGCCCACGGAGGACTAGCCTTACTCGGGGTAGATCTTCACGAAGTAGGCGATCTCCTTGCCCTTACAAACTTCTTGGTTCAACTCCACATCTCAACGACGGAGGCTCCCAAGCGACACCTAACCAATCTAGGAGGCACCACCCCCCAAAAGGTAATAGACGGTGTTGATGGTGATGAACTCCTTGCTCTTGTGCTTCAAGTGATAATCTCCCCAACACTCAACTCTCCTCACTGATATGGCTGTGGTGGAAGAAAGATTTGAGTGGAAAGCAACTTGGGAAGGCTAGAGATCAAGTTTCATATGGTAGGAATGGAATGGCTTGATCTCAACACAAGGGTAGGTGGTTCACTTCTCAGAAAGTGTATGGTAGAAGTGGTGGTACTTTCTGATAGCTCTCCTCACGAATGAGGAGGGGGTGGAGGGGTATATATAGCCTCCACACAAAATCCAACCGTTACACACACATTTGACCAATCTCGGTGAGACCGAAGTTAAAACTCGGTCAGACCGAAAGTTCAAATATAGTGAACGTTGGGATTTTCGGTGGGACCGAAAATACCATCTCGGTGAGACCGAAGTGAGTCAAAGGTTAGGGTTTGCCATCTCGGTGAGACCGAAAATATAAACTCGGATATTCCGAATTGATGTCAACTGATCACAGAAGGTTGGCAGCCCTTTTTCGGTGAGACCGAAACTCAGAATCGGTTTGACCGAGAAGCTAGGGTTTGGAGAAACACTGAAGTGGTTCATCTCGGTGGGACTGAGTTGGAGAAATCGGTGTGACCGAGATGTTAGGGTTTTGTAGAAATAACTTCATCTCGGTGGGACAGAGTTGGTTTGACCGAGATTACTTATGGGTGTGTGTTAAGTAGTGAATAGTGCTGATAGTTGAGGGAGTTAGATCACCAAGCACTTGAGCAATAAGACCATTAACACAACCTCATCCCCTTTTAATAGTATTGGCTTTTCTATGGACTCAATGTGATCTTTGATCACTAAACCAGAAATGGAGTCTTGAGCTTTTGCCAATGCTTGTCTTAGCATTTTGAGGGGTCCACTTCTTCAGACATTTCCATACCCATATCATCGAACTTCTCTGAAATGATTCTCAAGATAATATTAGTTCAATGATATATATGTTGTTATTAATTACCAAAACCACCCGGGGATTAGTTGCACTTTCAACACTCCTCACACTCAAGATAGCTATCTTATCTAGATGTAGGCATGGACTTAGGGGGAGTATTGTTCTCTCAATGAACTATTCCTCCCCTTATTATGCATAAACTAATCAAGTCTCTATCATTTGCCATACATAGGTGGCTTAAATGCTTCAAGTCGAGTATTGATCATGGGCCCAAGGATAATTCTTCGCGGTGCCATATCTTTAAACTCATACATAGGTGGCCTCGGCCACCGCCCTCTTCTAAGGGATTGTGGTACTTGTTTTGCTTGTGCGCGTGGTTGTTTTCCTCTCTCTTGTGCTTAAAACCTTTTTGTCGTTTCGTGCATTCTCTTGGGGGAGCGGTACTACCGTGATCGGTTACGGTACTACCGCAAAGGACCTACGGTACTACCGCACATCCAGCACGGCAGTAATTTTTTACTGCCGCTGGTAGGGCGGTACTACCGCCTGGCGAGCGGTACTACCGCGCAAGCGGTACTACCGCGATGACCGCGGTACTACCGCACATATTCAAACGAGTGGGGGTTATAAGCAGGCAGGGGGAGTTCCATCTCCCCCATACCCATTCACTCCTAACCCCCACGTCGTCCCTGTCTCTCTCTCTCAAGAACGCCGCCGGAGGACCTCGCCGAATCTCCTCCCTCGGCCACTCTCCTCGCATTCCGACCGGTGGGATCGATCCCCACCACGCCCTCTTGCCATGGATGAAGGTTTCTCCCCTTTTCCCCTCTTCTTGTTGCCTTGCTTTTGTTTTTAGGGTTAGGGGAGATGCTTAGTGTTCTTGTGTTCTTCGTGTTCTTATCCATGGATGCTTAGGATGTGGGAGAGTGTTTGTTCACTAAAATACGATTATGTTTGTTGCTACCAAGATAATATGATCAGCCGTAGTACCGTTAGTGGATCTCTTTGGCCGTTTCTAGATCTGCTCTGTTTCGTGCGGTACTACCGCTGGAGAACCGCGGTACTACCGCACGATCTAGTCCAGATCTGATTTGACCTGAGCGGTACTACCGCTGTCCTCAGCGGTACTACCGCTCGGACGGAAGTAAAAATCTAGTACTGCGTGCCGAGCGATACTACCGCGTCCCAGCGCGGTACTACCGCTCCGCATGCAGCACTAATTTTTTACTTCCGCTCCTCTTGCGGAAGTAAAATCTTACTACCGCAACGTATGCGGTACTACCGCATCCATATGCGGTACTACCGCTTACCTTGCGGTACTAATTTTTTAGTTCCGCTCCTCTTGCGGAAGTAAAATCTTACTACCGCAACGTATGCGGTACTACCGCATCCATATGCGGTACTACCGCTTACCTTGCGGTACTGATTTTTTAGTTCCGCGTCTTCTTGCGGAAGTAAAATATTACTACCGCAACGTATGCGGTACTACCGCATCCGTCATGCGGTACTACCGCTTACCCTGCGGTACTAATTTTTTACTTCCGCGTAGGGTCAGTAGTACTACCGCTTGTGTCATATTTTCTTTGTAGCATGATCACTTTCCTATATCTCCTGGTTTCTTGTGTTTATCGAGGCTTTGGCATTGATTCTTCTTGTGTTTGTGTTGTCGTGGTCTTGTGTTTGTGTTTTTTAGGTGGTGGCTCTGGTTTTGAGGGTCGTCGTACCAACCCTGTCCGCGACACCAGATCCAAGCGTCTGCGTACCCCAAGTGATGTGCCAGAGGGGTCCAATCCCCAGCGCAGGTACAAGACTTCAGCCAACAAGCGTAAGGAATCCTCAATGTCTATGGAGGAGATGCCTGCTGCTGAGTTCATGTCACGAAGGAAGCTCAACCCATATGGAGAACTCCGTGAGCACTTTCCTGGAGATGATATCTTCTGGACCAAGCAGCAGTTTCGCATCTACCATGAGGTGCTCAAGACCAAGACCAACCTTTATGTGGATGCTCACTGGGTGGATGTGGATCACATGAGGAAGGACAAGAACCGGGCATACTTTGCAGAGGCTCTTGATCTGATCGAGCAGTTGGGCCTAGAGCACATCATGACCTTCCAGAATGACTTTGATACAGAGATTATTGCTCAGTTCTATGCCTCTGTCAATTTCCAAACCAAGGAGGATCGCCCCATGACATGGATGACCAATGGTCACAAGATGACCTCTTCTTGGAAG
Organism: Secale cereale; assembly: GCA_902687465.1. Lineage (NCBI taxonomy): Eukaryota > Viridiplantae > Streptophyta > Magnoliopsida > Poales > Poaceae > Secale > Secale cereale. The sequence continues at coordinate 718,945,082 of LR738713.1, read as the reverse complement.
GAGTTCATGGATCTTCTTCAGATTCCTGATGAGGGTCTCCACAACCCAATTGGTTTTCGGCCTCACGCCAATCCTGAATCTGCAAACAAAGACAGGCTGCTTCCATTTTATGAGGAAAAGACTCTTGCTAGTGGCAAACAGACATGGGTGTTGAACCCTTTCCTGGACATCATGTATCGGATCTTTCGCAACACTCTGTTCCCTCGTGTTGGAGATAAGGACAAGGTCCATGCCTACCTGGTTGACATGCTGCTGATGTGTCAAGAGGCTCGCTCATCCCAGACTGCACCACTTGACATATCCCACATCATGTGGAATGAGCTCCGTTTTGCCATCTACTCTCGCAAGGTACCCATCTATGGTCCATACTTGTTTTTGCTGATCTCCAAGACTTGGGAGAAGTTGTACCCAGAGGAGGAGTTCGAGGCCGACTGCTTCCGTCATGATCCCATCCGTCTTCGCGTCAAGACTCGATGGGCCAACACCACCACTCGTGCTCAGGCTGCTGCTGCCCAGATGGGCACTGATGAGGAGCCTGTGGAGGAGACTGCTGATGTGCGCTCTGGCAGATTTGCCCCTTCTTCTTCCTCTGCTGTGGAGGAGCCTTCTTGGGCTAAAAAGCTTAAGCAGAAGATGAAGGCCCTCTTCTGCATGCAGGCTAAGGGGCAATACCGGGCTCATGTGACTGACAAGAAGACACGCCAGCGTGACAAGAAGATTCTGGCAGTCTATGGAGAGGAAGTATCCAATGGGTCCGAGGATAACATCACCCCTGAGGCTACCTGGATGGCTCGCCAGGGGTACAAGTGGTCAGAGTCTGATGAGGAGTATCAGGAGGAGCAGCAGGGGTCTGATGATGAGTATGACGACTGAGCTTCTCCCGGGCTGCCACCCGTCTTAGTGTCCTCTTTCCCCCTTGTGGTGTCTCGATGACAAAGGGGGAGAGCGATTTGCGTCTTGTGCCTGTGTGCTCTTGTGTTTCTTTGAACTCTGGTTTATTTGCGTGTTTGTGTCGTGTGCGTGAGACTATCATATGGTGTAAGACATATGCCCCGTTATCGTTGAACTTATCATTATGTCTTTAATGTTTATCCAGAGCAGTTAGTTTTTATATAGAGTATCTCGTGTGTAGATTATAGGGGAGCACTGTACCTAGTATGTGTGCTGTGCAGTCCAAAGCACAATCTTGTGTAGGCACACATCCAGGGGGAGCTCACCTATACTCTAGGGCTTGGATTGCATACTCTATTATTTCTTCCCTGTGCAAATCAAGTATTGTCATCAATACACCAAAAAGGGGGAGATTGTAAGGGCATATTTCTCCCTAAGTAGTTTTGGTGATTGATGACAATGCATTTGCGGACTGATCGTGTGCTCTAAGCTCATACAGGTATATCTCCCTTAGGCACAAGACAATTGTTTGCCCCTCGGATTCTATGGAAGACGGTGTTTTCTTTTTGCTCCCTGTCGGTGGCTTTGAGTAATAGGAAAGCCGTACTATTAAGAGGGGGTCCGCGTCGGAAAGGTTTGGGTAGAATCAACACGTACACATCCTACTCTCGCACCACCTTTCCTTGCTTCTCTGGAGGTCCAACCGGTTATTTGTCGTATATGCAAAACTGTGACTTCTTAACTGATCATGTGCCTGGCAAGCGGTAGTACCGCTCAACCAAGCGGTAGTACCGCGCGGATACACGGTAGTACCGCCTGCCGACACGGTAGTACCGCTCTGACGGTAGTACCGCGTCTCCAGAGCGGTAGTACCGTGTATCTGGCCCAGGCGCTGATTCTAAGTACAGAAGTGGATGCGGAAGTAATTTTTTACTTCCGCATCCAATGCGGTAGTACCGCTTAACTTAAGCGGTAGTGCCGTGTCGCATTTTGCTACTACCGTTTTCCCTGCGGATGCAGCCACGGATGTAATTTATTTCATCCGTGGTTGTCAATCATGTCGCACTCTTTTGCCTAAGCGGTAGTACCGCTCTCAAAGCGGTAGTACCGCTCAGCCAGCGGTAGTACCGCAACTCATGCGCGGTACTACCGCTCTCTGCGGGCTGAAAACTCCAATAACGGTTGGATTTGTTCCCCCACTATATATAGGGGGTCTTCTTCTCCAAGAAGACTTACCTCTTCCCCCACTACTCCATTGTTGCTCCAAAAGCTCCATTTCCGCCCGATCTCTCTCCCTAGCCAATCAAACTTGTTGATTTGCTCGGGATTGCTTGAGGAGGCATCGATCTACACTTCCACCAAGAGATATTTGATTCTCCCCACTAATCCCTTGCGGATCTTGTTACTCTTGGGTGTTTGAGCACCCTAGACGGTTGAGGTCACCTCGAAGCCATATTCCATTGTGGTGAAGCTTCGTGGTTTGTTGGGAGCCTCCAAGTTGTGGAGATAGCCCCAACCTTGTTTGTAAAGGTTCGGTTGCCGCCTTCAAGGGCACCACTAGTGGATTCACGGCACCTTGCATCGTGTGAGGGTGTGAGGAGAATACGGTGGCCCTAGTGGCTTCTTGGGGAGCATTGTGCCTCCACACCGCTCCAACGGAGACGTACTTCCCCTCAAAGGGAAGGAACTTCGGCAACACATCCTCGTCTCCACCGTTTCCACTTGTGGTTATTTCTTACCTTTACTTTTGCATGCTTTACTTGTTCAACTCCTATAGCATGCATGTGTAGTTGTTATCCTTCTATCCTCTTGTTGTTCATCCTAGTAGAATATCTAGACAACTTATTTTGTCGCTTAATTTAAAGTGGTTAAGAAAAGTTAAAAATTGTTAGTTGCCTATTCACCCCCCCTCTAGTCAACCATATCGATCCTTTCATCGATGATGCCCGTGACGATGGTGATGACGATGGCGACGATCTCCCCTTCCGGGAGGTGATCTCCCCGGCGGAATCTGCCCACCGGAGATGGCTTTTTCTTCTCTGTAGGTTTCCGCCACGGAGCGGCGGCGGAACTCCGTAAAAACTCCCGTCTCTAGGGTTTTTGGATAACGGAGAGCATATATGCAAAAGGGGGCGGCCAGAGGTGGGCCAGGGGCTCCAGGCGCCCCCCCCGGCGCGACCAGGGGGGGGGGGCGCCCCCAGGGCACCTAGGCACCCTGTGGCCCCCCTCTGGTTGCCCTTTCGCGTGCCTTCGTGATCCGTCTGAAAAATATCTCCCGTCAATTTTCAGGTAATTTGGAGGTATTCTTCTTCAGCAACTCAACGTCCACTTTTTACCGCCGAATCCTGCGTCTACTGCTTCGGCATCGGAAAGTTTACAAACTGTGTAAAATAGACCAAAACAACATAAGAACATCATCGTAACGTGAAATATATCAATGAATAAGGATAAATTATAATACAAAATAGTGATGCATTTTGGACGTATCAGGTGCATGCTTAGGTCCCATGCAAGAAATGGGAATGAAATTCAAACACCAGGGCACTGTTGATTGCCGCCAAAATGTTGAGATACCTGGTTTTTAAATTCTAGTAAATCCAAAAATCGTGTGAAATTCATGAACTTGGCATGCTATCATGGAGTGGCATCAACATGCCGTGGTAATTTTTTTGTCCCTTTTGGGGTAGGTTTGGGTATAAGCTTCTCACAAACTAGAGCTTCTCACAACAAGTGAGATGGTTTCGGTAAGGAACATGCCACCTTTGGGGACGTAACGATATCCGTTGCCTCTTATTGCTTTCAAATTTTTTCTAGTGTCAACATAGAACAACATGAGTGTTGTGTTTATGGAATTTTCGTGGTTCGTTGGCCTATTTTATACATTAATAGGGTTTTCTAGGCATTTTATGCGCATAATTCAAATTTGAACTACATGCACATGCTCCAGCGCACCACAATTGGTTGAAAAATAACATGTGTGTCCTTGGGTGAATTTCTAGGTCCCATGCAAGAAATGGGAATGAAATTCAAACACCAGGGCACTATTGATTGCGGGTAAAACGTTGAGAAGCCTGGTTTTTAAATTCTAGTAAATCCAAAAACTCGTCTGAAATTCATGGAACTTGGCATGCTATCATGGAGCGGCATCAACATGCTGTGGTAAATTTTTTGTCCCATTTGGGGCAGGTTTGGGTATAAGCTTCTCACAAACCAGAGCTTCTCATAACAAGCGTGATGGTTTCGGTAGGGAACGTGCCACCTTCGGGGACAAAACGATATCCGTTGCCTCTTATTGCTTTCAAAAAAATTCTAGTGTCAACATAGAACAACAGGAGTGTTGGGTCTAATTTTGGAATTTTTCGGGATTCATTTGGACATTTTTATATATTAAGTGGGTTTTATAGGCATTTTATGTGCATAATTCAAATTTGAACTACATGCACATGCTCCAGTGCATATAAACGGGTTGAAAAAACAAATATGTGTCCTTCGGTGCATGCTTAGGTCCCATGCAAGAAATGGGAATGGATTTCAAACACCCTGCCACCGTCACTCGGCCGGAAACACTGAGATACCTGATTTTTTAAATTCTTGTAAATTCAAAACTCATATGAAATTCATGAAACTTGGCATGCTATCATGGAGTGTCATGGTAATTTTTTTGCCCCATTTGGTGCAGGTTTGGGTATAAGTTTCTCACAAACCAGAGCTTCTCACAACAAACGTGATGGTTTCGGTAGGGAACGTGCCACCTTTGGGGACAAAACGATATCTGTTGCCTTTTATTGCTTTCAAAATTTTCCTAGTGTCAACATAGAACAACAGGAGTGTTGTGTCTAATTTTGGAATTTTTCAGGGTTCGTTTGGACATTTTTATACATTAAGTGAGTTTTCTAGGCATTTTATGTGCATAATTCAAATTTGAACTACATGCACATGCTCGAGTGCATATAAATAGGTTGAAAAATCAAATATGTGTCCTTCGGTGCATGCTTAGGTCCCATGCAAGAAACGGGAATGAAATTCAAACACCCTGCCACCGTCACTCGGCCGGAAACATTGAGATACCTGGTTTTTAAATTCTAGTAAATCCAAAACTCGTCTGAAATTCATGAAACTTGGCATGCTATCATGGAGTGGCATCAACATGCCGTGGTAAATTTTTTGTCTCATTTGGGGCAGGTTTGGGTATAAGCTTCTCACAAACCAGGGCTTCTCATAACAAGCGTGATGGTTTCGGTTGGGAACGTGCCACCTTTGGGGACGAAACGATATTCGTTGCCTCTTATTGCTTTCAAAAATTTTCTAGTGTCAACATAGAACAACAGGAGTGTTGTGTCTAATTTGGAATTTTTCGGGGTTCGTTTGGACATTTTTATACATTAAGTGGGGTTTCTAGGCATTTTATGTGCATAATTCAAATTTGAACTACATGCACATGCTCCAGTGCATATAAATGGGTTGAAAAATCAAATCTGTGTCCTTCGGTGCATGCTTAGGTCCCATGCAAGAAATGGGAATGTATTTGAAACACCCTACCACCGTCAGTTGGCCGGAAACATTGAGATGCCTGGTTTTTAAATTCTAGTAAATCTAAAACTCGCTTGAAATTCATGAAACTTGGCATGCTATCATGGAGTGGCATCAACATGTCGTAGTAATTTTTTTGTCCCATTTGGGGGCAGCTTTGGGTATAAGCTTCTCACAAACCAGAGCTTCTCACAACAAGTGTGATGGTTTCGGTAAGGAACATTCCACCTTTGGGGACAAAACGATAACCGTTGCCTCTTATTGCTTTCCAAAAATTTCTAGTGTCAACATAGAACAACAGGAGTGTTGTGTCTAATTTGGAATTTTTCGGGGTTCGTTTGGACATTTGTATACATTAAGTGGATTTTCTAGGCATTTTATGTGCATAATTCAAATTTGAACTACATGCACATGCTCCAGTGCATATAAATTGGTTGAAAAATCAAATATGTGTCCTTCGCTGCATGCTTAGGTCCCATGCAAGAAATGAGAATGAATTTCAAACACCAGGGCACTGTTGATTACCGGCAAAACTTTGAGATACTTTGTTTTTAAATTATAGTAAATCCAAAACTCATCTCCAATGTAGGATTTGTGCTGCTCTTGATCGCAAACGTTTTAGTTAGAACACCCGTATGCAAATCGACAGCTTCCCCGGGAAGCCAAGAGAAAATGTGCCAAGGAGGATTTGTGCAGCTCTTGATGCAAACGTTTTAGTTAGAACACCCGTATGCATACTGACAGCTTCCCGAAGAAGCCAAGAGAAAATGTGCCGAGCAGGATTTCTGCAGCTCTTGATCGCAAACATTTTAGGTAGAATACTCGTATGCAAAGTCAGAGCTAAGGTCTTGCTTCTTAAGTCGAGGGAAAATTCGTAGCGCAGGATTTGTGCATGCCTTAAACACAAACGGTTGTTTTGGATGACCTGTGTGCAACCACGTACAAACAATTTGGTAAGATTTGCATCTGTCATATTGGGTATGTTGCCATTTGTCAAACTGGAAAGATTGACATTTGTTGATCTAGTAACATTGCCATTTGTCAACCTTGTAACACTGAGATTTGTCAAAATATGAAGCTAAAAATCCCTACCAGTATCTATTTTTTCCAACTAAAATTCAGTAATTAAGCATAAATGGAGGCGAGGAGGCGTGTTCAGCCGGGCGTGCAGTGGGCAGCATAGTTCCCGATACGGCTTTAATGCAGACGAGGGAGAGGGTGCTACTTCTCGAGCTTGCGTTGTATTCCCTCGAAGAGGAAAGGGTGATGCATCACAGTAGCTTAAGTATTTCCCTCAGTTTTTGAGACCAAGGTATCAATCTAGTAGGAGACCACACACGAGTCCCTCACACCTGCACAAACAAATAAGAACTTCGCAGCCAACGCGATAAGGGGTTGTCAATCCCTTTACAGTCACTTACGAAAGTGAAATCTGATAGATAGGATAGTTTGATATTTTTGGATATAAGAACAGAAAGTAAAAACAACAAAGTAAAGTAGATTGTAGATTGATATGTTGAGAATAGACCCGACAGCCATAGGTTTCACAAGTGGCTTCTCTCATGATAGCAGAGTTCTACGGTGGGTGAACAAATTACCGTCGAGCAATTGATAGAAAAGCGAATAATTATGAGAATATCTAGGCATGATCATTATATATAGGCATCACCTCCATGACAAGTAGACCGAAACGATTCTGCATCTACTACTATTACTCCACACATCGACCGCTATCCAGCATGCATCTAGAGTATTAAGTTCATAAGAACAGAGTAATGCTTTAAGCAAGATGACATGATGTAGAGGGATAAACTCAAGCAATATGATATAAACCCCATCTTTTTATCCTCGATGGAAACAATACAATACGTGCCTTGCTGCCCCTGTTGTCACTCGGAAAGGACACCACAAGATTGAACCCAAAGCCAAGCACTTCTCGCATTGCAAGAACTATAGATCTAGTAGGCCAAACCAATCCGATAATTCGAAGAGACTTGCAAGGATATTATAATCATACATAAAAGAATTCAGAAAAGAACCAAATATTTCTCATAGATAATCTTGATCATAAACCCACAATTCTGCTACTTCTCGAGCTTGCGTTTTATTCCCTCGAAGAGGAAAGGGAGATGCAACACAGTAACGTAAGTATTTCCCTCAGTTTTTGAGAACCAATGTATCAATCCAGTAGGAGACCACGCGTGAGTCCCTCGCACCTGCACAAACAAATAAGAACTTTGCAGCCAACGCGATAAGGGGTTGTCAATCCCTTTACAGTCACTTACGAAAATGAGATCTGATAGAGATGATAGTTTGATATTTTTGATATTTTTAATTATAAGAACAGAAATTAAAAGCGGAAAAAGTAAAGTAGGTGTAGATTGATATGTTGAGAATAGACCCGGGGGCCATAGTGTTTGATACGTCTCAAACGTATCTACTTTTCCAAACACTTTTGCTATTGTTTTGCCCTCATTCTTGCATGATTTGAACTAAACTAACCCGGACTGACGCTGTTTTCAGCAAAGCTGCCTGTATGGTTTTATTGTGTGCAGGAAAATGGATTTTTAGGTGTCTCAGAAAATTCCAAGAAAAATCACAGAAAATGCACGCACCCGAAGGGCCATTGTGCCAGAAGTGGGGCCAGAGGGCAGCCAGGGGGGCCCCAGGTGCCCTGCTGGCGCGGCCCCACCCCTGGCCGCGCCAGGAGGCCGCCTGGGAGGGTCCTCCCCCCTCTGGTGCCCTACCTTGGCTCCTATTTATTCCCGTGGCGAGGAAACCCCAGTACAGAAGTCGTTTTTCCAATTTCCGTCGCGGAGCCGCCGCCACCCTCTGTTCTTCTTCGGGAGGGCTAATCTGGAGGCTGATTTGGCCTCCGGAGAGGGGAGACCGTCGCCATCGTCATCATCATCACCACTCCATCCTCCCTCCATGACTTCTCCTTCCATGTGTGAGTAATTCCCTGCTGTAGGCAAAGGGGATGGTAGGGATTGGATGAGTTAGATCATGTAATAGTTTATCAGATTGTTGGGGGCATGTTGCCTATCATCTACTTTGGTGTTTATCATCTTTGCTTCAACTTGTTGCTCTTAATGCTTGTCACTTTGGGCCTGAGTGCCATGTTTTCAGATCTGAACCCTATGTGTTTGCATGAATATATTTGTGTTCTTGATCCTATCTATGAGTTGTTTGCACCTATTATGGTCCGGAACCGGCGATCCCAAAGGTGACAGCTTGGGACACCAAAGGGGATGGTACATAATTTGAGGATTCCATGTATCCATTGAGTTTATTGCTTTGTTCCGGTGCTCTTTGACAGGAGCACCTTAATCTCCATAAGTTCCTTTTGGCCCCGTTTGTAGCGGGATGGTAGGACAAAAGATGTTGTGCAAGTTCTTATTGCAAGCACGTACAACTACCTGTGGGATACATGCCTAATGTTTGATATTTGCCTAGATGATCATTACTTTTCTGTGTGCCTTGCCCCAAGTTAGATTCATGATGTATCTCATCCATCCAGCGCCCAACCATCCATCTCCCTAGCCTACAGTGTTTCAATCCTGCTGGTTATTAGTTGTTACTTTTGCTGTTCACTTTTGCTGTCACCACCATCACTATCATATCACCGTTACCACTTATCTTTTGTTGCAAGTAAGTATATTTCAGGTGCGGTTGAATTGACAACTCAACTGTCAAAGCTTATAAATACTCTTTGGCTCCCCGTGTGTCTAATCTATAAATTGGGTTATTCTTACCCGCGAAGACTATCTCGATCCCTTACGGTTGAGGGTTATCAAGTACCGTTTTCTGGCGCCGTTGCCGGGGAGCATAGCAATATTTACAAGTCTACTTGAAGTATCCTACCTGCTGCACTTCATCCGCTATGGGTAAGAAAGGAGACCCCAAGGTTCCGATCTTACTATCCACTACAAGAAGAGGTACTGTTCTGAACACTAGTGCTACACTTGATTCACCTTCTGTTATGAGTAAGTTTGCCTCACCACCACCACATGATGCTTCTACTGAATCTGTTACTATGTCCGATACTTTTGATGATGCTTCTACTACTCTTGATGATATTGGTTCACTTGGTTATGCTCTTGAGAAACAGATCGCTGCTGCTGCAAAAAAATCTGGAATTGAAATTCCTGTTACTCGCTACCCTATTGGTGGAACTTTGATTATCCTGATTTGAGTAAACTCAAGGAGAGACTCCTTGATGATGATTACATTATGCTTGATGATGATTTATGCAGGGAACTGACAGAGTTTGCCGACTCTGACCCTGAAGCTATTAAGAAGCTGCTTGAAAAACACTCCTTGAAGAACAAGACTGTTCCTGATCCTGAATTTGCTACATCTCCTATATGCATCAATGATCTTGATTATGATTTCTCTGTTGATCTTTCACTTATATCTATGGTTGAAGCTGACCCCTTTTATGGCAGAGAAAATGATGATGCTATTGCACACCTGACCAAACTCACTGAGTTGGGTGGCTTGTTTACCACGAATGAAAAGATACGAAACTTTTATGTGACTAAGCTTCTTCCTTTCGCTTTGAAGGAAGGTGCTAAAACATGGTATGATGCACTACCATGTGGTTCCATTAAGAGTCCTCAAGACTTAGCTCACTCTTTTGTTGATAAGTACTTTCCTGCTCATATGCAACATGCTGCTTTACAAAGAATTTATAACTTTAAACAGTTGCAGGATGAGCACCTCCCTAAAGCTTGGGGGAGGTACTGTAGTCTGATCCAGGCTAGACCAGGACATGGAGTCCCTAAGAATGAATTAATCGATATATTTTATGCTGGTCTAACTGATGAATCCAGGTCCTATTTGGATAGTTGTGCTGGTTGTGTTTTCAGGAAAAGAACACCGGACGATGCAGAAGAATTGATGGGCAGGATTGCCAAAAACCATGAAGATTGGTCCGTCCCTGAACCACCTCCACCACCAAAGAAGAGGGGCGTGCTTGTTCTAAGCCCCGAAGATATGCAAGAAGCAAAGAAGTCTATTAAAGAGAAGGGTATTAAAACTGAAGACGTGAAGAATCTACCCCCTATTGAGAAGTTGTGTGAGCCTACCACTCACCCTCCTATGGTAGAGGTACACTCTCTTTTAGATTTCAATGCAAGTGACATCCCTCATGGTAAGCCTCCTGATCAATGTTTAGATGAGCTTGATAATTTTATTATGAAGCAAAGTCATTTTAATGAGAGGATACAAAGTCAATTGCATGATAATTCCCTTGCTATCAAAAGTTTGCGCTTGATGTTCTAGGTAGAATAGTTAATGATGTTAAATGTCTTGTGAAGCATTTTCATATGGTTCAAACTCAGCTTGAACAAATTTCTAATGTGCAAAAAGATTTGCTTGCTAACAATACCAAACAAGATGATTTACAGGCCTTCGGGATTAAGACCCAAGAAGGAACTAGCACTCAAGATCCTCTCTATCCAGAGGGGCATCCGAGGAGAATCGAGCAAGATTCTCAAATGCAGGAAGAAGAAATTGTTGGCTCTCCAAAGAAGAAGAAGAAGAAACACAAGGAGGCTGACAATTCCAATGATCCTATTACAAGTGAAGAGCCAGCTGTTGATCCCAACAGTATATCTTCCTCCGATGCTGAGACTGAAGACGGTGCCGAACCTGAAGATAAGGATAAGGAGAAGAATGATCCGCCTGAAGTTCGAGAAGAAGAAGCACCTGACAAACGCAAGAACTACACTAGAGAAGACTTCGTCGCAAGAAGACATGGGAAGGAAAGAGAACCATGGATACAGAAACCCATGCCCTTTCCAGGTAAGTCTCTCAAATCTAAAGAAGAAGAGCATTACAATAAGTTTTGTGAGTGGATGAAACCTCTTTTTCTTCAAATCCCTTTGACTGATGCTATTAAGTTACCTCCCTATTCAAAATATACGAAAGATATTGTTACTAATAAAAGAAAAGTTCCTAATGAAGCAATATCTACTATGCTTGCTAACTACTCTTTCAGTGGCAAGATTCCTGAGAAGCTTGGTGATCCAGGAATACCCACCATTCCTTGCTCCATAAAGAATAATTATGTCAAAACTGCTTTATGTGATCTTGGAGCAGGAGTGAGTGTTATGCCTTTATCTCTTTACAAGAGGCTTTGTTTAGAGAAACTAATTCCTACAGATATCTCTCTTCAGATGGCTGACAAGTCAACAGCCGCCCCGATAGGTATTTGTGAGGATGTTTCCGTAGAAGTTGCTAATTGTTTGATCCTTACTGATTTTGTCGTGCTTGACATGCCCGAGGATGGGAGCATGTCCATTATTCTTGGTAGACCTTTTCTTAACACCGCATGTGCTATTATTGATTGCAATAAAGGAAAGGTTACCTTCAGTGTGAATGATAAAGAACACACGGTGTATTTTCTAAAGAAGACTGACAAGAGGCATGGCCTCAACTCTATAGAAAATATCGAGACCGTGAAGATTGGAGAATGGGACTGTCCACTACATGTGCACCACAAATACAAAACTATTATGGTGGGGACAATGTCCATTAAAGTAAAGGTGCAATGATCACTTCGTAAGAGGTGGGACTTTTTGCTCTATATATCGCCGGTTTGTTGGTAAGACTTGATCAACCTTACTAGTGAGCATGTTTTATATAGGTAAAAAGTTGAGCTTGTTATGTTTTTATTTGTTTTAGCTTTTGTTCTCCTTGCTGTACCAAGTGTTTGTGTTTTTGAAGCTTCACAATTCTAATCACTGCTTTAAGTTTTCAGAAAGTTTTGCAGCTTTTTGAACTTCGAAAAATTTTCAACAGTGAAGTTTTCAGAAAAATTCCAAAAAAATTAAAATTAAAATTTCCATGCCGGGAGTGACCCAGAGGCACCTGGGGCTGACCAGGGGGGCCACCAGTGGCCCAGGCGGCCAGCTAGCGCGGCCTGCCCCCTGGCCGCGCCCATAGGGTGCCTGGGGCCCACAGGTCCCGCCTCCAGGTGAGTCTTCTTCCTCTCTCTCTCTCTTTCTCTCCGAAAACACGAGTTCTGCACCTGTTCTTGCGTTCTTGCTGTTCTTGGAGGCAATTTTCGATCTCTCTCTATAGCCTATCATTCGAGCTGAGATTTTGAACAAATACTCCCTGGCATGTAACTCCTCCACCCCTCCAATTAGATTTTTGGTTGGTGGCTTCATTTGTGAGTATTTAGTAGTTCTTGGTGCTGTGTAGATGAGCTTGCATGCATGTGTAGAAATTTATTTTCCAAGCTTTGATGCAAGTTTATGCCTTAGGTAAGTAAGTTGAGTAGTTTGCCTTAACCCACTTTGTTTAAATCCTTGTTTTTGTAATTTGTCAAAAATTTCAGAAATGAGTTTGTTAGGAAGGGCAAAGGGGTGGCTTGAGAAGAAGAAGCCCGCGCGCTCCGATCGAGTTACTAGAGCCGCAGCTTCACCCTCGACTGCTAGGGTGAGCTACAATGAAGATCATGTGCCCCTAGAGTTGTTGGAAGACACAAATCCAACACGTGCGATGATGTTCCCATGTGATGAATTCCTTGAAGCTGCAGGAATTAAGGATGATTTTTATAATCTTTGTGCTAATGCAGGTCTAACACGGCTCGTCACGTGCCGTGTTGCTCAGTATCAAAAACTCACCTCCGGTTTCATTAACAGTTTTAGATATAACCTTGATACTAGTTATATTGAGTTTAAAATTTACAATAATCTTTTGACCATGCCCATGGAAAAGTTTTGTGAAATAATAGGTGTGCCAAACGTTGGGCGGACGGCAAAGATGACCTCTCAGCCCTCCGAGCTGAGAACCGTCTTCAACTCTCTCTGCAGCATGGATACGAGGGATATTCATTGGTCAAAAATCTCCAGCATCTTATTCCCTCACCTCAGGTATTTTGCGTATTATGTTGCTAGAGGGGTGTTAGCTCGTGACAACACGAGCAGCATTTCTGCGCCGGATATTGCTATCCTGGCAACCGCCCTCTCAGGGAGGTTTGATTATAATGTGGGTGCCTTAATTGCTCGACGCCTTGCTATGAACGGTAACAAGGGAAATTTATTTGGTGGCGTTTATGCCACACTTATCTTAGAGTATCTTAAAGGCACCCCACACCCGATGATAAGCCTTTTACTTATTTAAGTTTTGATCTTGCTGCTATGAAAAGGCATAAGTTTGTTACCATGACTTCTGAGTTCGGTAACCTTGTTTATATCTTGCGTTTCGGAACTACCGCGGAACGCAAGATCCGTCTACCTACACCTCTTTTGTTTGATTTTTCTCGCAGGAACGGATGGTCCTTTGATGTTATCCAGTTCGATGAGTTCATGGTCCAGCATCAGTTTCATAACCCCATGGAGGGGGTTGTGCCCGACGAGGAGGAGCACGGTGAGTTACCACCTTTTCAGGGGGAGACGTTCACCCAGTTTGGTGAAGGGTCTTCCTCTGCTTGGAGTGCGGACCCTTCTTCGTGGGAGGATCCGAGGACTTCGGTGTACGCGCCGGAATCCTTATACGACCCTTGGACTCACCAGTACCACCCCGGAGCAGGAGGCTCCTGGGGGCAGTAGCTACTACCAACTTAGGCCAAAAGCCTAAGCTTGGGGGAGTACGTGCCCTTCTCACTTTTCCATTGTATTATCCGTTTTATTTTTGTTCGCTTTGATCTTTTCGAAGTTTTTGCCTGTTCTTCTTTGTTCTTTCTTTGCAAAAACAATAAAAAGATTTTCTCTTTCTTTTGCTTTCGTTCAACCTTTGAAAAAAACCAAAAAGATTTCCTTTCTCTCTTTAGTTTGCTTTGTTTTCAGAGTTCAGCTCGAGTCCGTGATGGCATTTAATTATATTTCATACGTTCGATCGTGCAAGTGACAAGGCAGTAATGATGAAGATCGACGGAAGGGAAGCAACAAGGAAAACCGGTATGAACTCTTCTTGTTTCTACTTTTGTACATATGCCTGTACTTATGATCTAGAGACCAGCTTGTAGCGACATAGTGCTATGTTTACAATGCTTTCCCAGTGGTTCATGCTTTCCTTGTGGCTAATCTCAAATAGCTAGAGTATATAATGTGTTATTGAAATGATTTACATGCATTGCATTGTTCATGGTTTGGCATACTAAGGTGGTATTTCCCTTTGGAGAATTCTTGGATTGACTTGGCACATGTTTACACATGTTTAAGACTAAAAAGTCTGCTTTGCCTTGATGATCTTTGAGTTTCAGAATAGTTATATCACTTTCATGCCCAATTCAATGTTGCTTTGTTGCTCTGCATGATTATGACCGTTATTGCTCTCTAGTTGGTCGCTTCCCAATCTCTTGCTAGCCTTCGCTCGCACTAAGCGGAATTCTGCTTGTGCATCCAAATCCTTTCAAACCAGTTATTCCATATGAGTCCACCATACCATCCTATGTGGTATTTACCAGCCATCCTAACGAAGACTTTCTTGTACCATCTCGAAAGTATTCAAATTTACTCCTGTTTTGGGCCTCTGTTTTAGCTCATGAGGAAGTAGTAGGTAATTCATGATCTTCTTATGTTGGACATGTTTTATCCCGGGATTGCATGTCTAATCTGCAAACCCCTAATACGAGGAGGGACTGGCATGAGTGCGCCCAGCTCACAAAAGATAATCACAACCAACAAACCCTCCTTCACGCTTTGTTTATGAGAAATCAGAAAACTTTGGTAGTGATAAACAAAGGAGATTAAGGGGATGTGATCGTCCCCATCTTGGGAGCCGTTCCTTGAAACATGTCTAGCATAAGAAGTGATTGGGTTGTCTACTAGCATTCGTTGACGAAATATGCACCTCCCAAAATCATTTTTACCTCTGTTTTCAAAACCAAGAGCTCTGGTACATGTTTAGTCTTTGCTTCCAACCACGGGTTTTCAACCTCGCCATCAAATTCCACGGTTCGAGAGTCTCCACCTTCTTTCTTCAAAGCACCAACTAGGAGAGCATAATTGTCATTCTGAGTGTAATGTGCATTGTCCCAAAGTATTACATTGTCTTCTGCATGCTTGTGATATTATTTATTCTGAAATTCTTAGTTCTAGTCTCCTTTAAAACTCTGGAGGAGTTTCTGCATTTATGTTTTGCTTCACTCATGGAGGCTAGCGAGATACCACTCTAGTATGTTCCAGCTATGTGCAATGTAATCTTGTCTTGATTTTTAGTAGCATATTATTTACTTTTAGTTATTTGTGATTGATCACTTGAAAGAAGGATTGCTTCGTGCATTGTCCTCATAGCATTGTTTCAATACTTGCTAGACTCTTTTCGTAGTACATGCTTATATACATCTAATGAAGCAAAAGAGTTTGTCAAAGTTTTCTTTGTCGCGTCCAGTTCGTTGAACTGAATTGCTTGAGGACAAGCAATATGCTAAGCTTGGGGGAGTTGATACGTCTCAAACGTATCTACTTTTCCAAACACATTTGCTATTGTTTTGCCCTCATTCTTGCATGATTTGAACTAAACTAACCCGGACTGACGCTGTTTTCAGCAAAGCTGCCTGTATGGTTTTATTGTGTGCAGGAAAATGGATTTTTAGGTGTCTCAGAAAATTCCAAGAAAAATCACAGAAAATGCACGCACCCGAAGGGCCATTGTGCCAGAAGTGGGGCCAGAGGGCAGCCAGGGGGGCCCCAGGCGCCCTGCTGGCGCGGCCCCACCCCTGGCCGCGCCAGGAGGCCGCCTGGGAGGGTCCTCCCCCCTCTGGTGCCCTACCTTGGCTCCTATTTATTCCCGTGGCGAGGAAACCCCAGAACAGAAGTCGTTTTTCCAGTTTCCGTCGCGGAGCCGCAGCCACCCTCTGTTCTTCTTCGGGAGGGCTAATCTGGAGGCTGATTTGGCCTCCGGAGAGGGGAGATCGTCGCCATCGTCATCATCATCACCACTCCATCCTCCCTCCATGACTTCTCCTTCCATGTGTGAGTAATTCCCTGCTGTAGGCAAATGGGATGGTAGGGATTGGATGAGTTAGATCATGTAATAGTTTATCAGATTGTTGGGGGCATGTTGCCTATCATCTACTTTGGTGTTTATCATCTTTGCTTCAACTTGTTGCTCTTAATGCTTGTCACTTTGGGCCCGAGTGCCATGTTTTCAGATCTGAACCCTATGTGTTTGCATGAATATATTTGTGTTCTTGATCCTATCTATGAGTTGTTTGCACCTATTATGGTCCGGAACCGGCGATCCCAAAGGTGACAGCTTGGGACACCAAAGGGGATGGTCCATAATTTGAGGATTCCATGTATCCATTGAGTTTATTGCTTTGTTCCGGTGCTCTTTGACAGGAGCACCTTAATCTCCATAAGTTCCTTTTGGCCCCGTTCGTAGCGGGATGGTAGGACAAAAGATGTTGTGCAAGTTCTTATTGCAAGCACGTACAACTACCTGTGGGATACATGCCTAATGTTTGATATTTGCCTAGATGATCATTACTTTTCTCTGTGCCTTGCCCCAAGTTAGATTCATGATGTATCTCATCCATCCAGCGCCCAACCATCCATCTCCCTAGCCTACAGTGTTTCAATCCTGCTGGTTATTAGTTGTTACTTTTGCTGTCACCACCATCACTATCATATCACCGTTACCACTTATCTTTTGTTGCAAGTAAGTATATTTCAGGTGCGGTTGAATTGACAACTCAACTGTCAAAGCTTATAAATACTCTTTGGCTCCCCGTGTGTCGAATCTATAAATTGGGTTATTCTTACCCGCGAAGACTATCTCGATCCCTTACGGTTGAGGGTTATCAGTGTTCTCTAGTGGCTTCTCTCATGATAGCGATATTCTACGGTGGGTAAACAAATTACTGTCGAGAAATTGATAGAAAAGCGAATAATTATGAGACTATCTAGGCATGATCATTATATATAGGCATCACGTCCGAGACAAGTAGACCGAAACGATTCTGCATCTACTACTATTACTCCACACATCGACCGCTATCCAGCATGCATGTAGTGTATTGAGTTCATAAGAACAGAGTAACGCCTTAAGCAATATGACATGATGTAGAGGGATAAACTCAAGCAATATGATATAAACCCCATCTTTTTATCCTCGATGGCAACAATACAATACGTGCCTTGCCGCCCCTACTGTCACTCGGAAAGGACAACGCAAGATTGAACCCAAAGCCAAGCACTTCTCCCATTGCAAGAACTATAGATCTAGTAGGCCAAACCAAACCAATAATTCAAAGAGACTTGCAAGGATATTATAATCATACATAAAGAGTTTAGAGAAGAACCAAATATTTCTCATAGATAATCTTGATCATAAACCCACAATTCATCGGATCTCGACAAACACACCGCAAAAAGAGATTACATCGAATAGATCTCCTCGAAGACCGAGGAGAACTTTGTATTGAGATCCAAAGAGAGAGAAGAAGTCATCTAGATACTAGCTATGGACCCGAAGGTCTGTGGTAAACTACTCACAACTCATGGTGAGGCGATGATGATGATGTAGAAGCACTCCGTGGTAGATCCCTTCTCCGGCGGAGCTCCGGAACAGGCCCCAAGATGGGATCTCACGGGAACAGAAGGTTACGGAAGTGGAACTAGGGTTTCTTCTGTTGTTCTGATGGTTTCGGGGTACATAGGCATATATAGGAGGAAGGAGGGCACCGGGGGCCTTACGTGGGACCCACAAGGCAGGGGGCGCGCCCTAGGGGGGCGCCCCCACCCTTGTGGGCACCACGTAACCCCTACTACGTGGTTCTCAAGTCTCCCGTGCGTGATTTTCTCCAAAAATATCTCTCCCGAAGGTTTCATTCCGTTTGGACTCCGTTTGATATCCCTTTTCTGTAAAACCCTGAAACAGGCAAAAAACAACAATCTGGACTGGGCCTTTGGGTTAGTAAGTTAGTCCCAAAAATAATAATAAAGTGTATGACAAAGCCCATTAAACATCCAAAACATCATAAATAATAGCGTGGAACAATAAAAAATTATAGATACGTTGGAGACGTATCAATCATCCCCAAACTTAATTCCTGCTCGTCCTCGAGTAGGTAAATGATAAAAATAGAATTTTTGATGTGGAATGCTAACCAACATAGTTTTTCAATGTAATTCTGTCGGGGGAAACTGTCCTCCCACGAGCACCTATGGGACCGGAGCCCCTTCTACGTTGCGGTAAGGGAGCGGAGGGAGCACGGAGAGCAGATCGAGGAGCACACGCGGGCAGTTTACCCAGGTTCGGGCCGCGCGGACGCGTAAAACCCTACTCCTGCTTAGGTTGTATTGAGCTCGGGAGCTTGAAGATCTACAGTACTAGCTACACCGAGCGAGAGAGTTGTCTAGGTTGCGAATCGAACCCCCTCTACGTTGTGCATGGGCCTCCTTTTATAGCTCAAAGGGGTCACCGACAGGTGTCAACGTAGAGGAGGGTAAAAGTGTAATTTTGGTGGTAGTTGCAACAGTGCATGAACAGTGATCTTCACCTAACTTTGACAGTGGGGGACAAGGGCATTAAATGCCCATCGCCGTCGCCCCCAAAAGCGTCCGTCCATGCTTCTCCGTTCGCCACGGCGGTAGCCTCGTCACCGTGGCTTGCCACCGTGTGCCCCAGGCTGCACAGCCGTCCGCCACGTGCCCCTGGAAGGGCCCCAAGGCAACGCGTGGGCAGAAGAGCTGGAGCGCGGGCACACAGCGTAGGCTTCCCCGGCAAGCACCTTGCCGGGGCCGTGATCTTGCCGGGCCCGGAAGCTTGTCGCTCTCCGGGTCCTGCCGGGGCGCATGACGCACCGAGGCATCTCTTGAGATATGTATTCCTTGGCCTTCCTGGCAAGCTCCTCTTGCCAGGGTCTTGTGCTAAAGTGATAACCTTGAGCCTGGTGCGGCCTTCCCGGCAAGCTCCTCTTGCCGAGGCCTTGATCTTCTGACTTGTATACTTTGTTCTTGAATGGCTTCATAGGGACCAGAAAGGTTCTTGGCGAGCACGTGGTAAGCCCTGCCACGGGAAGCTGCTACTGCCCGTGCACAAGTTGGGGTACTAAGGTACCCCTATCTTAGTACACCGACAGGAGCCCCCGGGCCTGGGCCACACACGGTGCCGAGCGCTGTTGGGCCAGGCCCAAGACAGTGCACGGGCACACGCGGCCCACGACAAGCCGTATCCCCTTCCGTATCCGCCGCATCCCTCCCTAACGGCACGCGTCGATTGCGGCGTCGTGGGAGAGATCGTGGCCTGTTCTTTAATGGGAAATGCGGAACGTCCCCCACTTCCCCCTTAAAAGCAGAGGAAGCAAGGGCAGTTCCCTCCATCGTCTTCATTGCGTCTTGCTTCTCCAGAAACCCCCGTCGCCCTCCGCCTCCCCAAAGGTCGACAGAGAACCCAGCTCATCCCTTCCTCCGCCGTCTCCCGCATCCGCGGCACCGTCGAGCTCCTCGCCTCTTTCCTTGCCGCCCCCGCCATGGCTCCGAAGAGCGACAAGGCGAAAGCAGACAAGGCCAAAAAGGAGAAGTCCGAGCAGGCGGCGAAGCTGGCAGCCCTGCGGAAGAAGCACGTGGTCTTCGCGCCGAGGCTTGGCGCGAGGGAGCTGCGGGACAAATATTATTTGTTCTGGGCGAGGGAGACCAAAGCTCATCCCTGCACCAGAGTCCTCCCCGCCGTCGCCGCTGACATGTTCCCCGGCGGGTACTTTTTCTTTGCCGCATTCTTCCATTGTGGTCTGTGCCCTCCGTACTCGGAGTTCTTTTGTGATGTAATGAATACGTATGGCCTCCAGCTCTTAGATTTCACCCCCAACGACATCCTTACGATGGCCGTTTTCGTACATCTGTGCGAAAACTTTGTTGGGGTTCATCCAAATGTAGCTCTGTTCCGCCACTTCTTTATGCCTAGAGTAGAGTCCGGTGCGCCCCTCTCCGGCGGCATCTCCTGGATCTTCAGGCTGAACAAGAAGGACTCGTACTTGAAGGGAGAGCTCCGCGGCAAGTGGGAGGAGTGGAGAGCCAATTGGTGCTGGGTGCTGGAAGCTAATCCTGAGCCCTTTACCTCGCCGCGCAAGTCTGCCATAGTGCGCGGCAGGGACTGGAGTGAATTGGCCCCGGAGGACAGCAAGCTTCAGATTGCCCACATTAGGATCATTCGTCTCCGGGTCGCCAATCTGACTGTTGGAGAAGTTGGAGCAGATTTCCTCCGCCGCCGCATCGCCCCTTTACAAGAAAGGAAGAGGCCCGCCTGGGAATTCGGCAATGCGGCAGACATTATGAGGCTGCGCCCTGGATTGAACTACAACTTCACCGTCTTGGAGTTGAAGGGGATGGTCCGGGAGCTCTTCAAGCATGGCCCCGCCCACCCGGAGTGGTTCAGACCTTCCCGGGGAGTGGTGCCACTGTGCAACAGCACTGGCCGCGATTCCTTACGCGCGATGATGCCCGAGTGCGACTCCCATGGCGTCGTCCCCACTTGGCTGGAGCCTCCACCGGAGACCGTGCTGACCTTCTTCGACAACTTGGTCGAGAAGCCCCGCAACGCCGAGGAGAACAAGGGCCTGACCCGGGATACTACTGACCGGGATGTAGCTTACATCGCCTCCAGGATGGAGGAGGCCGCCGCAGCTGCGGCAGCGGGCGAATTTGGGTACACTGTGGAAGAGGCAGCGGCCGCGGACGCAGTGAGTCAAGCAGAGGAGGCAGAAATCCTCAAGCTACTGAAGATTGCGCCCGAGGAGTTTGTCGGGGAGCCTTCCGTGAAGCTTGCCGGGACGAGCGAAGTTGCCGGGGGGAGCGAGGCCGCCGGGCATGGCACTGAGTCCAGCGGGCCCGCCGAGGAGGAGGAGGACGCCGAGGCCGGAGATTCCGATGAAGACTCCGGTGGATCTCTGAATCTTGACGACGATGCCTCCTCATCCTCGGAGAACTCTCCGCCTCCGGCAAGTCCTCCACAGCAACCGAAGAAGCGCCTCCGCAAGGCAACTGAGACGGCGAGGCCGCAGGCGCCTCGACAGCAGCCGGCGTGCCGTGCGACGCGCGCCACCAAGACGAGCGAAGTCGCCAAGGAGGCGCCCCGTGCTTGAGCGCCAAGCGGAGGGGGATCTTCCCGGAGCGGAACGGGTGCTCCTTCTGCCCCTCGGTCCTCGGCGACGACGGGGGCCGGGTCTTCACAGCCCACAGCCCCGGAGACCGCCAAGCGCCCGAGGGAGCCTTCTCCTCCTGCTCCTCGCGCGGAAGCGCACCAGGCGGAGTTTGACTTCTCTGCCCTCAGCTCTGACGAAGAAGAAGAGGAGTAAGTACTTGCAATTCTTGTAGTTTCTTTGATTTTGTCTTGATTTTCTTTGCTTGGTTCTGATCTTGTCTTTGTTTTGCTTCGCAGGACCTTGGCCCAGCGGATGGCGAAGAGGGCCAAGATCCCTGTGGTCAATATCGAGGACGACGAGCCCGTCGCGGCGACAAGCGATGCGCCGGCGACGAGCTTGCCGGATCAGCCTGCTGCTCCGAGGAGCAGCCCCCAATGCAGCCCCCAGCGTAAGTCTGGTATTTATTTTTCTGTTTAACGGGCGCGCTTGAGGTTATCATCTTGGTTGATGTTTTGTTGTCTTGTGCAGAAGTGGAGCCGCAACCGCAGGAGCGCCAGGAGGTCGCCCTCGACGAGCCACTTGCTCCACCCTCCCCGCCAAGGACGAACTCCCCGGCAAGGGAGAACGCTCCTCCAAGGACGGGCACTCCGCCAAGGGCGAGTACCCCGCCAAGGGTGAGCAGCCCGACAAGGGTGAGCACCCCGCCAAGGGAGGGCGCGGGCGGCCCTCCGCCAGCAGGGGCCACTACTCCGCCGCCAAAGGAGAATTCCCCGACGAGGGACCCCGTCGTTGAAGAAGTCCGCGAAGGTATAGCTTGTAATTTCTTCTTCTTGGATTCGTCTTTTTTGGATATTTGCTTGATTCTTTCTTTTCTTTTTCTTCCACTAGATCCTCCTGCCCCAGAGTTGATGGAGACGGAGGCCACCGCTGAGGAGGAGGTGCACGGCGACGGCGGCAACGCCACTGCCACTGAGGGAAGGTCCGGAGCCGACGAGCCTGCCGCTGAAGAGACCGCCCTGACCGCAGACGCCGCGGCTTGGGAAGGGACCGGCGACCGCACTGCCGGCCCGGAGGCCGCAGGAGCGCCGGACGCTGCACCGGCCTCCGACCCTTCCGCCTCCGCGACTGGGCAGGGCGTCTATCTGGAGGCCGCCAACGGGGTGTTCATACAAGTCCCGTGGGCATCCTCGTCTCGAGCACCCGCGGAGGGAGAGACCTTCGACGGAGAGGTCCTCGCCTCCGCCGGATTGAAGGTCGTTGAGGCACCTGGCAGCAGCGACGAGCCCGAAGAGGAGAGACTCCTTCGTCGGCTCCTGGCCTTGTATCGGGCCAGGCAGGCGAAGTTGGAGTCTCGGGAGGCTCTGGCTGCCAAGGCTGGAGCTGACTTGGAGAAGCGCGCCGCGGAGCTCCGCGCCGCCAACCAGGCGGCCCTCCGCAACTTGGCGGAGGAGCGTGAAGAGCTTGCCGGGGCGCAGCAAGCCTTCCTCCTTGAGAAGGCTGAGGCCGAGGAGCAGCAACGGTTGGCCGCCGAGGAGCTGTCTCGCCGGGAAGGGGTACTCAACCAGCGGAAGGTCGACCTCGACGCCCACGAGGACGACCTCACCGCCCGGGAGCAAGCCATCGGCGGGGCCCTGAAGGAGGCGAGGGACGCCGCTGCTGCCGCGGAGACTGCTAAGAAGGATCTGGAGGCCAGGGTGGCGCAACTGGAGTTGTTCCTGAAGGCGAGCGAAGACAGGGTCACCGCGCTCAACGTGGCGCGGGAGAAGGACGCCCATACCAATTCGGATTTGCAGGTACGCCTCTCCGACAAGGGCCAGGAACTCACTGCCGCCAAGGACTCCATTGCTGATTTAGAACTGAAGGTCTCCACCCTGACTGACTCGCTCGACGCCGCCCGGGACCGCGAGACGCAGCTGAAGGACGAACTCCGCAAGGAAAGGGCCTTGGTGGAGAGCACCGCCGTCTCGCAGAACAACTTCACTCGGGCAGTGGAGCAGTGGACTGATGAGCTGGTCACCTCCGCTGCCAATATTGACATGGAGATGATGGCGCTGAGGGCGGAGCATCTCGTGTACTCCCCGGATGAGAACCTCCCCCACAGCGCCAAGTTGAGTCTGTTCTTCAGGGGAATTGCGCCGGCGCTTGCGCGGCTGCGGGAGAAGATCCCCGTGCAGCTGGCCGACGAGGCGCGTCGGCTCTGCATGGGCACCATGGAGCGGGTCTTGTCGAAGATCGTCTACCGCAACCCCGGCATCAACCTCGTGAACGTCCTCCACACCTTGCCGCCCGAAGCCGACCAGAAGGCGCCGAGGGCACAAGTTGCCCACATCGTCGCCAAGGTGGGCAAGATCACGAGGCGTGAGGGCGACCGCGTAGATTAGATTCCTTTCTTTCTGCTTCCCTTGCCGCTGCAAAGCATGTTACGGACAAGAATCTATTAGTATTGCGGCAAGTTATCTTTGTAATATACAATCTTATTTTGAGCTATCAATGCAGTGTTATCTCCCTTGCTTTGGTCCCTTCACTTTGTATGCATTCCACCCTACGTTTTTAGGGAACTTGCCGGCAAAGGACCCTTGCCGCGAGCGCCGAGTGCTGGACTCTTAGCAGCCTGCTGGCAATACCCTTGCCGGCAAGAAACCTTGCCGCAGCTAGTCGCAGCACGCTTAGATTGCTGAGCGAACTCGAAAACAAAGTAAGGGCGCGACACTTGTCGCAGCTCACTTAGGTCGTTGAGCGTGCTCGAAACAATGTAAGGGTGCGGCTAGCCACGGGTAGGTTCCTCCGCGCACAGGTTTTCCATACAAAGTGCGGTTGTTCAAGGAAGACAACTGAAAAATTTGAAACATTTGAAATACTCAAACTTGGGTAACTTAGCTTTCATAGATTGTTTGCTCCCCGACAAGGCTTCTCTTTCTTGAACTGTACTTGGTTCATGTCTCCATCTCCTTCCCCCCCGGCAAACTTGTGCGCGAGGAATATTCCTTCTGCTTAAGAGGGAAAGAAAAAGAGGAGGAAAAACAAGTATAGGGCCTCATGGCTTGCTAGTGCTTACCGGGGACGTGCGTTGCACGATGTGTCAGATGATGCATGCAAATAACAAAGAAAAGCATGGAAATGATAATTAGTGTGAAGCACAAAAGCTTTACTGATGCACGGGATCTGCGCCCGGCTTTGTACAAAGGTTTACATGCAACAACGGCAAGACTTGTACAAAAGGTGGTTGCCAGAGCAGATCATGGCAACCGCGCCTTATGGGTGAAACTTGCGAAGATGCTCTATGTTCCAGGAGTTGCTCACCGGTAAGCCTTCTTCGGTCTCAAGGCGGACAGCGCCGGGCCTTGTGACTTGTCTCACCCGATAAGGGCCTTCCCACTTCGGCGTCAACTTGTTGGAATTCTTGGCGGACTGAACACGCCGAAGAACAAGGTCGCCTTCCTCGAGACTCCTGGCCTTGACCTTGCGGCTATGATAGCGACGCAAGGCTTGCTGGTATCGAGCAGCTCGTACAGCAGCCTGGAGACGTTCCTCCTCAAGGAGCAATGCATCATCTTGTCGCAGTTGCTCTTGCTCGAGCTCATCATAAGCGAGCACTCGAGGAGATCCGTATACGAGTTCCGTGGGGAGAACTGCCTCTGCTCCATAGACAAGAGCAAAGGGTGTCTGTCCGGTGGCTCGATTTGGTGTCGTCCTGATTGACCAAAGAGCCGCCGGCAACTCCTCTATCCAGTTTCTTCCGCACTTGTGCAGCCTGTCGAAGGTTCTTGTCTTGAGTCCGCGCAGCACTTCAGCATTGGCCCTCTCCACTTGACCATTGCTTCTCGGGTGAGCAACAGAAGCGAAGCAGACCTTGGCGCCAAGGTCTTGGACGTACTGCATGAAGGTGCGACTTGTAAACTGTGTGCCGTTGTCGGTGATGATCCTGTTAGGGATTCCGAAACGGCAAACAATCGATCTGAAGAACCTGACTGCTGACTGTGCTATCACCTTTCTCACTGGTTCCACTTCTGGCCACTTTGTGAACTTGTCGATTGCTACGTACAAGTACTCAAAGCCCCCGACTGCGCGGGGAAAGGGGCCGAGAATATCGAGCCCCCAGACCGAGAAGGGCCAGGACAAAGGGATCGTCTGGAGAGCTTGACCTGGCTGGTGAATTTGCTTGGCATGGAACTGGCACGCTTCACACTTGGTTACTTGTGCAGTTGCATCTTGGAGGGCTTCTGGCCAGAAGAACCCTTGCCGGAACGCCTTCCCGGCAAGTGCCCTTGCACCAATGTGGTGGCCACATATGCCTCCATGTATCTCTGCCAACAGCTTCTGTCCATCTTCTCTGGAAATGCACTTCAACCTGACACCATTGAGTCTTCTTCTGTACAGTTCATTGCCAACGAACTGGTACATACTTGACTGCCTGGTTATTTTCTCTATCTCTTCAGGCTCGTCGGGAAGTTCTCCAGTTTGAAGAGAACGGACGATTTGCTGCGCCCATGCTGGAGCCTGAGGCTCAACAACAAGGACTAAAGGCATGAGGGCTGCTTCGGGAACCTCAGCTTCTACGGCAAGAACCCGCGGCTCTGCCGGAGCTGATGGTCCCCCGGCAAGCCTGCCGGGGCAAGGCTTGTCGGGAACGCCTGCTTCAACTGTACAGACCCTTGGATCTGCAGGAGCAAACTGTTCCTCAGCATCTTGGCTATTGATCTTGGGGACCTTGGCGGCGGCTTCGGGAAGATCCATCGGCAAGTAGTCGCCGGAGACCAACTTTCTCTTCTTATTTTGCCCAACTGATGGCGTGACGGAAGGCTGAGTTAACTAGAGCACGAAGGTCCCTGGTTCCACAGGTAACTTCATTGCAGCACACTTTGAGAGGCCATCTGCAATATCATTCTGAGCTCTTGGGACGTGCTCCATTTGCAGACCTTCAAAGTGTTCTTCTAGCTTCCTCACTTCATCAACATAAGCTTCCATCAAAGGGCTCTGGTAACTCTTATTCACTTGTCGGACCACCAACTGTGAATCTCCCCGCACAATCAACTTCTTGATCCCAAGCTCGGCTGCAATTCTGAGGCCGGCAAGCAAACCTTCATACTCTGCAGTGTTGTTTGTCGCTTGTTCCTTGGGAAAGTGCATCTGGACAACATAATTGAGGTGCTCTCCGGTGGGCGCTATGAGCATCACGCCGGCACCGGCGCCTTGCAGCGAGAAAGCACCATCAAAGTACATTATCCACTCGTTGCTCGCTTCTTGGACGGGGACGCTTGTCTCTGGGACTTCTTCATCTGGCGTTGGGGTCCATTCCGCTATGAATTCTGCCAAAGCTCTGCTCTGTATGGTTGAAGTACTCTCAAACTTGAGACCAAAGCTTGACAGCTCCAGTGCCCACTCGACGATCCTGCCTGTTGCTTCGGGATTTTGCAATATCCTCTTCAACGGAAAGCGAGTGACCACCGTTATCTCGTGCGCTTGGAAGTAATGGCGCAGCTTCCTTGAGGCCATGAGGAGGCCGAAAAGCAACTTCTGCACCCCAGAGTATCTTGATCTAGCCCCCTGCAGAAGGGAACTTACCAAATACACTGGGCGCTGCACCATCTTCCTTCGCACTTCTCCTTGCTCCTGCGCAGACTTGTCCTTGTCGGGGCCAGAGCTTGTCGGGGAAGCCCCCTGCTTGTCGCTGGAATCGCTTGTCGGGGATGTGGGTTCCTCATCTGCCTCCCTCTCCGCTACTAACGCAGCACTAACCACTTGATTGGTTGCCGCTAGGTACAGCAGCAACTTCTCTTGTGGCCTAGGTGCGACAAGTATCGAAGTGGAGGACAGGTATCCTTTCAAGTCTTGCAGCGCTGCCTCCGCTTCCGGAGTCCATTTCATGGGACCTGCCTTTTTCAAAATTTTGAAGAAAGGCAGGGCGCGTTCTGCAGACTTTGAAATGAACCTGCTGAGGGCCGCCACACAACCAGCAAGTCTCCTTACGTCCTTGACGCGCTTCGGGGCTTCAATCTGCTCGATGGCTTTTATCTTGTCGGGATTGGCTTCAATCCCCCTCTGGGACACAAAGAACCCGAGAAGCTTGCCGGAGGGAACTCCGAAGACGCACTTCTCGGGGTTCAGCTTGAGTTGGATCTTGCGCAGATTCTCAAAGGTTTCCTCTAAGTCTTGTATCAGGGTATCTTTGCTCTTGCTCTTGACCACTATATCATCCATGTAGGCTTCTATATTCCTGTGGATCTGTGGCTCAAAAGCAGTGTGCACCACCCTCGCAAATGTGGAGCCTGCATTCTTCAATCCAAAGGGCATGCGTATGAAGCAATATGTGCCGCATGGAGTAATGAATGCAGTCTTCTCTTCATCTTCCTTGGCCATGAATATCTGGTGGTAACCTGAGTATGCATCAAGGAACAAGAGCAACTCACATCCAGCTGTGGAGTCAACAATTTGGTCGATGCGCGGCAAGGGAAAGGGATCCTTGGGACAAGCTTTGTTCACGTCGGTGAAGTCTATACAAAGTCTCCACTTTCCATTAGCCTTTCGCACGACAACTGGATTGGCCAACCACGTGGGATGTATTACGCCTCTAACCAGGCCTGCTGCTTCTAACTTCTTTATTTCTTCTGCTATGAACTCTTGGCGCTCCACGGCTTGCTTCCTGACCTTCTGCTTGACGGGTCGCGCGTGAGGACAAACAGCAAGCTTGTGCTCCATTACCTTCCTGGGAACGCCGGGGATGTTAGACGGTTACCATGCAAACACGTCGACATTCGCCCGCAGGAAGGCAACGAGCGCGCTTTCCTATTTGTGGTCGAGTGTAGCACTGATGGTGAAGGTACCACCAGTGCCGTCCTCCTTGGCGGACACCTTCTTGGTTGCCGGTGGAGCTGCCATTCCTTTCTTGCACTTGCCGGTGGAGCTCGATGGTGCGTCCTCGACGGCAGCGCAGCACTCTGAGGAGGTGCGTTTGCCGGAGTGGTCCCCAGAGCTCTTGCCGGACTTGGTCTTGTTCTTCCCCCTGGGAGCTTCAGCGGCAAGTGTGTTGTTTTCTGCTGCGGCTGCTGCATCCCGGTAGATCTTGTTGGCGCAGATAAGCGCGTCCTTCTTGTCGCCAGGGACAGAGATGACGCTTATCGGCCCCGGCATCTTGAGCATGTTGTATGCATAGTGGGAAGCTGCCATGAACTTGGCGAGGGCAGGACGGCCAAGTATCCCATTGTATGGCAATGGGATATCGGCAACGTCAAACGTGATCCGCTCCGTCCTGAAGTTGAGCTCCCCGCCAAAGGTTACTGGCAGCGTAATCTTCCCCTTCGGCTTGCTCCTTCCCGGGTTGATCCCTTGGAACGACCCGGTTTCCTCGAGCTCGCTGTCGGGGATCTGTAGTTTCTTGATCACAGCTGAGGAGATCAAGTTCAGGCCGGCCCCGCCGTCAACCAACATCTTGGTGACCTTGAGGTTGCGGATAGTTGGTGAGACCAACATCGGCAAGCACCCGACCGCAGTTGTGCGGTCAGGGTGGTCCTCAAGGTCAAAGATGATGGGCGTGCCGGACCACTTCAGCAGCCTGCGTGACTCGACGGGCGGCTCAGCTGCATTCACTTCTCGCACCCACTGCTTGAGCTGGCGGTGGGAAGTGTGCAGAGAGGCACCTCCGTCAACACACAGAACTTCTGTGACCTTCTGGAACTCCTGCTCGCTGTTGTCTCCTTCTTCCATGTCATCATCGTCGTCTTCATCCTCATCCTTGTCGCGGCCCCGGGGAGGTCTGTCACCTTGCCGCTGCTTGGCCTTGCCGCGGCGTCCTCCCCGGCCATTGAACGGCCGCTTCTTGCTGGGTTCTCCTCCGCCCCCTTGGGCCTTCTCCTTGTCACGACGCTCGTATTCAGCCTTCTGCTGCTCTACGAGGTACTCCACTCTTTTGCAGTTCTGGAGATCGTGGCCCTTGGTGCGGTGGATCTTGTAGTACTGCTTGTCGGAGCCGTCCTGCTTGTCGGCTGCCGCTACAGGGGCGGGCTCCTTGCCGGAACCGCCAGCCTGTGCCTTCTTGGCGGGAGCCTCCTTGCCGGACTGCTCGACAACCAGTACCTCCTTGCTCTTCTTCTTTCTGTTATTCCGCCGCCGGCTTTTCCTTGCCGGGGCGACGTCTTCACTGTCGCTTCCTCCTGCGCCCGTATCCTCTCCGGGGAGTCTCCTCCCCTCTTCAGCGCGCGCGCACTTGTCAGCCAGAGCGTAGAGCTCGCTGACATCCCGGATCTTGGTCATGGCCATCTCCTCCCTCATCAGGCGGTTACGCACGTTCTGGTGAAACGCGCTGATAACCGCGGCAGGGTGGACGTCGGGAATGTTGTGCTGGACGCGGCTGAATCTTTGGATGTATTTGCGCAGGGACTCTCCCTCCTTCTGGGCGAGGATGTGGAGATCGCTCTCCTGGCCGTGAGGTTTGTGGCCGCCCGTGAAGGCGCCAACAAACTGGTGGCACAGATCTGCCCATGAGGAGATGGAGCTCTCCGGCAAGTGCATAAGCCAAGACCGGACGTTTGGCTTAAGCACTAGTGGGAAGTAGTTGGCCAGTATCTTCTCGTCGCGTCCCCCGGCAGCCTGCACTGCAATGGTGTAGATGCTGAGGAACTCCGAGGGGTGTGTCTTGCCGTCGTACTTCTCGGGTACGTCGGGCTTGAAATTCTTCATGCTGGGCCACTGGACTTGCCGCAGCTCACGGGTGAACGCAGGGCAACCTGCCGCGTACGGCAAGTCGCCTGGTTCACCGGGCGCGTGTGTGTCGACAGCGGTCCCAGCGCGCTGATCTGACTATCTTCGGGCTTCTCGTCGACGCTCGATGCGAGTCCGAGCGTCCTCTTGCTGCCTGTCCTCCAGGACTTGGCGCTGATCGCGGCGAGCCCGCGGATCCGACGACGCCGTAGAGTCGTCGTCGACGTTGATCCGGCGGGGTGGCGATTTCTGCTTCCGTGGCGGGGAGTGCACGGCTGTTGCACCCCCGGCGGTCTTGTCTCCATCGGCCTTCGTCTGGTCGACTTGCCGCGGCTGCGACGTTGCCGGCTGCTGCGGCGTATCGTTGTTGGCGAAGGCGATGAGGCTCTGGATCGTCGCCCTCCAGTCTTCGGCTTTATCTGCCGCTGGATGGAAATCGAGGAGCAGCTGTGCTCTTGCTAGAGCTTCTGCTGGAGAGGAGGGGAGCGGCGGCGAGCGGTGCGAGGAGCGAGATATGCTCGGACTTCTAACAGGGTTAGAAGGAGCAGTTTCTCGCCCTGGCGACCGCGCCTTGCTCGTACCAGCACACTGGCCTTGAGCATCCCGCGATCCTCCGGCTTGTCCACGCCCCAGCAAGCGTATGGTACCTCCCGTACCACGCCGCTGCGGGTCTTGCACCTCCTGGGAGGGACGTGGGGCATGTACTGACGCCGAGGCTTTGGAGTTCGCCCGGTCGTCCGTCTTGTCCTTGGACTTGGTGGCGCCGTGAGTCTCCTCACCGGCGGTCACCCTTCCGCCGGCGTCTACCCCACCAACCGTTGGTTCTGGCGGTGGCGGGATCGACGCAGACGGGCCTCCGACCTCCGAAGCCTTCTTCTTCGGAGGCATGTTGATGCTGGCGATGAGGTTGATGAAGCTGGTGAAGTTGCTGAAGGTTGCGCCCGCGTGAGCGCCGGATCAGGTTCGCACAACCTCGACGCCCCCTACCTGGCGCGCCAAAGATGTCGGGGGAAACTGTCCTCCCACGAGCACCTATGGGACCGGAGCCCCTTCTACGTTGCGGTAAGGGAGCGGAGGGAGCACGGAGAGCAGATCGAGGAGCACACGCGGGCAGTTTACCCAGGTTCGGGCCGCGCGGACGCGTAAAACCCTACTCCTGCTTAGGTTGTATTGAGCTCGGGAGCTTGAAGATCTACAGTACTAGCTACACCGAGCGAGAGAGTTGTCTAGGTTGCGAATCGAACCCCCTCTACGTTGTGCATGGGCCTCCTTTTATAGCTCAAAGGGGTCACCGACAGGTGTCAACGTAGAGGAGGGTAAAAGTGTAATTTTTGTGGTAGTTGCAACAGTGCATGAACAGTTGTCTTCACCTAACTTTGACAGTGGGGGACAAGGGCATTAAATGCCCATCGCCGTCGCCCCCAAAAGCGTCCGTCCATGCTTCTCCGTTCGCCACGGCGGTAGCCTCGTCACCGTGGCTTGCCACCGTGTGCCCCAGGCTGCACAGCCGTCCGCCACGTGCCCCTGGAAGGGCCCCAAGGCGACGCATGGGCAGAAGAGCTGGAGCGCGGGCACACAGCGTAGGCTTCCCCGGCAAGCACCTTGCCGGGGCCGTGATCTTGCCGGGCCCGGAAGCTTGTCGCTCTCCGGGTCCTGCCGGGGCGCATGACGCGCCGAGGCATCTCTTGAGATATGTATTCCTTGGCCTTCCTGGCAAGCTCCTCTTGCCAGGGTCTTGTGCTAAAGTGATAACCTTGAGCCTGGTGCGGCCTTCCCGGCAAGCTCCTCTTGCCGGGGCCTTGATCTTCTGACTTGTATACTTTGTTCTTGAATGGCTTCATAGGGACCAGAAAGGTTCTTGGCGAGCACGTGGTAAGCCCTGCCACGGGAAGCTGCTACTGCCCATGCACAAGTTGGGGTACTAAGGTACCCCTATCTTAGTACACCGACAAATTCTCTTAATTGTGGCATGAATGTTCAGATCTGAAAGATTCAAGACAAAAGTCTATATTAACATAAGAAATAATAATACTTCAAACATACTAAAAAGCAATCATGTCTTCTCAAAATACCATAGCTAAAGAAAGTTATCCCTACAAAATCATATAGTCTGGCTATGCTCCCTCTTCATCACACAAAATATTCATATCATGCACAACCCCGATTTCAGCCAAGCACTTGTTTTCATACTCTATTCTTTCAAACCTTTCAACTTTCACGCAATACATGAGCGTGAGCCATGGACATAACACTATGGTTGGAATAGAGAGGTGGTTGTGGAGAAGACAAAAGGAGGGAGATAGTCTCACATCGACTAGGCGTATCAACGGGCTATGGAGATGCCCATCAATAGATATCAATGTGAGTGAGTAGGGATTGCCCTGCAACGGATGCACTAGAGCTAAATATGTATGCAAGCTCAACAAAAGAAACTA
This sequence comes from Secale cereale, assembly GCA_902687465.1. Classification (NCBI taxonomy): domain Eukaryota; kingdom Viridiplantae; phylum Streptophyta; class Magnoliopsida; order Poales; family Poaceae; genus Secale; species Secale cereale. The sequence goes on along the minus strand of LR738713.1, from coordinate 718,912,490 downwards.
GTGGGTGTGCATCCAACTTGCTTGCTCACGAAGACCTAGGGCATTTGAGGAAGCCCATTGTTGGAATATACAATCCAAGTTCTATAATGATCATTCCCACTAGTATATGAAAGTGACTAAACATGAGACTCTCTATCATGAAGAACATGGTGCTAATTTGAAGCACAAGTGTGGAAAAAGATAGTAGCAATTGTCCCTTTTTTCTTTGGCTTCTTTTTTCTTTTTTGGAGGGGCTTTATTGATTTAGCCTTTCCTCACATGGGACAATGCTCTAATAAGGATGATCATCACACTTTCATTGAATTACAACTCGATATTACAACTTGATACTAGAACAAAGTATGACTCTATATGAATGCCTCCGGCGGTGTACCGGGATGTGCAATGAATCAAGAGTGACATGTATGAAAAATTATGCATGGTGGCCTTGCCACAAATACGATGTCAACTACATGATCATGCATGGCAATATGACAATATGATGCGTATCATCTGAACGAAACGGTGGAAAATTGCATGGCAATATATCTCGGAATGGCTATGGAAATGCCATGATAGGTTGGTATGGTGGCTGTTTTGAGGAATATATATGGTGGCTGTTGTGAGGAAGGATATATAGTGGGTGTATGGTACCGGCGAAAGTTGTGCGATACAAGAGAGGCTAGCAATGGTGGAAGGGTGAGAGTGCGTATAATCTATGGACTCAACATTAGTCATAAGAACTCACATACTTATTGCAAAAAATCTACGAGTCTTCAAAACAAAGCAATCAACACATGCTCCTAGGGGGGAGGTTGGTAGGAGTTAACCATCGCGCGCCCCCTACCTCCACACAAAGGTTGACACTTTACAAATACCTCATGCTCTAACTTCGTCACATATCGGTTCACCATATGTGCATGCTATGGGAATCACTAACCTTAACACAAGTATTTCTCAATTTCATGATAACTCCACTAGCATGACTCTAATATCACTATCCTCATATCTCAAAACAATTATCAAGCATCCAACTTCTCATCATATTCTATGCACTTAGCGTGAAAGTTTTTACTACATTGATATTGGATGTCTATCATGTGAAGACTAGTTTTATAGCCTAAGCACATTAGCATGTTGTTTTAATAGACTCTCAAAAGGATATAAGTGAAGCATGAGAGTTCAACAATTTCTTCCAAATATTATCACCACCGTGCTCTAAAAGATATTAGTGAAGCACTAGAGCAAAAACTATTCAACTCAAAAGATATAAGTGAAGCACATAGAGTGTTATATCAATTTCTAGGCCATATTTAACTCTCTCAAATAGGTGTGTCCAGTAAGGATAATTGTGGCAAACTAACAAGCAAAGACTCAAATTATACAAGACTCTCCAAGCAAAACACATATCATGTGGTGAATAAAAATATAGCTCCGAGTATAGTTATCGATGGATGAAGACGAAAGAGGGGATGACTTCCCGGGGCATCCCCAATCTTAGGCTTTTGGTTGTCCTTGAATTTTACCTTGGGGTGCCATGGGCATCCCCAAGCTTAGGCTCTTGCCACTCTTTGTTCCATAGTCCATCAAAGCAATACTCAAAACTTGAAAACTTCACAACACAAAACTTAGACAAAAATCTCGTGAGCTCCGTTAGTATAAGAAAGCAAACCACTACTCAAAGGTACTGCAATGAATTCATTATTTGTTTATATTGGTGTTAAACCTACTGTATTCCAACTTCTCTATGGTTCATACTTCCCAATATTACTCATAGATGCATTGAAATAAGCAAACAACACACAAAAAACATAATCTGTCAAAAACAGAACAGCCTGTAGTAATATGCAGGTTTCGCATACTTCTGTAACTCCAAAAAATTCAAACTAAATTAGTAAACGTGAGGAATTTGTCTATTAATCATCTGCAAAAATAATCAACTAAATAGCACGCTCCAGTAAAATCTGGTGACCATTCTAGCGAGCGCTAACGATTCTGTTTTTCACAGCAAGATCATATAAAGTTCACACAAGTCTTCCCAAAGGTTCTACTTGGCACAAGCACTAAACAAAACACCAAACCACATCTAAACAGAAGCTAGATGCAATATTTATTCCTAAACAGAAGCAAACACAAAAAAATATAAAATTGGGTTGCCTCCCAACAAGCGCTATCGTTTTACGCCCCTAGCTAGGCACGATAGTTCAAGGATGCTCACACGAAAGACAAGACTTGAAGCACAAAGAGAGCATCATAAAGCATGTGACAAACACATCTAAGTCTAACATACTTCCTATGCATAGGCATCTTATAGGAAAACAAATTACCAATACAAGCAAGATCTAGCATATGCAAGGAAGGAGAAAGAAACAAGATCAATCTCGACATGAAGAGAGGTAATTTAGTCACATGAAGATTTCTACAACCATATTTTACTCTCTCATAATAATTGCATGTAGGATCATAAGAAAATTCAACAATATAGTTATCACATAACATATTCTCAAAATGATCCACATGCATGCAAAGTTGACTCTCTTCCAGAATAGTGGGATCAACATTAACTAAAGTCATGACCTCTCCAAACCCACATTCAATAGTATTGAAAACATTATTATCAATCTCATATTCATCATGGGGCTTAAATAAATTTCCAAGATCATAAGAAGAATCACCCCAATCATGATCATTGCAACAAGTAGTGGACATAGCAATACTAGCATCCCCAAGCTTAAGGTTTTGCATATTATTAGCACAATTGACATCAATAGAATTTATAGTAACATCATTGCAATCATGCTTTTTATTTAAGGAGCTAACATGAATCACTTTTTCTTTTAACAATTCCTCACAATTTCCAGATTCATAAATTTCAAGCAAAACCTCATAAAGATAATCTAGTGCATGCAGCTCACTAGCAATAGGTTCAACATAATTGGATCTCTTAAAGAGATTAGCAAGTGGATGAGGATCCATACTTTAGCAAGTGAAGATGCAAGCTAATTGAGGGCACATAGCAACACAAGCAAACAGAAAGGCGAACGGTAAACACACGGCAGAAGAAGGGCGAATAAAACGACAAGGGTGAAGTGGGGGAGAGAAAAACGAGAGGCAAAAAATGTAATGCAAATGATAAGGGTTTGTGATAGGTACTTGGTATATGACTTTTGTGTAAGCCTCCCCGACAACGGCGCCAAAAATTCTTCTTGCTACTTCTCGAGCTTGAGTTGTATTCCCTCAAAGAGGAAAGGGAGATTGTGACGCCCCGAGACCGATGTGCCAGGTGTCAGCCAGTTATTCATCGTCGTTGCCATGTCATTTTCTTGCGTGTTGCATTTTGCCATGTCATCGTGTGCATTGCATCAGCATGTTTTCAAAACTTGCATCCGCCCGAGTCCGCCCGTCCTCTCCGTTGTCCGTTCTGAGCCCAGACACACTTGCATGCGCCCGCGACACCTCCGGATATTTATTTTATGAGTGGCCGAAAAATGTTCTCGGAAGGGGTTGAAACTTGGCGTGTGGTCTTATTATAGTGTAGACACACCGCCTGCCAAATTTCATCGCATTCGGATTTCGTTTGATAGCCCAACGGGTAACCATGTTAACCGCCGGAAGCCCCTTCTCTTTTGGCCCAGCACCCCTCCACAAGAGCCCGCTAGCCCATCCTAACCACCTCCATGCTCTCGGTCGTTGGATCGTGATCGGGTGGCCGAAAACCGCTCCTCATTTGGACAGTCCTAGCTCTCTCTACCTATAAATAGGTCCTCCCCCTCCATTTTTTCGCGGATGAACCCTAGCCCCGCTCCCCTCGCACCGCCGGACATGTCCAGCCTCCACGTCGCCCCGGCCAATCGCCTTCCGCCACCTCAGCAGCGCCACCACCCCGAGCCAACCAGCAAACGCCACGTCACCCCGCCGCCGGCTCTCTCTCTCCTCCCACCACCGAAGCCCGCACCGCCCAGATCCGGCCGCCGGGCCTGGATCCCCGCGCCCGCCGCCGCCAGCGCCTCGTCCACCTCCCGCAGAAGCCGCCTCCATGGCTCGCCGCTCCGGCCACCGGAGTATCATCAGAGCCGGACCCCGCTGCCGCATCGCCTCGCCGCTGCAGGCGCTAGACCTCTCCTCGCCGCCGAGCGCCCCGCCTCCTGGCTCCCGCTCGCCGCTGCCAGTTGCGAGCTACGCAGACTCCCTTCGGCCAGCCGCCGCACCTGCTCGCCGGATCCGCCCTCCAGCCTCCTCCTCCGCCATGCCCCGCCGGAGTAGTCTCCAGCGCCGCCGCCCTTGCCCTCGATCCAGGCGGGATCGGGAGGACGATGACGTGAGCCTCTCCCGCTCGCCTTCGTGGGCCCCAGCCTCCCCGCGGCCCACCGCTCGGGCCCGTCCCCAGCAGGCCGACCCCTCCTCCTCTGCCTTCTGGGCCTCGGCCCACTCTGGTGAGCCCCGGCCTACCCACTATCCCGCGCCTTGAGTGTATATTAGTATTCTACGCTCAGCTGAGACTTAGTCTTTTTTTGCTAAGTCCCTGGTAATTTCATAAAATGTTGCATTCTTTGACTGCTAGTAACTATGTGCACGTGGATCCGTTTTGAGTGAATAATATGTCCAAATGTTCGTTGTGATATGCTCTTCATATTGTTGTACTGTGGCATGCTTGGTTGAGATCATCTTGATGCCCTAATCCTCGTTGCAAGAGTGCTACATGTTTAAAACTGCTGAAAACTGTTGTTATGTTAGCATGTTCGTGATGTGATAAGTTTGTGCATGTTGGTCCAAATGGAGTGTGTGATATGTCAAAATGTTCATTGTGAAGTGCTCTACATGTTGGTTGCTGTAGCATTCATGTTAGGTGCCATATTGCCATGTTAATCTCTGTTGCAAAAGTGTATGTGGCTGTTAAGCGCTGAAACTTATTATGAGATGCTGATTTGACTTGTTCATAGCTATTGATGTGTTTGTCTTTCATGCCACATGTCAATATGTTTTAGAAGCACAATCATGCCATCTTTGCTGTGGTGCAATCCACTGTTCATGTTATGCCTTGAGGTGTTTGCAACAAGCTTGCAAAGTGGCCTACTCGCTGATGTTATTTTCTGAGACTTGTTAAAACCGCTAAGTCTGAACCTGTTAAACCTGATGCTATGTTTGCTTGATGCCTCACTCAAATTCAGGATTGTTTTGGGTTGGCTAATGATCATGTCTTGTTGTCCATGTTATGCTCTATCCATCCATGCCCTTGTTTGCCTATATGGCCTGCTGTAGCTTATTTATATCTTGCTCTCAAGTTGCTATAAATGTACATGTCAGTCTGTTATCAGCATGATCAATATGGTGAAGCTTGTTGTTATTGATCCATGCCTCCTATGGAGTTGTTCCAATGGAGTTGTTTGATGTATGCTATGTCTATTACATGTCCATGATCCTTATATACTTACTAGAGTTGATATGCTTGTTGTTTTGTGCCTCCGAAGGCAGCATCGTGATGATGTTTTTGCCTTCCCAGATTTTGGCTAAGTCTGAGAAATCTATAAACTTATTGAATCTTATCATGCTTGTTTAATTGTGTTCCAGCAAGTTTTTGGGCCTGCTCTAAGTTCATGCTTGTTAAGTATCATGTCTGTTTCACATCCATGCCTCTTGTTATCATGTTTGGGTGTTGTAGCATATATATACCTTGCTCCAAAGTTGCTATGTTGCTGATTTTGGACAGCTTGTTGTTATATCTTGTTTCGTGTGTATGTGTTGAACCGTTGCTCCGTTTTGAGCGTGCCCTATATGAAACTTGTGTGTTTTTGCATGTAGAAGCATAATATCATGTTGTATTCATGTTTGGAGTGTGTTTGCTTGATGTTTGGGTGCATCTAGCACCGATGACATGCTTGTCTTGTTTTGCTCACATCTTCTAAGCCGTAGCTCCGAATTAAATAAACTTTATATGTAACTTGACTAGAATTTCGAGTAGATCATCATGGTGCATTGTTATATGTTGTTTTCGGCCTCATTTAAACTTGTTGTTTTGTGTTGTTCTTGTGTGCTTCATCCCTTGCCATGAATTGCATCATATAGACTTGTCTTGCATCATACTTGGTTGAGCATCTTGTCATGTTCTTGAGTGGTGTGTTTACCATGTTGTGTGCTTCTTCTCGCTAGTTCATATTCCGTTGCGATCGTGAGGATTCGTTCGACTTAACTTGGTTCGTCTTCATGGCTTATTCTTCGTCTACTTCATGGACTCGTTATTCTTCCTTGCGGGATCTCAGGCAAGATGACCATCCCCTTGGATACCTTTACTATCATTGCCATGCTAGTTGTCTCGATGCTATCGTTATATGTCGCGCTACCCATGTTTTATTGTCAGCCCCTCTCCTTGTTGCCATGAAACCTCTAACCTTTGACACCTTTGTAATGCCCAGGATGGGACTATACCTCCTACGTGTCGAGGCACGACTTAAAGGCATAAGCCCATTCTGGAATGATCTCAAGTTTGGTATCTTTGCACGACTCATGTAAAAGAGGGATTAAATTGCAAAAGGAGATAGTTGGCTTACACTCGCCACTTCACACAATACATTACATAAGCAAAACATCCAAAACATCACAACCCGACTACGGGCGAAGATCCAAAAGAAAGATACCAAAAACAACATAAAGCCACAGGTCCGAATCGCCCCTAGTAGAAACCACTACTGATCGTCAAAAACGTCACAAGCATACGGCCACACTCTTCATCGAGCTCCCAATGAAGTACTTGAACCAGCTCCTGCATCATTCTCGGCTGAACCTGCATCTGGTGTTGTAGTATCTGTGAGCCACGAGGACTCAGCAATCCCATAACCATGGGTATCAAGACTAGCAAAGCTTTATGGGTAGGAAGAGGTAAAGTGGTGAGGTTGCAGCAGCGGCTAAGCATAATATGGTGGCTAACTTACGAGTACCAGAATAAGATGAGCTTCTACGCAAACGGTCGCAACTAGTAGTGATCGCTAAAGATCCTGAACTACATACGAATCAAACATAACCCCACCGTGTTCTCTTCTCAAAGTGAAAAGAGACAGTCACGGTTACTCACACAGTTGTGTGTTTTACTTCGGATCCTCTGTCAAGTTTTCTACAACCGGACATTAACAAATTCCAATCTGCCACATAACCGCGGGCAGGGCTTTCGAAAGATTATAACCCTGCAGGGGTGTCCCAACTTAGCCCATCACAAGCTCTCATGATTAGCTGAAGTGATAAATATAATATCATCACCCCTTATCTTAGGGAAATCCGATCAGGCTCGGCATCCCGGTGCACAAGACATTTCGACAATGGTAAAACAAGTCCAGCAAGACCTCCCGGTGTGTCGACACCCTGATAGTAGTCGCGCGTATCTCTACTCAGGCCACGACCGGATGGGCGATTATACGAGTAAAACCAAACCTCGAGTTTCCCCGTGGTGGCCCCGCATACTCCCCGTTTGGGACCAACACCATCAGCACTGGCCCCCCTGCTATGTAGAAAGAATCCTCGGGTAGCGCTAACTCCCTATGCAATTTAATTAATTAATTAAGTTGTTATTATGAGCAAATTAAAACCAATGTTGGGCCATGCTGGAGGAGTTTTATTCAAAGTCGAACTGTCAAGGGGTCCCCATCCACCCATCGTGTAAGGAACGCAAAATCAAGGAACATAATGCCGGTTTATCGGCGCCTAAGGTGGCATGAGTGGAACAAAACACCGAGCAAAAGGCCAAGCCTTCCACCCATGCCCAGTATATAGCTGTGTTAATAATAATTATAGATATTGTGATATTCCAACAACAAGTTCCCTCCTGGAACGAACTTCATCTTTACCTGCAACTAACAACGCTATAAGAGGGGCTGAGCAAGCGGGTAACATAGCCAAACAGTGGTTTTGCTAGGAAGGTTTCAAAGGTTAGAGGTTTCATGGCAACAAGGAGAGGCTGACAATAAAGATGGGTAGCGCGACATGTAACGATAGCATCGAGACGACTAAGCATGGCAATGGTAGTAAAGGTATCCAAGGGTATGATCATCTTGCCTGGGGTTCCGCAAGGGAGAAGAACGGTCCATGAAGTAGACGGAGCAACATAGTCGAGCGCATCCTCACAACTCCGGAACGAAACCAAAGCTAACAAGAGAAGCAACCGGATAGAAGCAAACAACACGGTAAACACACAATCATAAACATGGCATACGATGCACATCCAAGTATGATGCATGTCCGGTTTAATTACGCATGGCATGGCAATGTGCACAAACAAGTACTACAAGTTAAGTGGAGTTCAATATGCAACGAGTTGCATATTGACGAAACACCACATTTTATTTATTTAGTTGACTCTCGTTTATTTACAAGACAAGATTAAATGTTTTTAACATAGCAAGAGGTGAAGCAAGAGCAAACTACCTATTTAGGCATTTTAAATGAGGCCGGAAATAACAACAACAATTCCGGAAAATCCCCATGAGCATGTTTAGCAATTTTTAAGCAAACAACAATTCACACATTTTAATGTTGTTAACATGATGCGGATGACATGATCAAGTTTATGCAATTTTTATTAAAAGTTGACATGAAGATGATAAGGAGTAATTGTCACCGTGGTGGAAGGAAAAGGGTGCCATGGCAACGATCCGAAAATGATGCAACGGCAACATCTCGGTACCGGTAACTCGTTGAGAGACCGGTGCAAAAGCAAGGTGGCGTGAGCGAGCGAAACAAGATGAAAGGTGGGGTGATCCCATCACCGGGTTCCCACGGGTCGGCGACGAGGCAACCGAGGAGCACGACAAAAGTCGAAACGGGCACGGTGCACACAAGGGAAACAACTCATACAACCACAACAAGCAGTCCACGGGTCATCGTCTCGGGGTTATACCTTCGAAGCGTTCGTTCTCGGAGGGGGTTCGAGTCATCGCGGGACGTAGTGGAAGTAGACGTTCTCGCGAGTCGTGGTACACGTTCGTAGAGGTTCGGGGTCGGTGTCGTGGAACTTGAGGTCTTGGTCTTCGGCGTCGAGGTACTTGGCGAATCCCTCGTTTCCGGGGCGACGGTAGTGGTACATGCCATAGAGGGAAGTAGTTGTTCTCGTTCATCGGTAGGGGTACTTGTCGCATCGCCTATCGTAGTGGTACTTGTTTATTCACCGAAGGTAGTCGTTCGGTCGTAGCGGTCTTGCCGGTCTCGGTCTCGAGTCGTAGTTGTACATGTCATTTAGTCGTCGTGTAGTCGAACTTGAAGGTCGTCGGCGACTCGAAGGGGTACTTGGCGTCGGTCTCGATCCGGAGATGAGCTTGACGCCTCCGGGGACCTCATGCACTTGGCAGAGGAACTTGGCCGGGGCAGCAACTAGTCGAAGCAGGGCTCGGCGACGGGACCCGGACCGTCGACAGAGGCAGGGGCTTGGCGACTCACACGAAGCAGGGGAGCTTGGCGCGAGGCTTCGGTTTCTCGTCTCCCTTGCAGACGAGGCGAGGCAGGAGGTCGGCCAAGGAGGAGCTCGGGCGGCTCAGCGTCACGGCTGACGCAGCTCGCGAAGGAGATGCGGCTCCGCCCCGTCCATGGCGGCTGGAGGGCGCCGAAGGGGCAGGTTGCGGCCATGGCGAGGAGGCAGGGGCGTGGGCGGAGGAGAGGTGGCCGCGGAGACGGAGCAGGTGCTCGGGGCGGCGCCGGCGCGGGGCACTGCTGGTCGAGAGATGGGGCGAGGTGAGGAGGAGAACGGAGGAAGGCGCGCAGGGATCCGTCGAGGAGGAGAAGGCCGCGGGGACTCGCGCGATCGCTGGGTTTCGGGCGCCCGGCTGGCGCGCTGAGGTGGCCGCTGGAGGAGGCGAGGGAGGTTGGGGCGACAGGACGAGGCCCAGGCGGGGCGATGCGCACTGGAGAGGAGGGAGCGGGGCGCCGGCCTGACGAGCGAGGAGAGGATCGGGCGCTGGGGCTCGATGCGCTGGGAGGGAGATGGGGACAAGGAGAGGACGATCGAGGGGCTGGCGCGAGGGAATCGGGGTTGGGATGGTGGCGAGCCAGAGAGGGGGGTCGAGCGAGAAGGAGGGTGCGGCGGACAGGGGGAGAGATCGAGGGAATGGGGTCAGGCTGCTAGGGTTAGGGGAGCGCTGAGGAGGCTGGGCCTCGGGCCAGAAGGAGGAGTTGGGCCGGCTGGGAGGGGAGGCTGAGCCAATGCTCCGATTCTTTCTCTTTTTAGCAGAAAACAAAAAAAAAAGAGAAAGAAGAAAGAAAGAGAGGGGTTAGGGAAAAGTTGCACATAAGGTTATTTTTCTCGGGCATCATAAAATGAGCACGGTCTGAGAAAAATAGAAAAGGCATGATCGAGATATAATTCAAACTTATTTGAATTTAATCAAATGGGTTTGAACTAAGACTTGATTTTTGAAGGGTCCAAAAATGTTGAGGATTTTGGAGGAACCTCGATAAACGGGAAAAGAAATATAGGGAAGGTTTTTGACGGTGAAACTTGAATTAAGAGGCATGGGGAATATATGCAAGTGTGTTTGGGTTAATTCCAAACAAATGGAATATTTATTTATAATAGCTCCATAATATTAGGAGGATATGTTATAAAGAGAAATCATTCTTCCCTCGATTTAAATAGAACGAAGGTCCACACGATTTATTTAAGTTGAGATGCAAAGGTTAAAGACATGATGGCATGATGACAAGATGCAATGCAAAAATAAATAACGCAAGCACAAATGAAACACACGGAAGAACCCGGAACATCTGGAATCTTCTGGAATCTTCTGGGACGTCGGTCTTCGGGCGTCACAACTCTCCCACACTAACAGAGGATCTCGACCCGAGATCCTAGAGATGGCACCGGTAAAAAAAACGGAAGAGGAAGAGGTAAAACAAAGTTGCTTCTTTGACAGACGAGTGAAACCAAAGAACCTTGAGAGGTTGAACAATCTGAAAGAAGAATACAACGGAGATGAACGAAGTTGAGAGCACTCCGGTAAAAGGAGGAACAAGGAACATTACGAGAACCTTGTAGGTTGAAAGACATGAAACAAGAGCTCACGGATGACGAAAGAATTTCAAAACCACTCCGGTTAACCAAGATTGAGAAAGGAAAAAGAACGAAATAATTTGGACAGCACTCCGTCTGAAAATGGAAGGAATAAACAAGAACTTGCCAAGTTGAGATGATACTTGATGAAAATAACAACACACAGCCTCCGGAACAATTAAAAGAATGGCACAAAGGTAAGAAAGATTCAGACAGCACTCCGGTTGAAAAGATAGGAAAAACTAGATAAGATGACGTAACTTTAATGAAGAATACAACACTTCGGTTAAATAGATAAACAAGGAAAAGAACATGATCTTGACAAAATGGTATTATGGTTTGGAGCTAGCAACATCACAATGCCTCCGGAATGAAAGAATAGAATATAGATCCATGAAAGAATTGAACGGAGAAGAAAAAGACAACTTCTCTCAAAATTGAATATGAAAGAGCATCCTTACGATGAAGGGTTAATAGAGTTGTTGGAAATTCAACAACGAAAAGAATAAGTTTGATGTGGGCTTATGGAAGGTGACAACCAGCCACTAATAGAAACGAATTGCTTGGATTGAGATCAACAAGGAAATGAAAAACTTATCTCACCGGGAGGATAAATGAAGAACTTGGGTCATTTATAAGCACCATAATAGCTACAATTCTCAAGGAAAGCTTTAGGTGAAATACAACCCAAGATTACTCCAACAAATAAATTAAAGGGTTGAAAAGATCTCCTTAACAAGGAAAATGATGGTTTTAAATATCTCATTCTTGATAACTTGTGAATCATGAAACATGGAGGAAAATTATCAAGAATGACATAACACCACCTGAAAAGATAAGGTAGAAAGGATTGCAATTGGAAAGCATGATGAAGAATGCTTGAGGTCCACCAAGAATCTTGATGAAGACTTCGAGGATGAATTAAATGATGAAGTGTTGGGGAACGTAGTATTTTAAAATTTTCCTACGATCACGCAAGATCTATCTACCAGATGCATAGCAACGAGAGGGGTGAGTGTGTCTACGTACCCTCGTAGACCGGGAGCGGAAGCGTCAAGTGACGCGGTTGATGTTGTCGAACTTCTTCGCGATTCAACCGATCAAGCACCGAACGTACGGCACCTCCGCGTTCAGCACACGTTCAGCTTGATGACGTCCCACGAGCTCTTGATCCAGTTGAGCTTCACGGGAGAGTTTCGTCAGCACGACGGTGTGGTGACGGATATGATGTGTTCACCGGCGCAGGGCTTCGCCTAAGCTCCGCGACGGTACGACCGAGGTGTGATTCTGTGGAGGGGGGCACCGCACACGGCTAAAACAATTCAACTTGTGTGTCTTTGGGTGCCCCCTGCCCCCGTATATAAAGGAGCAAGGGAGGAGGGGCCGGCCAACTCCTATGGTGCGGCTAGGGAGGGGACTCCTACTAGGAATAGGATTGCAATCCTATTCCTAGTAGGATTCACCGGAAGGAAGAAGGGGGAAAGGATTAGGAGAGGTGGCGCCCCCCCAATCCTAGTCCAACTAGGATTCCTAGGTGGGGGCGCCGGCCAGCCCTATGGGCTGCCTCTCTCTCACCCTTTAGGCCCACTATGGACCATCCCCTCTCGTAGGGGGTTCCGGTAACCCCCTCCGGCATTCCCGATAAATCCGAAACTTTTCTGGTATACTTCCGGTGTCCGAATATAGCCGTCCAATATATCAATCTTTATGTCTCGGACATTCCGAGACTCCTCGTCATGTCCGTGATCTCATCCGGGACTCCGAACTACCTTCGGTACATCAATACTCATAAACTCATAATACCGATCGTCATCAAACGTTAAGCGTGCGGACCCTACGGGTTCGAGAACTATGTAGACATGATCGAGACTCATCTCCGGTCAATAACCAATAGCGGAACCTGGATGTTCATATTGGCTCCTACATATTCTACGAAGATCTTTTATCGGTCAGAACCGCATAACAACATACGTTGTTCCTTTTGTCAAACGGTATGTTACTTGCCCGAGATTCGATCGTCGGTATCTTTATACCTAGTTCAATCTCGTTACCGGCAAGTCTCTTTACTCGTTCCGTAACACATCATCTCGTGACTAACTCATTAGTCTTTTGCTTGCAAGGCTTATTATGATGTGTGTTACCGAGAGGGCCTAGAGATACCTCTCCGACATTCGGAGTGACAAATCCTAATCTTGATCTATGCCAACACCACGAATACTTTCGGAGACACCTGTAGAGCATCTTTATGATCACCCAGTTACGTTGTGACGTTTGATAGCACACAAGGTGTTCCTACGGTATTCGGGAGTTGCATAATCTCATAGTCATAGGAACATGTATAAGTCATGAAGAAAGCAATAGCAGTTAAACTAAACGATCATAATGCTATGCTAACGGATGGGTCTTGTCCATCACATCATTATCCTAATGATGTGATCCCGTTGATCAAATGACAACTCATGTCTATGGTTAGGAAACATAACCATCTTTGATCAATGAGCTAGTCTAGTAGAGGCATACTAGGGACATACTGTTTTGTCTATGTATTCACACATGTACTAAGTTTCCGGTTAATACAATTCTAGCATGAATAAAAGACATTTATCATGATATAAGGAAATATAAATAACAACTTTATTACTGCCTCTAGGGCATATTTCCTTCAGTCTCCCACTTGCACTAGAGTCAATAATCTAGCTCACATCACCATGTGATTTAATACCGATAGTTCACATCGTTATGTGAATAACACCCATAGTTCACATCACCATGTGACCAACACCCAAAGGGTTTACTAGAGTCAATAATCTAGTTCACATTGCTATGTGATTAATACCCAAGAGTAATGAGGTGTGATCATGTTTTGCTTGTGAGAGAAGTTTAGTCAATGGGTCTGTCATATACAGATCCCTATGTATTTCGCAAATTTCTATGTCTACAATGCTCTGCATGGAGCTACTCTAGCTAATTGCTCCCACTTTCAATATGCATCCAGATTGATACTTAGAGTTATCTGGATTTAGTGTCAAAGCTTGCATCGGCGTAACCCTTTACGACGAACTCTTTATCACCTCCATAACCGAGAAATATTTCCTTAGTCATCCAATTACTAAGGATAATTTTGACCGCTGTACAGTGATCTGCTCCTGGATCACTATTGTACCTCCCTGTCAAACTCTTGGCAAGGTACACAACGTGTTTTGTACACAGCATGGCATACTTTATAGAACCTATGGCTGATGCATAGGGAATGACTTTCATTCTCTCTATATTTTTCTGCCGTGGTCTGGCTTTGAGTCTTACTCAACTTCACACCTTATAGTACAGGCAAGAACCTTTTCTTTGACTGATCCATTTTGAAATTCTTCAAAATCTTATCAAGGTATGTACTCATCGAAAGTCTTATCAAGCGTCTTGATCTATCTATATAGATCTTGATGCTCAATATGTAAGCAGCTTCACCGAGGTCTTTTTATTTAAAAAACTTTTATTCAAATATCCTTTTATGCTTTCCAGAAAATTCTACATCATTTCCGATCGACAATATGTCATTCACATATACTTATCAGAAAGTTTGTAGTGCTCCCACTCACTTTTTGTAAATACAGGCTTCTCCAAAAGTCTGTATAAAACCATATGCTTTGATCACCTCATCAAAGCGTATATTCCAACTCCGAGATGCTTGCACCAGTCCATAGATGGATCGCTGGAGCTTGCACATTTTGTTAGCACCTTTTGGATTGACAAAACCTTCTGGTTGCATCATATACAACTCTTCTTTGAGATATCCATTTAGGAATGCAGTTTTGACATCCATTTGCCAGATTTCATAATCATAAAATGTGGCAATTGCTAACATGATTCGGACAGACTTAAGCATCGCTACAGGTGAGAAAGTCTCATCGTAGTCAACTCCTTGAACTTGTCGAAAACCTTTCGCAACAAGTCGAGCTTTGTAAACAGTAATATTACCGTCTGCGTCGGTCTTCCTCTTGAAGATCCATTTATTTTCGATGGCTTGCCGATCATCGGGCAAGTCAACCAAAGTCCATACTTTGTTCTCATACATGGATCCCATCTTAGATTTCATGGCTTCAAGCCATTTTGCGGAATCTGGGCTCATCATCGCTTCCTCATAGTTCGTAGGTTCATCATGGTCTAGTAACATGATTTCCAGAACTGGGTTGCCGTACCACTCTGGTGCGGAACGTACTCTGGTTGATCTACGACGTTCAGCAGAAACTTGATCCGAAGTTTCATGATCATTATCATCAACTTCCTCACTAATTGGTGTAGGAATCACTGGAACAATTTCCTGTGATGTACTACTTTCCAATATGGGAGAAGGTACAATTACCTCATCAAGTTCTACTTTCCTCCCACTCACTTCTTTCGAGAGAAACTCTTTTTCTAGAAAGGATCCGTTTTTAGCAACGAATATTTTGCCTTCGGATCTGTGATAGAAGGTGTACCCAACAGTCTCTTTTGGGTATCCTATGAAGATTTACTTCTCCGGTTTGGGTTCGAGCTTATCATGTTGAAACTTTTCCACATAAGCATCGCAGTCCCAAACTTTAAGAAACAACAACTTTGGTTTCTTGCCAAACCACAGTTCTTAAGGCGTTGTCTCAACGGATTCAGATGAAGCCCTTATTTAACGTGAATGCAGCTGTCTCTAATGCATGACCCAAAACGATAGTGGTAAATCGGTAAGAGACATCATAGATCGCACCATATCCAATAAAGTACGGTTACGACGTTCGGACACACCATTACGCTGTGGTGTTCCAGGTGGCGTGAGTTGTGAAACTATTCCACATTGTTTCAAATGAAGACCAAACTCGTAACTCAAATATTCTCCTCCACGATCAGATCGTAGGAACTTTATTTTCTTGGTACGATGATTCTCTACTTCACTCTGAAATTCTTTGAACTTTTCAAATGTTTCAGACTTGTGTTTCATTAAGTAGATATACCCATATCTGCTCAAATCATCAGTGAAGGTCAGAAAATAACGATACCCGCCGCGTGCTTCAACACTCATTGGTCCGCATACATCAGTATGTATGATTTTCCAACAAATATGTTGCTCGCTCCATAGTTCCGGAGAACGGAGTTTTAGTCATCTTGCCCATGAGGCATGGTTCGCAAGCACCAAGTGATTCATAATCAAGTGATTCCAAAAGTCCATCTTTATGGAGTTTCTTCATGCGTTTTACACCAATATGACCTAAACGGCAGTGCCACAAATAAGTTGCACTATCATTATTAACCTTGCATCTTTTTGCTTCAATATTATGAATATGTGTATCACACGATCGAGATCCAACAAACTATTTTCATTGGGTGTATGACCATAGAAGGTTTTATTCATGTAAACAGAACAACAATTATTCTTTAACTTACATGAATAACCGTATTGCAATAAACATGATCAAATCACATTCATGCTCAACACAAACACCAAATAACAGTTATTTAGGTTCAACACTAATCCCGAAAGTTTAGGGAGTGTGCGATGATAATCATATCAATCTTGGAATTACTTCCAACACACATCGTCACTTCACCTTTAACTAGTTTCTGTTCATTATGCAACTCTGATTTCGAGTTACTACTCTTTAGCAACTGAACCAGTATCAAATACTGAGGGGTTGCTATGAACACTAGTAAAATACACATCAATAATCTGTATATCAAATATACCTTTGTTCACTTTGCCATCCTTCTTATCCGCCAAGTATCTAGGGCAGTTCCACTTTTAGTGACCATTTCCTTTGCAGTATAAGCACTTGTTTCAGGCTTGAGTTTAGCTTTGGGTTTCTTCACGGGAGTGACAACTTGCTTGTCATTCTTCTTGAAGTTCCCTTTCTATCCTTTTGCCTTTTACTTGAAACAAGTGGTCTTGTTAACCATCAACACTTGATGCTTTTTCATGATTTCTACCTTCGCCTACTTCAGTATCGTGAAGAGCTGGGAATTCCTTTCGTCATCCCTTGCATATTATAGTTCATCACAAAGTTCTACTAACTTGGTGATAGTGACTAGAGAACTTTGTCAATTACTATCTTATCTGGAAGATTAACTCCCACTTGATTAAAGTAATTGTAGTACCCAGACAATCTGAGCACATGCTCACTAGTTGAGCTATTCTCCTCCATCTTGTAGGCAAAGTACTGTCAGAAGTCTTATACCTCTCGACACGGGCATGAGTATGAAATACTAATTTCAACTCTTGGAACATCTTATATGCTCCATGGCATTCAAAATGTTTTTGAAGTCCCGATTCTAAGCCGTAAAGTATGGTGCACTAAACTATCAAGTAGTCATCATATCGAGGTTTTTTGTCAAAATGTTCATAACGTCTGCATCTGCTCCTGCAATAGGTCTGTCACCTAGCGGTGCATCAAGGACATATTTCTCTGTGCAGCAATGAGGATAATCCTCAGATCACGGAACAATTCCGCATCATTGCTACTAACATCTTTCAACTTAGTTTTCTCTAGGAACATATAAAATAAACGGGGAGCAACATCGCGAGCTATTGATCTACAACATAGATATGCTAATACTTCCAGGACTAAGTTCATGATAAATTAAAGTTCAATTAATCATATTACTTAAGAACTCCCACTTAGATAGACATCCCTCTGGTCATCTAAATGATCACGTGATCCAAATCAACTAAACCATGTCCGATCATCACGTGAGATGGAGTAGTTTCAATGGTGAACATCTTATGTTGATCATATCTACTATATGATTCACGCTCGACCTTTCGGTCTCCAGTGTTCCGAGGCCATATCTGTATATGCTAGGCTCGTCAAGTTTAACCCGAGTATTCTGCGTGTGCAAAGCTGGCTTACACCCGTTGTATTTGAACGTAGAGCTTATCACACCCGATCATCACGTGGTGTCTCGGCACGACGAACTTTCGCAACGGTGCATACTCAGGGAGAACACTTATACCTTGAAATTTAGTAAGGGATCATCTTATAATGCTACCGTCGTTCTAAGCAAAATAAGAAGCATAATAAGATAAACATCACATGCAATCAAAATATGTGACATGATATGGCCATCATCATCTTGTGCTTTTGATCTCCATCTTCAAAGCACCGTCATGATCACCTTCGTCACCGGCTTGACACCTTGATCTTCATCGTAGCATCGTTGTCGTCTCGCCAACTATTGCTTCCACGACTATCGCTACCGTTTAGTGATAAAGTAAAGCAATTACATGGCGATTGCATTTCATACAATAAAGCGACAACCATATGGCTCCTGCCAGTTGCCGATAACTTTACAAAACATGATCATCTCATACAAAATCGTATAACTCATGTCTTGACCATATCACATCACAACATGCCCTGCAAAAACAAGTTAGACGTCCTCTACTTTGTTTGTTGCAAGTTTTACGTGGCTGCTACGGGCTTAGCAAGAACCGTTCTTACCTACGCATACAAAACCACAACGATGTTTCGTCAAGTATGTGCTGTTTTAACCTTCACAAGGACCGGGCGTAGCCACACTTGATTCAGCTAAAGTGAGAGAGACAGACACCCGCCAGTCACCTTTAAGCAACGAGTGCTCGTAACGGTGAAACCAGTCTCGCGTAAGCGTACGCGTAATGTCGGTCCGGGCCGCTTCATCTCACAATACCGCCGAAGCAAAGTATGACATGCTGGTAAGCAGTATGACTAGTATCGTCCACAATCTCATTGTGTTCTACTCGTGCATATCATCTACGCATAGACCTGGCTCATGATGCCACTGTTGGGGAACGTAGTATTTTAAAATTTTCCTACGATCACGCAAGATCTATCTACCAGATGCATAGTAACGAGAGGGGTGAGTGTGTCTACGTACCCTCGTAGACCGGGAGCGGAAGCGTCAAGTGACGCGGTTGATGTTGTCGAACTTCTTCGCGATTCAACCGATCAAGCACCGAACGTACGGCACCTCCGCGTTCAGCACACGTTCAGCTTGATGACGTCCCACGAGCTCTTGATCCAGTTGAGCTTCACGGGAGAGTTTCGTCAGCACGACGGTGTGGTGACGGATATGATGTGTTCACCGGCGCAGGGCTTCGCCTAAGCTCCGCGACGGTACGACCGAGGTGTGATTCTGTGGAGGGGGGCACCGCACACGGCTAAAACAATTCAACTTGTGTGTCTTTGGGTGCCCCCCTGCCCCCGTATATAAAGGAGCAAGGGAGGAGGGGCCGGACAACTCCTATGGTGCGGCTAGGGAGGGGACTCCTACTAGGAATAGGATTGCAATCCTATTCCTAGTAGGATTCACCGGAAGGAAGAAGGGGGAAAGGATTAGGAGAGGTGGCGCCCCCCCAATCCTAGTCCAACTAGGATTCCTAGGTGGGGGCGCCGGCCAGCCCTATGGGCTGCCTCTCTCTCACCCTTTAAGGCCCACTATGGACCATCCCCTCTCGTAGGGGGTTCCGGTAACCCCCTCCGGCATTCCCGATAAACTTTTCCGGTATACTTCCGGTGTCCGAATATAGCCGTCCAATATATCAATCTTTATGTCTCGGACATTCCGAGACTCCTCGTCATGTCCGTGATCTCATCCGGGACTCCGAACTACCTTCGGTACATCAATACTCATAAACTCATAATACCGATCGTCATCAAACGTTAAGCGTGCGGACCCTACGGGTTCGAGAACTATGTAGACATGATCGAGACTCATCTCCGGTCAATAACCAATAGCGGAACCTGGATGTTCATATTGGCTCCTACATATTCTACGAAGATCTTTTATCGGTCAGAACCGCATAACAACATACGTTGTTCCTTTTGTCAAACGGTATGTTACTTGCCCGAGATTCGATCGTCGGTATCTTTATACCTAGTTCAATCTCGTTACCGGCAAGTCTCTTTACTCGTTCCGTAACACATCATCTCGTGACTAACTCATTAGTCTTTTGCTTGCAAGGCTTATTATGATGTGTGTTACCGAGAGGGCCCAGAGATACCTCTCCGACATTCGGAGTGACAAATCCTAATCTTGATCTATGCCAACACCACGAATACTTTCGGAGACACCTGTAGAGCATCTTTATGATCACCCAGTTACGTTGTGACGTTTGATAGCACACAAGGTGTTCCTACGGTATTCGGGAGTTGCATAATCTCATAGTCATAGGAACATGTATAAGTCATGAAGAAAGCAATAGCAGTTAAACTAAACGATCATAATGCTATGCTAACGGATGGGTCTTGTCCATCACATCATTCTCCTAATGACGTGATCCCGTTGATCAAATGACAACTCATGTCTATGGTTAGGAAACATAACCATCTTTGATCAATGAGCTAGTCTAGTAGAGGCATACTAGGGACATACTGTTTTGTCTATGTATTCACACATGTACTAAGTTTCCGGTTAATACAATTCTAGCATGAATAAAAGACATTTATCATGATATAAGGAAATATAAATAACAACTTTATTATTGCCTCTAGGGCATATTTCCTTCATGAAGAACCACCATGAAAACTCCGGTAATGAAAAGCATGGGAAGTGAAAGATGAAAAAAATAAGATTCAAGGCCTGCGATGAATTAGATGGAGCTTTTGAATTGATAATTGAAATAACTTGAAGCTCCGGAAAACAAGATGAAAAACTTAGAACCAAGGATATGATATGATGAACAAGCTCCAGACAAAAGAATTAAATCACCTTGAAGGAATAAGAATAAGAATTATGTCATGCATATCCTTCACCAATTACATTGATGACAAGCAAACGGATTTGGCATACTACTTATTCTCGTTGCAAGGAATTAAAGAGAGATCTCGCACAAACTTGGGGTAAATCTTCAACGAACCACCGGTAGGATTGTGAAAAGAACAAATGAATTAATACGATAACAACAGAAGAGTAAACTTGAAAGAACCACCATAAGAATATGGAGACGAACGAAGAGGCATCAATTAAGAATATTTGGAGGACAAAGTTGAAAACTGAGAACGAAGAAATATTCTGAAATGATGGCCTTCGGAGGAACACAAAGAAAGAATTCATGAAATGCTTCGGATGGTATAAAAATAATTCCTCACAATCGAAACAATTATCAGGATGACATGAAGCTAGAACCACGAACCTTCAAGAGAACGGGCCAAGATTAAGAGAAACTCTTCTCCGATCTCCAAATGCTGAGAATGAAGACGAGAAAAGCCATAAGAATTGTTGAGCACTCCGGAATGAAGAATTAAAAAGGATGAAACAATGGTGAAAGAATTAAACGCGACCTCGGAGAAGGTATATGACTGATGTAATCCATTCTTACGTCACATTTGAAAAAAATTCTCCGGAAAAATTGGAAGAGTCAAGTAAGATCCTGGAGAAAGACCTGTGGGTTAGGCCCACTCAAAGAAATCACCGTTGAAAAAGATTGCTTAAGAGATATTGCACCGGTTGAATTTAATGGCTTGAATAAGATGATAATCCTCAAAATAATTTGAACGGATTAAGAATGGAATTATGAATCTTCAGCACTCCGGATATGAATAACAAGAGGAGAATGATTAATTGGTGCACCGGAATAAGAAAGCATTGTGAAATGAGGAAAAGGATAAGATCAACACCGAAATCTTGAATTACATCCATCGGAAGAATTTGAGAACAAAAGAATGATGAACTTGAAGCTCTTGAGCATCTTCACGATAAATCACCGGATAAGAACATTGAAGAAAATGAATGAAGAAATATCACATGAATAAAATGGATATTTCATCTGAGAATTTCTGGCTCCATAAGAAAAAGGGTGGGAGGGCGGGGAAAAAGAAAGACAACTTGAGATGAATGAATACAGACAAATCGTCAGATTTCTCAACGGCGTCCGTATGGAATAACTTGAAGAGAAGGCACACCGGTTGAAAAGGATTTAACATGACCATCTTGATGATTAAGAAGGACTAGCACTCCCATAGAAATATGAGAATACCGATTAGGAAAGGTATGGAATCAACATTTGACATCGAAGCAACTCGAATACCAGAATCAAGACAAAAACAAAGGATAGATATGTTGCAGCATAATCTTCACAATATCATCCGAACAGAGAATTGAACGAATGAATTCCGTAGGTACATCAACTTGTCGAGAAGCCAGTTGGAAGAACAAAAGGTAAATAAAAAGAAACAAGGAGCAGATAGAACAAATACAAGATATAAGTTTCGTTCGACATATTCGTGCTGAAAGCTCATGGAACGTGTTACAAAAGGGTTTTGCAATCCTCGGATCAGCATAGCCAAGGACCCTTTAAGATGCAACTCCCGATCGGAACAAGCCCATAAAACCACTTCACTCAATGTAGAACCCCGAACTCCATATCATGCATTCGTTGGAAGAATGCCTACGAGCTACTAGATGAACCCACCTATTAATTTCCGAAAGTTTCCAGTTATGCAATCAGGTGTTGGGGATACAGGGGAAGCACCGCGCACTCAACTCTAATCCTACATCCAGCTGTATCCATCCTTCAACACATAACCAGTTATTTCCGGAAACCGTTTACCTCGGACCTTCGAAACGCATCCACTATACAAGCTATGGCAATACTCCCGAACTACCTTGGTTATCTTGCCACTAACCGTATAGGAGAGTTTTCGATGTCGGCCGTCTTAAGTATTCTAGTACTGTCGCAATATGCTTGTGACGACAATACCCCGAAGCTCAACTCCCCGGGACACTGCCACAACCCCTAATGTCAGGAGGCATCGAGAACAATATTCTCGTCACTAGGACATCGAAACAATCCAACAATACTCGCGAGATTCCTAAAAAAATTTGGTGCAATTTTTGAAAGTAGAAGAGGCAAGAGTAGTCGTCAAGAGTCCTCACCAGAGTGAAAGAGATGAGGAGCAAAAGAAGTCCTACTCTCCGATATAAATATAGGACTCAAACATTTTCAGTGTGTGCCTAGACTCAACCGTCAACGATTCGATCAATCAGTGGGGGCTTCTAGGTCGGAGAAGGCTCTGAATACCAACTTTTAATGCCCAGGATGGGACTATACCTCCTACGTGTCGAGGCACGACTTAAAGGCATAAGCCCATTCTGGAATGATCGCAAGTTTGGTATCTTTGCACGACTCATGTAAAAGAGGGATTAAATTGCAAAAGGAGATAGTTGGCTTACACTCGCCACTTCACACAATACATTACATAAGCAAAACATCCAAAACATCACAACCCGACTACGGGCGAAGATCCAAAAGAAAGATACCAAAAACAACATAAAGCCACAGGTCCAAATCGCCCCTAGTAGAAACCACTACTGATCGTCGAAAACGTCACAAGCATACGGCCACACTCTTCATCGAGCTCCCAGTGAAGTACTTGAACCAGCTCCTGCATCATTCTCGGCTGAACCTGCATCTGGTGTTGTAGTATCTGTGAGCCACGAGGACTCAGCAATCCCATAACCATGGGTATCAAGACTAGCAAAGCTTTATGGGTAGGAAGAGGTAAAGTGGTGAGGTTGCAGCAGCGGCTAAGCATAATATGGTGGCTAACTTACGAGTACCAGAATAAGATGAGCTTCTACGCAAACGGTCGCAACTAGCAGTGATCGCTAAAGATCCTGAACTACATACGAATCAAACATAACCCCACCGTGTTCTCTCCTCAAAGTGAAAAGAGACAGTCACGGTTACTCACACAGTTGTGTGTTTTACTTCGGATCCTCTGTCAAGTTTTCTACAACCGGACATTAACAAATTCCAATCTGCCACATAACCGCGGGCACGGCTTTCGAAAGATTATAACCCTGCAGGGGTGTCCCAACTTAGCCCATCACAAGCTCTCACGATTAGCTGAAGTGATAAATATAATATCATCACCCCTTATCTTAGGGAAATCCGATCAGGCTCGGCATCCTGGTGCACAAGACATTTCGACAATGGTAATACAAGTCCAGCAAGACCTCCCGGTGTGTCGACACCCTGATAGTAGCCGCGCGTATCTCGTCTCAGGCCATGACCGGATGGGCAATTATACGAGTAAAACCAAACCTCGAGTTTCCCCGTGGTGGCCCCGCATACTCCCCGTTTGGGACCAACACCATCAGCACTGGCCCCCTGCTATGTAGAAAGAATCCTCGGGTATCGCTAACTCCCTATGCAATTTAATTAATTAATTAAGTTGTTATTATGAGCAAATTAAAACCAATGTTGGGCCTTGCTGGAGGAGTTTTATTCAAAGTCGAACTGTCAAGGGGTCCCCATCCACCCATCGTGTAAGGAACGCAAAATCAAGGAACATAATGCCGGTTTATCGGCGCCTAAGGTGGCATGAGTGGAACAAAACACCGAGCAAAAGGCCAAGCCTTCCACCCATGCCCAGTATATAGGTGTGTTAATAATAATTATAGATATTGTGATATTCCAACAACAAGTTCCCTCCTGGAACGAACTTCTTCTTCACCTGCAACTAACAACGCTATAAGAGGGGCTGAGCAAGCGGGTAACATAGCCAAACAGTGGTTTTGCTAGGAAGGTTTCAAAGGTTAGAGGTTTCATGGCAACAAGGAGAGACTGACAATAAAGATGGGTAGCGCAACATGTAACGATAGCATCGAGACGACTAAGCATGGCAATGGTAGTAAAGGTATCCAAGGGTATGATCATCTTGCCTGGGATTCCGCAAGGGAGAAGAACGGTCCATGAAGTAGACGGAGCAACATAGTCGAGCGAATCCTCACAACTCCGGAACGAAACCGAAGCTAACAAGAGAAGCAACCGGATAGAAGCAAACAACACGGTAAACACACAATCATAAACATGGCATACGATGCACATCCAAGTATGATGCATGTCCGGTTTAATTACGCATGGCATGACAATGTGCACAAACAAGTACTACAAGTTAAGTGGAGCTCAATATGCAACGAGTTGCATATTGACGAAACACCACATTTTATTTATTTAGTTGACTCTCGTTTATTTACAAGACAAGATTAAATGTTTTTAACATAGCAAGAGGTGAAGCAATAGCAAACTACCTATTTAGGCATTTTAAATGAGGCCGGAAATAACAACAACAATTCCGGAAAATCCCCATGAGCATGTTTAGCAATTTTTAAGCAAACAACAATTCACACATTTTAATGTTGTTAACATGATGCGGATGACATGATCAAGTTTATGCAATTTTTATTAAAAGTTGACATGAAGATGATAAGGAGTAATTGTCACCGTGGTGGAAGGAAAAGGGTGCCACGGCAACGATCCGAAAATGATGCAATGGCAACATCTCGGTACCGGTAACTCGTTGAGAGACCGGTGCAAAAGCAAGGTGGCGTGAGCGAGCGAAACAAGATGAAAGGTGGGGTGATCCCGTCACCGGGTTCCCACGGGTCGGCGACGAAGCAACCGAGGAGCACGACAAAAGTCGAAACGGGCACGGTGCACACAAGGGAAACATCTCATACAACCACAACAAGCAGTCCACGGGTCATCGTCTCGGGGTTATACCTTCGAAGCGTTCGTTCTCGGAGGGGGTTCGAGTCGTCGCGGGACGTAGTGGAAGTAGACGTTCTCGCGAGTCGTGGTACACGTTCGTAGAGGTTCGGGGTCGGTGTCGTGGAACTTGAGGTCTTGGTCTTCGGCGTCGAGGTACTTGGCGAATCCCTCGTTTCCGGGGCGACGGTAGTGGTACATGCCGTAGAGGGAAGTAGTTGTTCTCGTTCATCGGTAGGGGTACTTGTCGCATTGCCGATCGTAGTGGTACTTGTTTATTCACCGAAGGTAGTCGTTCGGTCGTAGCGGTCTTGCCGGTCTCGGTCTCGAGTCGTAGTTGTACATGTCATTTAGTCGCCGTGTAGTCGAACTTGAAGGTCGTCGGCGACTCGAAGGGGTACTTGGCGTCGGTCTCGATCCGGAGATGAGCTTGACGCCTTCGGGGACCTCGTGCACTTGGCAGCAACTTGGCAGAGGAACTTGGCCGGGGCAGCAACTAGTCGAAGCAGGGCTCGGCGACGGGACCCGGACCGGCGACGGAGGCAGGGGCTTGGCGACTCACACGAAGCAGGGGAGCTTGGCGCGAGGCTTCGGTTTCTCGTCTCCCTTGCAGACGAGGCGAGGCAGGAGGTCGGCCAAGGAGGAGCTCGGGCGGCTCAGCGTCGCGGCTGACGCAGCTCGCAAAGGAGATGCGGCTCCGCCCCGTCCATGGCGGCTGGAGGGCGCCGAAGGGGCAGGTTGCGGCCATGGCGAGGAGGCAGGGGCGCGGGCGGAGGAGAGGTGGCCGAGGAGACGGAGCAGGTGCTCGGGGCGGCGTCGGCGCGGGGCACTGCTGGTCGAGAGATGGGGCGAGGCGAGGAGGAGAACAGAGGAAGGCGCGCGAGGATCCGTCGAGGAGGAGAAGGCCGCCGGGACTCGCGCGGTCGCTGGGCTTCGGGCGCCCGGCTGGCGCGCTAAGGTGGCTGCTGGAGGAGGCAAGGGAGGTTGGGGGCGACAGGACGAGGCCCAGGCGGGGCGATGCGCACTGGAGAGGAGGGAGCGGGGCGCCGGCCTGACGAGCGAGGAGAGGATCGGGCGCTGGGGCTCGATGCGCTTGGAGGGAGATGGGGACAAGGAGAGGATGATCGAGGGGCTAGCGCGAGGGAATCGGGGTTGGGATGGTGGCGAGCCAGAGAGGGGGGTCGAGCGAGAAGGATGGTGCGGCGGACAGGAGGAGAGATCGAGGGAATGGGGTCGGGCTGCTAGGGTTAGGGGAGCGCTGAGGAGGCTGGGCCTCGGGCCAGAAGGAGGAGTTGGGCCGGCTGGGAGGGGAGGCTGAGCCAATGATCCGATTCTTTCTCTTTTTAGCAGAAAACAAAAAAAAAAGAGAAAGAAGAAAGAAAGAGAGGGGTTAGGGAAAAGTTGCACATAAGGTTATTTTTCTCGGGCATCATAAAATGAGCACGGTCCGAGAAAAATAGAAAAGGCATGATCAAGATATAATTCAAACTTATTTGAATTTAATCAAATGGGTTTGAACTAAGACTTGATTTTTGAAGGGTCCAAAAATGTTGAGGATTTTGGAGGAACCTCGATAAACGGGAAAAGAAATATAGGGAAGGTTTTTGACGGTGAAACTTGAATTAAGAGGCATGGGGAATATATGCAAGTGTGTTTGGGTTAATTCCAAACAAATGGAACATTTATTTATAATAGCTCCATAATATTAGGAGGATATGTTATAAAGAGAAATCATTCTTCCCTCGATTTAAATAGACCGAAGGTCCACACGATTTATTTAAGTTGAGATGCAAAGGTTAAAGGCATGATGACAAGATGCAATGCAAAAATAAATAACGCAAGCGCAAATGAAACACACGGAAGAACCCGGAACATCTGGAATCTTCTGGAATCTTCTCGGACGTCGGTCTTCGGGCGTCACAACCTTCCCCGCAAACCGTTGTTTGGCTAGGTTACTCGCTTGCTCAACCCCTCTTATAGCGTTGCTAGTTGCAGGTGAAGATGAAGATTGCTCCATGTTGGAACTTGTTGTTGGCATATCACAATATATCTTATATATATTAACACACCTATATACTTGGCAATGGGTGGAAGGCTTGGCCTTTTGCTCGGTGTTTTGTTCCACTCATGCCACCTTAGGAGCCGATAAACCGACGTTATGTTCCTTGATTTTGCGTTCCTAATGCGGTTGGGTATATGGGGACCCCTTGACAGATCGTCTTTGAATAAAACTCCTCCAGCAAGGCCCAACTTTGGTTTTAATTTGCAACATAATAAAAACTTAATTAATTAATTGCTTAGGGAGTTAGCGCTACCCGGGGATTCTTCTACATACAGGGGGGCCAGTGCTGATGGTGTTGGTCCCAAACGGGCAGACTGCGGGGCCACCATGGGGAAACTCGAGGATTGGCTCCCGTAGGCTGACCTATCCGATCGTGGCCTGAGACGAGATACACACGACTACTATCAGGGTGTCGGTACACCGGGAGGTCTTGCTGGACTTGTTTTACCATTGTCGAAATGTCTTGTGCACCGGGATTCCGAGCCTGATCGGATTATCCCTAAGATAAGGGGTAATATTATTATTATCTCTTCTGATTGTGAGAGCTTGTGATGGGCTAAGTTGGGACACCCCTGCAGGGTTATGATCTTTCGAAAGCCGTGCCCACGGTTATGTGACAGATTGTTATTTGTTAATGTCCGGTTGTAGAACACTTGACAGAGGATCCGAGATAAAACACACAACTGCATGAGTAACCGTGACTGTCTCTTTTCACTTTGAGAAGAGAACATGGCGGGGTTATGTTTGACTCGTAGGTAGTTCAAGATCTATAGCGATCATTACTAGTTTGCGACCGTTTGCGTAGAGGCTCATCTTATTCTTGTACTCGTAAGTTAGCTACCATATATTGCTTAGCCGCTGCTGCAACCTCACCACTATCCTTTTGCATACCCCTTTAAGCTTTGCTAGTATTGTTACCCATGGTTATGGGATTGCTGAGTCCTCGTGGCTCACAGATGCTACAAGAACAGTTGCAGGTGCAGGTTTCCGATGACTTGACGTGAGAGTGATGTACTTGTGTTGGAGTTCTTTCTTCTTCTTCCTCGTCAGTCTTGGGTTAGGTTCCTGGTCGGCAGCCTGGGATATCAGATGGATGTCGTTGTGCTTTTCATGTTTGCATCCCTAGTCTGATGCCTTGTATTGATGTTGTTGTATTCATGTGACTTGTATGAATTGTTGTATCCCCATGTATTATGTAATGGTACGATGTAATGATATCCATCCTGCTAAGCGCTCGAAATGCGATTGTGCCCCAATCACGAATGTGTCACGTGATCGGGATAGAATCGCATCTTGGGCCTGACAAGTTGGTATCAGAGCCTCGACCGACCATAGGATCCCCCTTGATTGATCGTAGTTTGGCCGTTGTCGAGTCAAGCAAAAACCTTTTCGGAGTCTAGTTATATCGGAGAGTTGGAATTCTTTTTACTCCTCAGCCCCTTCGTCGCTCTGGTAAGGAATCTTGACGTAGGTGTTTTGAATTACTCCTCTTCCCCTTCAATTTTTTTAGGATCATGCAATTAGTTTTCCGATCGTTGCGATGTCTGCTCTTTTCATCCGGTGCATCTCTCGTCAAGTCGTTTTTACCCTCCTCGTCTTTTGCTTCAATCCTCGGTTCTTTCCAACCGATGTTGTTTCCCCTTCCGAAGTTGTCTTTCTTTTTCCCACCCTCCCACCCTTTTTCTTCTCGGAGCCGGAGTCCTTAATCGAGTATCCATCGTACTCGTGCGAAGTTTCTCGAATTCTTTCCTCAATGTTTTCAACTGGTGAATTATCGTCTAGTTCGTCTCTTTTCTTCTCCGATGATTTCTTCTCTCGTTTGATATTCTTCACCTCTTCTTCTTCTTTTCTGGTGGTTCCTCATGCTTAAGTCATTCTTCAAGTGGAGTTTTGCGATTCATCATCCTCAACTTTTCAATCTTTGGTTGCGGCATAATTCACCTCAAGTTTTGGATGATTTTCATAAGTCCACATCAAGCTTATTCTTTTGTTGTTGATCATCTCAACAACTCCGTTCAAGTCTTTCTCTTATAAATTCTCGTTCAATTCCTTCATGGTGTAAGTGGTCATCTTCTTCTCCATTCTTTTAATTCCATCATTTCAATTCTTCTGGAGGCGTTGTGTTGTTCATCTCGTCAAGTATCACTCCTTATTCTGAACTTCATGTTCTATTCCTTCCTTTTGTCAGCCGGAGTACTGCCTAAATTCCTTCGTTCGAACTCCTTTCTATCTCTTATTAATCGGAGTGGGTTCAAATTCATTCTTGTTCCTTCAACTCGTGCTTCATACCCTTCAACCTTTTGGTTCTCGTCATATCCCTTGTTCTTCTTTGTCTAACGAAGTCTTTGCAACTTCGGTCATCTTTGTTGTATTCTTTCTTTCAAATTGTTCAACCTCTCAAGGTTCTTTGGCTTCACTCTTTTGTCCTCGAAGAACTTTGTTCTTCCTATTTCCTCTTCCAACCCATTCCTAAGATCCTGGGATGAGATCTCTTGTTAGTAGGGGAGTGTTGTGACACCCCGAGACCGATGTGCCAGGTGTCAGCCAGTTATTCGTCATCGTTGCCATGTCATTTGCTTGCGTGTTGCATTTTGCCATGTCATCGTGTGCATTGCATCAGCATGTTTTCAAAACCTGCATCCACCCGAGTCCGCCCGTCCTCTCCGTTGCCCCGAGACCTGAAACCTGCATCGTGTCGATTTCCTCCTTAAGCTCAAGGAGTTCATGCGGCGGCATCTTGTATGTCTGCTTGGCAATAGGAGTAGTGCCCGGTTTCAGGTCTATGACGAACTCAACAGCTCTAGCAGGGGGTACTCCTGGAAGTTCTTCTGGAAAGACATCTTCGAAATCACGAACGACTGGAATGTGCTCTATTCCTTCAAGAGGTGAAGCATTCAATGCATTCAGAACATATATCTAATTCTCGGCATCCTGCGCTGCTTGGTTTGAGTATTGGACTGTCTGGCCTGAAGGGTGAGTGAGCTGGGCTGTCTTCGCAGCACAGTCAATCAAAGCATTATGGGCAGTCAACCAATCCATTCCAAGAATGATGTCAATGTTGGAAGGTCCGAGCACAATGAGAGAAGCCGGAAAAAGTAAGCCTCCAATTTTGATATGGTTGCGAGGGCTTACCATTGTGGTTTGCCACTTGGATCCCGGAGATTGAACCACTAATGGAGTTGGTAATTCTTCCATGCCTAGCCCATGCAACTGAGCGAATTGTTGGGACACAAAGGCATGCGATGTTCCTGAATCAAAGAGAACAGAAGCTAGCACTGAATTAACGCGAAGGGTACCCATCACGGTTTTTGGGGAGTCACGAGCTTCTTCGATCTTGACATGGGTGACCTGACCACCACTCATAGCAGGTGGCCTGGCACTGCGATTTCTCCTAGGATGGTTGCGACGGCCCTTCCGATGATCGTCAGGAGGATGTGAAGTATTTTGCGGCTGACTCAGGCGACAGTTCAGAGTACGATGCCCTAGTTGTCCACACTTGCGGCATAAACGATCATTGTGGGGAGGAGCCACAGTATTGGACTGTCCACCCTGAATAGCTAGTTGTCTCGGTGGCGGAGGCAGACGAGGTGCAACATAAGAAGGTCTTGGTGTTGGAGGAGGCCGGTGATGAACATTGTGTGGGATCTAGACTCGACGTTTCTGAGAAGGCTGGACCGAGGATGGGCCAACATCTCTAGTACGCTTGAGCGACTCCTGATACTCGGTCAGACCAGTTTCAGTTCGGAAAGCTTGGCTGACAAGCGTCGCAAAGTCTACGCAATCATGAGCAACAAGTGCGAGCTTTATATCGGGACACAATCCTTCACGAAATTTCTCCTGCTTACGAGCGTCAGTGTCGACGTCATCCTCAGCATAGCGGGATAATTCAAGGAATTTCCTATGATATTCGTCCATAGTCATTGTGCCCTGTGAGAGTTTGCGAAACTCCTTCTTCTTCTGGTCCATTAGACCTTGAGGAGTGTGCCGTGCACGGAAGGCTAACTGAAATTCCTGCCAAGTGGTTACCGTTTCTGGAGGCAACATACCCATGTGGCTTTCCCACCATTGGGCAGCTGGACCCTTCAAGTGAAATGTCGCAAAGGTGACGTAACTGGCAGGGGCAACATTAGCTGACTTCATCTCAAACTGGATGTCACGAAGCCAATCATCGGCATCCATAGGATTGGTGGAGTTGCGGAAAATGGACGGGTTGAGGCGCACAAATTCTGGCATTGTTATTGTCGCAAGCTGTTGATGAGCATTCTGGTTTGGAAGCTGAGCCATTACTCCAGTCATAAATTGATGATTCAGTTCAAACTGTTGCATCATTGCGGCAATATAGGGTGGAGGTGGTGGATCGTCAGCCATCCTGCTAAAATGTAACATGGAGTAGTTTAGCATTGAGCATTCGTTAAGATTAGTGACCGTTCATGATGAAACTTGCATAGTGAAGGAAACACTATGAATGCATCGTTGTAGTCAACAGGACATAGTGTGCCCTATTCAAAATTACTATACTAAGGAAAACTATGGCTCTATCCATCTTTGGGGTGAATGTGGTCACGGGATCCTAATGTTTGAGTTAGTAAATTCGTTTAACCCGAATAGAAGAGAGTTCAGAGTCCTGGAGTAAAGATTGAGGAGTAAAAGATCCTAATACCACCCAATTGGCGACGTGGGCCCGTAAGCCACATAGCCATGTTAGTAAAACAGTTTTCCAAATACTAGACTCAACTTCGGGCAAGGAGTTGGAAAGGGGGATCCTACAGGCAGTCGACTCTGATACCAACTTGTGACGCCCCCGATTTGACCGTACACTAATCATGCACGCAAATGTGTACGACCAAGATCAGGGACTCACGGGAAGATATCACAACACAACTCTAGACACAAATTAAAATAATACAAGCTACATATTACAAGCCAGGGGCCTCGAGGGCTCGAATACAGAAGCTCGAAAGCAACAGAGTTAGCGGAAGCAACAATATCTGAATACAGACATAAGTTAAACAAGTTTTGCCTTAAGAAGGCTAGCACAAACATCAACGATCGAAGAGGCAATGCCTCCTGCCTGGGACCTCCTAACTACTCCTGGTCGTCAGCTGTCTCCACGTAGTAGTAGGCTCCGTCGGGGTAGTAGTAGTAGTCGACT
The DNA here is from genome assembly GCA_902687465.1 of Secale cereale. Classification (NCBI taxonomy): domain Eukaryota; kingdom Viridiplantae; phylum Streptophyta; class Magnoliopsida; order Poales; family Poaceae; genus Secale; species Secale cereale. The sequence goes on along the minus strand of LR738713.1, from coordinate 718,879,786 downwards.
GGCGTGGCATCTGGCTCCTGGGATCCGCCATCTGGTTGCGACAACCAGAAAGAAGAAAGAAGGGGGCAAAGGGGAGCAAAGCAACCGCGAGTACTCATCCAAAGTACTCGCAAGCATCAGATCTATACGTATGCATCAGTATCAAATGAGTAAGCTATATTTGTGGACTGAACTACAGAATGCCAGAATAGAGGGAAAGGCCTAGCCTATCGAAGACTAGCATCTTCAAGCATCTTCTGGGAACCACCATCTTGAAGTAGTAGAAGGAAATACAGAATAGCATTTTATAATTAACAAGCATGTTGTAGCATTAACGGCCTAGAGATCCTTCCTCGACTCCCTGCGAGAAAGTAATCTCGCAGCCAACATATCCATCACATATCTCAAGTATCCATTTCTAGTTATAATAGATCAGGATATAATACTGAACGTCCGTTACCGTGGACACGGCTATTCGAATAGATAGATTCCCTGCAGGGGTGCACCACGTTACACTCACGCACGATCATCTCTGGCCGGACACACTTTTCTGGGTCAATGCCCGGCCTAGGAAAATCAACACGTCACAGCCCTACCTAGGCTCAGTAGACAGGTCCCCGCCGGTCTACATCTTAAGCACTCCGGGGTCATGGGCCATCGCCCGTTGCACTTCGGTTCGTTGCGAGCAGGGCGGACCAGGCACCACCTCTATACTCGATGGCGCCGGCCCAGCCCTGCCGTAATGCTGAACTGGACGTCACACAAAGCTTCGGCTGATACCACGACACCGAGGCCCATAACTATTCTCGCGTGGCGGTTAGTGCATAAAGGCCAGAGGCCAACTCAGAACAAATACCCAAATCTATTAGCGTATTATTGACAGAAGTGACGGCTGTCGGGACAAGTCCGGGGCTATCACCCCTCCTGGGTGATACCGCTAAACAGCCAGCCGCCACCGTAAGAACTTCCGCGGGTGCTCTCCGGGCCCGCCCACCTTTCACCAAGGTCTCAAGTAAAGTCCATATAACTGTGTATCCAAAACATCAAGGTGGAAAACCCGAGGAATCACCCCCGACGAATTCCACTCGATGTGTCCGTCGAGGCGAACTATGAGGAATCACCCCCGAGGTTCACACTTGAGGGGTTGCACCACAGAGTCGTATCGGGAATGGAGAAAGAGGAATCAACCTCGATAACCACGACCGAATAGCAACACTACAGAGTTATCATCATGAGTGCGTTACGAGGTTTCACCCTCGGCACCCGATAGTACCTCTGCATAGTCGAGCAACAAAGGGGGTGTGAAGTGATGTGAAGTGTCGGGCTCTGGTCTTGGATCACGTTGCTCGAGTCGTCGATGATGAAGCAGGGGTAACAAGGACAGTCGGGCTTCGGTCTTCGATCGCGTTGCTCAAGTCGTCGATGATGAAGCACGGGTAACAAGGACATTTGGGCTTCGGTCTTCGATCACGTTGCTCGAGTCGTCGATGATGAAGCAGGGCAACAAGGACAGTTGGGGTCACTGATGCATCAGAATAGGATCAATCAATAACAGCAGCAAAATCTAATGCAAGCATAAGGAAGAATGGAATGGGCGATATCGGGATGATCAAGGGGGGGGGGCTTGCCTGGAAGCTCTGCTAAAACGGAAGGACGGTCATCGTCGACATAGTCGATCACAGGTGCATCAGCAGCGGTCTCGGGGTCTATCGGAGAAGAAGAGGGGGAAGAAACAATAAATACATAGCACACAGATGCAATACAGATGCACGTGATGACAATAATCGGTGCTAGGGGTGGTTCTAACGCAGTACTACACGATACCGGCGAAGAGGGAAAACATCCGGGAAAGCAAACACGGTGTTAGGTATTTTCGGACAGGCGAATCGGAGGGGGATTGTTCCATATTCGGTATGCTAGGGACGTGTGGCGGACGAACGGACTGCGTATTCGGATTCGTCTCGAAATTCTGAGCGACTTTCATATATAAATCTTTTTCATCCGAGTTACGAATTATTTTATATGATTTTTCAAAGTTCTATTAATATTCTGAAATTATTATTATTCGAAATTAAATAATAAATTGCTACGGGTACCCAACTCTGTGTACACAAAAGTGCACACAGAGGATGACATGTGGGCCACGGGGGTCCCAGTTGACCAGTCAACGTTTGACTGGTCAACAGGGGTTGGGGCCCCTCTGTCATACACACATATTAACTAACTACAGTTTTAATTAACTAACCTAATTAATTATGTTAATTAAGATTAATTAAATAATTATTTTATTAATTTTTATCCTTTTCTTTTTAAAGGGTCTAGGCCCACATGTCATAGGGCCCAGGGGGCTAAGCGGGTGGCGGGTTAACGGGCGCAGCGGGGGTGCGGGCATCCGCACGAGGGGGTGGACCCGGGCGCGGTGCGGCTGCGCCCCGGCGGCCAGCGAGGCGGCAGAGGGCATGGCCGGTCCCACCGGGGCGGGCGAAAAGGCGGCAGGGCGAGCAGGGGGGACCGCGAGCGCGCGCGCGACAGAGACCGGTGGTGCGGGGCGGGCGCGACGAGCGCCAGCGTGCAGCGGCGAATGGAGCTGAGCAGAGGCGAAGACGACGAGGCTTGGAGGCGGTGGGAGCGGGCCGACAGCCGGAGGCGGATGCGGGCAGTAGACGGCCCCGACGTGGCCAGGCGCGGCAACGCGGTTGCGACAGGGGAGGCGAGCCGCGGGGAGAGGAAGGGGCTGCCGGGCAGTGCTCGCGAGGCCGCGATGACGCGGTCGTGGGCGGCAGCAGGCGACAGGGGAGCGCGGCGAGCGCGCGGCTTCAGCGAGTCAGGCGCGGGCGGGGCCGCCCGCAGGTAGGCGTGCGGCGCAGCAGCGCGGGTCGCGTACGGCGGGGCTGCGACTGTGCGGGACTGGGAGGATGGGGTGAGCGCGAGCTCGTCCGGAGCTCAGGCGCGGTGCGGCGTGCAGGAGGGGCAGAAGGGACGGACAGGGCCTCACCGCCGTTGACGAGACAAGGGGCGGCGAGGCTCTGTGGAGCCGTTGAGGAAGCGCTCGAAGAGGCGAGGCGATGGCTCACAGCGACGGGGACGAGCGTGGTGGTCGGGCGTCCACGGGCATGGCGACGTCGACGAGGGAGAGCGGACGGGGGCGCGAGGGAGGAGGGGAAACGGGGTAGCTAGGGTTTGCGTCGGTGAGGGGCGCCGACCTTATAGGCCTAGGGGAGCCGGCGGATGGCCGCCACGGCGATGGCCGCGGCCGTGGCAGCCATCGGCTCTGTCCACGATCCCGTGTGAACAGAGCGGAAAGGAACGATGCTCGTGGGCCGGCCTCGCCAGCTAGCTGGGCCAAGGCCTAGGGGAGGGGGAGGTTTTATCCTTCTTTACACCTTTTCTTTTTGTTTTCTTTTATTCTTTTCTTTTTGCATTTCCTTTTAGCTAACAAATGTATTTTGTAAAATGTGGGACTTGGCCCCATAAATAACTTGCATCATCTAGCACAGCCACAAGCTAGTTTGGGAGGCTTTTGAGTTTGTTTGAATTTTTCATAAATGGAAAGGCATTCAATTAATTGTTAACGCCACAGTTTTAATTATTTTAATGCAACTAAACCTTTTATAAAAATGAGGTTTCTTCACCAATATTACCTATGAATTATTTGTCATAGTTTGTACTTTTTAGTATTGACATTTGAAAACTATTATTTTTGACTTTATTTTAAATTTGAATTTGAACCGGTTTGGACCAAAGTGGTTTCTAGCAACAGTAAAAATGATGACGTGGCATCATTAGTAGAGGATTACTGTAGCTTAATTATCCGGGCGTTACATGAAGGTCTGTGGTAAACTACTCACACCTCATGGTGAGGCAATGGTGTTGATGTAGAAGCACTCCATGGAAGATCCCCCCTCCGGCGGAGCTCCGGCACAGGCCCCAAGATGGGATCTCACGGGAACACAAGGTTGCGGCAGTGGAATTAGGGTTTTCTCTGTTGCCTTGATGTTTTCAGGGTGTATGGGTATATATAGGAGGAAAGAGGGTATCAGGGGAGCCAGAGGGGGCCCACGAGGGTGGGGGGCGCGCCCTGTCGAAGGGGGCACGCCCTGGACCCTCGTGGCCACCTCCTTCATTCTCTCTCGTGTACTCCAAGTCTTCTGTGAACATATTGTTCCAGAAATAACTCTCGCGAAGGTTTCATTCCGTTTGGACTCCGTTTGATATTCCTTTTCTGCGAAACCCTGAAATAGGCAAAAAACAGCAATCTGCACTGGGCCTTTGGGTTAATAGGTTAGTCCCAAATATAAAGTGTATGATAAAGGCCATTAATCATCCAAAACATCATATATAATACTCCCTCTGTTCACTTTTGTAAGTCCTTTAGGACAGCTGAAATTGAACTGTATTAGGTGTTGTCTTAATTATCTAAAAGGTCTTATAAAAGTGAACGGAGGGAGTAGCATGGAACAATAAAAAATTATAGATACGTTGGAGACGTATCAAGCATCCCCAAGCTTAATTCCTGCTCGTCCTCGAGTAGGTAAATGATAAAAACAGAATTTTTGATGTGGAATGCTTACCAACATAATTTTCAATGTAATTTCTTTATTCTGGCATGAATGTTCAGATCCGAAAGATTCAAGACAAAAGTCTAAATTGACATAAGAAATAATAATACTTCAAGCATACTAACAAAGCAATCATGTCTTCTCAAAATAACATGGCTAAAGAAAGTTATCCCTACAAAATCATATAGTCTGGCTATGCTCCCTCTTCATCACACAAAATATTCATATCATGCACAACCCCAGTTTCAGCCAAGCACTTGTTTTCATACTCAATTTTTTCAAACCTTTGAACTTTCACGCAATACATGAGCGTGAGCCATGTATATAGCACTTTAGGTGGAATAGAGTGGTGGTTGTGGAGAAGACAAAAAGGAGGAAGATAGTCTCACATCGATGTGACACCCCGAGACCGGTGCGCCAGGTGTCAGCCAGTTATTCGTCGTCGTTGCCATGTCATCTCCTTGCGTGTTGCTTCTTGCCATGTCATCATGCATGTTGCATCAACATGTTTTCAAAACTTGCATCTGCCCGAGTCCGCCCGTCCTCTCCGTTGTCCGTTCTGAGCCCAGACACACTTGCACGCGCCCGCGGCGCCTTCGAATATTTATATTATGAGTGGCCGAAAAACGTTCTCGGAATGCGTTGAAACTTGGCGTGTGGTCTTATTATAGCATAGGTAGACCGCCTGTCAATTTTGGTCGCATTCGAAGCTCGTTTGATAGCCTAACGGTTAACCGTGTCTCCGTCGGCCTCCTCTCTCCTTCCCGCCGCCACGGGCCCGCGTCGCCCAGATCCGGCCCGCCGGGCCCGGATCCCGGAGCCGCCGCCCCGCTCCCCGTGCTCCTCCCGAGCCGCTCGCTGCCCCGCCTCCGTTCGTCCGCCACCTTGCGGGACCTGCCAGAGTTGTCGTCGCCGTCGGACCTCTCCACCACCGCGCTGAGGCCGCCGCCCCACCGAAGCTCCTCCCCGATGCCGGGAATGGAGCCGCCGCATCCGGATCGGGCCGGATCCACTACTCCCCGACGTCCTCCTGCCCTCCTCGGCCTCCTCGCCGGCCAGCCGCCGGAGGGCCCTGCCCCTGCCGCCGCCGCTGCTGGCGTCCGCTCGGGAACGAGCGGGACGACGACGCCCAACGCCGCCGACCACATGGGCCCCGCCCCGCGGGAGGCCCAGCTCCGCCCCGACGCGAACCAGCGCTGCCGCCTCATGGGCCGGCCCCTCCGTCAGCCCGCTCTGCGTCGGGCTCAATCCCCTCCTGGGCGATGCTAGCTCGGGCCGGCCTCCTTCCCTCCAGGGCCCAGCCGGCCTCCTCCTCCGCTTCGGGCTGAGCCCGCGAGGTGAGAGCCCCTGGCCATCCCAGTTTCTCTATGGCTCGCCCTGTGCGTCGTTTTACTATCCAGCGCCCAGTTTTTCTGTCTACGATTTTCACTAAGTCCCTAAAAATGCTTATTATATGTGCATGTTTGCATAGTGATAACTTTGTGTGTACTTGTCCAAATTGAGTGAATGATATGTCAAATGATCGTGGTGATATGCTCTACACTTTGTTCCATTGTGCCATGCTTGTTTGAATTCATCTAGATGCTCTAATATCTATTGCAAGAGTGCTACTTGTTATAAACTGCCGCTACTTGTTATTTTGTTGCCATGTTTGAGATATGATAACTTGGTGCATGTTTATCCAAATGATGCATATGATATGTCAAAATGTTCATTGTGAAGTGTACTACATGATGGTTGCTGTAGCATGCTTGTTTGAGTTCATATTGCCATGTTAATCTCTGTTGCAAAAGTGTATTTGGCTGTTATGTGCTGAAACTTGTTATGAGATGCTGATTTCACTTGATCATTGCTATTGATGTGTTTGTCCTCATGCTACATGCCTATATGTTTTAGAAGCATAATTATATGGTCTTTGCTATGGTGCAATTCATTTTCCATGATATGTCTTGAGGTGACTTAAACATGCTTGTAAACATGCCATGCCATGTTGTTGTTATTGTTTTATACTTAGTGAAAATTCTGCTAAGTCTGGAATATGTTATAACCTGATGCTATGTTTGCTTGATGCCCTAGTCAAATCCATGCTTGTTTTGGAGTGGCCAATGATTATGTCTTATTGTCCATGTTATTGTCGATCCATTCATGCCTTTACTTGCTCATATGGCCTGCTGTAGCTTATTATTTCTTGCTCTCAAGTTGCTATAAATTATAACCGTCAGGATTTTATCAGCATGTTCAATCTGGTGGACCTTGTTGCTATTGATCCATGCCTCCTATCGAGTTGGTCCAATGGAGTTGATCGCTGTAGGATATGTCTACTACATGTCCATGATCTTTATATACCTAGTGGAGTTGATATGCATGTTGTTTTGTGCCTCCGAAGGCAGTATCGTGATGATGTTTTTGCCTTCCCAGATTTTAGCTAAGTCTGGATAATTTTATTGCAACTTGCCATGCTTGGTTAATTGTGTTCCATCAAGATTTTGGGTGTGTTCTAAGTTCATGCTTGTAGAGTATCATGTCTACTTCACATCCATGCTTCTTGTCATCATATTTGGGTGCTGTACCTTATATATACCTTGCTCCAAAGTTGCTATGTGGCTGTTAACTTCAGCTTGTTGTTATATCTTGTTTCATGTGTATCTTTTAGCCCGTTGCTCCGTTTTGAGCGTGTCTTATATGAAACTTGTGTGATTTTGCATGTAGAATCATAATATAATGTTTTTTTACATGTTTGGAGTGTGTTTGCTTGATGTTTCGGTGCATCTTGCACCGTTGCTTTGCTTGACTTGTTTTGCTCATATCTTCTAGGCCGTAGCTCCGAATAAAACAAACTTTATATGAAACTTGACTAGAATTTCGTGTAGATCATCATGGTGCATGTTAACCTGCTGTTTAACAACTTTAACTTGAGGTTTGTTCAGATCTGGACTAATTTCAAAACATGCATATGAGGGCTTACCGGATTTGTTATATGTAGTTTCCGGCCTCATTTAAACTTGTTGAGTGATGTTGTTCTTGAGTGCTTCCTCCCTTGCCATGTAATGCATCATATATAGACTTGTCTTGCATCATACTTGTTTGAGCATCTTGTTGTGTTCTTGTGTTGTGTGTTTACCGTATTGCTTGCTTCTTCTCGTTAGTGCTTGTTCCGTTGCGATCGTGAGGATTCGTTCGTCTACTCGTGCTTCATCTTCAAGGCTTCTTCTTCGTCTTCTTCATGGATCCGTTCTTCTTCCTTGCGGGATCTTAGGCAAGATGACCATCACCTTGGATACCTTTACTATCATTGCCATGCTTAGTTGTCTCGATGCTATCGTTATATATCGCGCTACCCATCATTATTGTCAGCCTCTCCTTGTTGCCATGAAACCTCTAACCTTTGAAACCTTCCTAGCAAAACCATTGTTTGGCTATGTTACCCGCTTGCTCAGCCCCTCTTATAGCGTTGTTAGTTGCAGGTGAAGATGAAGATCGTTCCAGGTGGGAACTTGTAGTTGGAATATCACAATATCTATTATTATTATTAACACACCTATATACTGGGCATGGGTGGAAGGCTTGGCCTTTTGCTCGGTGTTTTGTTCCACTCATGCCACCTTAGGAGCCGATAAACCGGCATTATGTTTCTTGATTTTGCGTTCCTTACACGGTTGGGTATATGGGGACCCCTTGACACTTCGTCTTTGAATAAAACTCCTCCAGCACGGCCCAACATTGGTTTTAATTTGCCTCATAATAATAACTTAATTAATTAATTAAATTTTGCATAGGGGGTCGCACCCTCGGGATTCTTTTCTACATAGCAGGGGGGGCCAGTGCTGATGGTGTTGGTCCCAAACGGGCAACCTGCGGGGCCACCTCGGGGAAACTCGAGGTATCTGGCATACCTGTAGCTTGTCCCATCCGGACATGGCCTGAGACGAGATACGCGCGGCTACTATCAGGGTGTCGGCATGCCGGGAGGTCTTGCTGGGCTTGTTTTACCATTGTCGAAATGTCTTATGCACCGGGATACCGAGCCTGATCGGATTTTCCCTAAGATAAGGGGTAATAATTATTATTACTTCAGCTGATCGTGAGAGCTTGTGATGGGCTAAGTTGGAACACCCCTGCAGGGTTATGATCTTTCGAAAGCCGTACCCGCGGTTATGTGGCAGATTGGAATTTGTTAATGTCCTGTTGTAGAAAACTTGACAGAGGATCCGAGATAAAACACACAACTGTGTGAGTAATCGTGACTGTCTCTTTTCACTTTGAGAAGAGAACACGGTGGGGTTATGTTTGACTCATTGGTAGTTCAGGATCTTTAGGGATCACTACTAGTTGCGCCCGTTTGCGTAGATGCTCATCTTATTCTTGTACTCGTAAGTTAGCCACCATACATATTGCTTAGCCGCTGCTGCAACCTCACCACTTTACCTCTTCCTACCGATTAAGCTTTGATAGTCTTGTTACCCATGGTTATGGGATTGCTGAGTCCTCGTGGCTCACAGATACTACAACAACAGTTGCAGGTGCAGGTTTCTGATGTCTTGACGTGAGAGCGTTGTTTGTTGTGTTGGACTTCTTCTTCTTCTTCTTCTTGTTCTTCCTCTTCTTCTTCTTCTTCAGTCTTGGGTTAGGTTCCGGGTCGGCAGCCTGGGATAGCAGATGGATGTCTTTGTGCTTTTCTTGTTTGTATCCGTAGTCGGATACTTTGTATTGATGTTGTTGTATTCTTGTGACTTGTATGTATTGTTGTATCCCCCTTGTATGTATGTAATGGTATGATGTAATGATATCCATCTTGCTAAGCGCCCGAAATGCGGTTGTGCCCCAATCACGTAAGTGTCACGTGATCGGGATAGAATCACATCTTGGGCCTGACAAGTTGGTATCAGAGCCTCGACCGACCATAGGAGCCCCCTTGATTGATCGTAGTTTGGCCGTTGTCGAGTATAGCAAAAAAAAATTTCGGAGTCTAGTTATATCGGAGAGTAGGAATTCTTTTTACTCCCCTACCCCTTCGTCGCTCTGGTGAGGAATCTTGACGTAGGTGTTCTGAATTACTCCTCTTCCCCTTCAATTTTTTTTAGGATCACGCGGTTAGTTTCGTTCGTTGCGTTGTCAGTTCTTTCATCTGGTGCATCTCTCGTCAAGTGGATTCAACCCTCTTCTTATTTGCAAGTTCAACCCTCAGTTTTTTTCCTTCCAACGGTGTTTTTCTCGTCCATTGTGGTCTTTCTTTTTCCCACCCGCCCACCCTTTTGCTTCTCGGAGCCGGAGTCCTTAATCGAGTGTTCATCCTACTCGTGTGATTCTTTGCATTCTTTCCTCAGTTATTCAACTGGTGAATTCTCGTCCAGCTCGTCATCATTCATCTCTTTTCTTCTCCGATGAGTTCTCCTCTCGTTCGTCCTTCTTTGTCTCTTTCTTTTCGGGTGGATTCAATTCCAATATATCGGTGTTGTTCATATTCTTTCATCGGCTCAAATGTTTTTCCCCTTGCTCGTTCATCTCTTGCCATTTAATTATTCCGGAGTTCCGAAGAAATCTCAGGATATTCGTCCGTGTTCCAATTTATTCGAGGTTGCCACATCATTTGAGTTTTTCAATCGTTCCGGTGCATCATCTCCTTTTCAATTTGTTCCAACGGTGTTTTCTCTTCGGTGGGCTCATAACCCACAGGTCTTTCCCCAGGATCTTACCTGACTCTTTTCATTTCCTGGAGTGTTCCGTAATCCTTCTCAAGTGTGACGTAATTATGGATTCCATCAGTCATATGCCTTCTCCAAGATCGCTTTTAATTCTTTTCGTCGTGGGTTCAACCTTTCACTTTTCATTCTTCCGGAGCATTTCATCAATTCTTTTTCATTGTGTTCCTCCGAAGGCCATCATTTCAGAAGATCTCTTCATTCTCATTTTTCAACTTCGTCCTCCAAATATTCTTCATTGATGCCTCTTCGTTCGTCTCACATTCATCCGGTGCTTCGCTCAAGTATTCTCTAATCAGTTCGCGATCTCTTTGTTCTCGTCATTCTAATTCCATAAGTGCTTATCCTTTTCCCGGCGATTCATCCTCTTGTGTTCACTCAATTTCAATTCTTCATGGTGGCTTGTCCTCTTGCATCGTTCAATTTCAATTCCTTACGGTGGTTTGTTCTTTTTCATCATTCGATTTCAATTTCTCCACGGTGGTTCGTTCCTTTCTCTTCCCTCAGCTTTAATTCTTTACGGTGATTCGCTCAACAGTTCTTTTCCGGTGTCATCATATCAATCCATTCTTTTTTATTCCAATCCTACCGGTGTTTCATGAATATTTCGCAAGTTCGCGATATATCCCTCTTAGTTCAATTTCAACGAGAATAAGTAGTATGTGAATCCATTGTTCATCAATTTAAATGATGGAGGAGAAGCATAACTTAATTCTTATTCTTCTTTGTGGAGTTGATTAATTCCTTCATTCGGAGTTATTCTTGATGCATAAATTCTAATTCCAAGTCCTTTCATCTTTTCTTTCTGGAGTTCTTAGTTTCTCGGCTATCTCGTCAGACCTCGTCTAAATCATCGCAAGGCTTATTCTTATTCTTTTCATCCGGTCATCATATTTTTCGTTACCGGAGTTCTTCATGATGGTTCTTCATCATTTAATTTGTCTGTCAAATGTTCATCATAATTCTTCTGGAGCAGTTCAAGCATTATTCTTTTGTGTCTCAGGATGCAAATAATTCTCCGTATTCTTTTGAAATGGAGTTTTCCATTTCTTTCTTCATTCTCATCGATTCAATTTTTGGTTGCGGCATAATTCACCTAGAGTTTTGAGATGTTTTCATAAGTCCACAACAAGCTTATTCTTTTGTTGTTGATTTTCTCAACAACTCCATTCAAGTCTTTCTCTTATAAATTCTCGTTCTCAAGTTGTCATCTTCTTCTCCATTCTTTTAATTCCATCATTTCAATTATTCCGGAGGCATTGTCTTGTTCGTTTCGTCATGTTTTTAGTCAATCTCCTCAAATTCTTGTTCCATTCCATTCATGTTCAACCGGTGTGCTATTTCTTTCAGTTTCAGCCGGAGTGTTGCCTAAATTCATTCGTTCGAAGTTCTTTTCTATCTCTTTCAACCGGAGTGGTTTCAATGTCTCTCTTGTCATTTATCCTCTTGGTTCTCGTCTTATACCTTGTTGCTTATATTACCGGAGCTTCTCAAATCTCGTTCATCTCCGTTGTATCCTTCTTTCCCATTATTCAACCTCTCGATATTCTTTGGTTTCACTCTTTTGTCCTCGAAGAACTTTGTTCTTCCTTTTCTCTTCCGTCTCGTTCCTAAGATCTCGGGACGAGATCTCTTGTTAGTAGGGGAGTGTTGTGACACCCCGAGACCGGTGTGCCAGGTGTCAGCCAGTTATTCGTCGTCGTTGCCATGTCATCTGCTTGCGTGTTGCTTCTTGCCATGTCATCATGCGTGTTGCATCAGCATGTTTTCAAAACTTGCATCTGCCCGAGTCCGCCCGTCCTCTCCATTGTCCGTTCTGAGCCCAGACACACTTGCATGCGCCCGCGGCGCCTCCGAATATTTATTTTATGAGTGGCCGAAAAACGTTCTCGGAATGGGTTGAAACTTGGCGTGTGGTCTTATTATAGCATAGGTAGACCGCCTCTCAATTTTCATCGCATTCAGAGCTCGTTTGATAGCCCAATGGTTAACCGTGTCTCCGCCGGCCTCCTCTCTCCTCCCCGCCGCCACGGCCCCGCGCCGCCCAGATCCGGCCCGCCGGGCCCGAATCCCGGGGCCGCCGCCCCGCGCCCCGTGCTCCTCCCGAGCCGCTCGCTGCCCCACCTCCGTTCGCCCGCCACCTCGCGGGACCTGCCGGAGTTGTCGCCGCCGTCGGACCTCTCCACCACCGCGCTGAGGCCGCCGCCCCATCGAAGCTCCTCCCCGACGTCGGGAATGGAGCCGCCGCATCCGGATCGGGCCGGATCCACTCCTCCTCGACGTCCTCCTGCCCTCCTTGGCCTCCTCGCCGGCCAGCCGCCGGAGGGCCCTGCCCCTGCCACCGCCGCTGCTGGCGTCCGCTCGGGAACGAGCGGGACGACGACGCCCAGCGCCGCCGGCCACATGGGCCCCGCCTCGCGGGAGGCCCAGCTCCGCCCCGACGTGAACCAATGTTGCCGCCTCATGGGCCGGCCCCTCCGTCAGCCCGCTCTGCACCGGGCTCGATCCCCTCCTGGGCGATGCTAGCTCGGGCCGGCCTCCTTCCCTCCAGGGCCCAGCCGGCCTCCTCCTCCGCTTCGGGTCGAGCCCGCGAGGTGAGAGCCCCCGGCCTGCCCAGTTTCTCTATGGCTCGCCATGTGCGTCATTTTACTATCCAGCGCCCAGTTCTTCTGTGTGCGATTTTCACTAAGTCCCTAAAAATGCTTATTATATGTGCATGTTTGCATAGTGATAACTTTGTGTGTACTTGTCCAAATTGAGTGAATGATATGTCAAATGATCGTGGTGATATGCTCTACACTTTGTTCCATTGTGCCATGCTTGTTTGAATTCATCTAGATGCTCTAATCTCTGTTGCAAGAGTGCTACTTGTTATAAACTGCTGCTACTTGTTATTTTGTTGCCATGTTTGAGATATGATAACTTGGTGCATGTTTATCCAAATGATGCATATGATATGTCAAAATGTTCATTGTGAAGTGTACTACATGATGGTTGTTGTAGCATGCTTGTTTGAGTTCATATTGCCATGTTAGTCTCTGTTGCAAAAGTGCATTTGGCTGTTATGTGTTGAAACTTGTTATGAGATGCCGATTTCACTTGATCATTGCTATTGATGTGTTTGTCCTCATGCTACATGCCTATATGTTTTAGAAGCACAATTATATGATCTTTGCTGTGGTGCAATTCTTTTTCCATGATATGCCTTGAGGTGACTTAAACATGATTGTAAACATGCCATGCCATGTTGTTATTACTGTTTTATACTTGGTGAAAATTCTGCTAAGTCTGTAATCTGTTATAACCTGATGCTATGTTTGCTTGATGCCCTAGTCAAATCCATGCTTGTTTTGGAGTGGCCAATGATCATGTCTTGTTGTCCATGTTATTGTCTATCCATTCATGCCTTTACTTGCTCATATGGCCTGCTGTAGCTTATTATTTCTTGCTCTCAAGTTGCTATAAATTACAATTGTCAGGATTTTATCAGCATGTTCAATTTGGTGGAGCTTGTTGCTATTGATCCATGCATCCTATGGAGTTGCTCCAATGGAGTTGTTTGCTGTAGGATATGTCTACTACATGTCCATGCTCTTTATATACCTAGTGGAGTTGATATGCATGTTGTTTTGTGCCTCCGAAGGCAGCATCGTGATGATGTTTTTGCCTTCCAAGATTTTGGCTAGGTCTGGATAATTTTATTGTAACTTCCATGCTTGGTTAATTGTGTTCCAGCAAGCTTTTGGGTGTGTTCTAAGTTTATGCTTGTAGAGTATAATGTCTACTTCACATCCATGCTTCTTTTCATCATATTTGTGTGATGTAGCTTATATATACCTTGCTCCAAAGTTGCTATGTGGCTGTTAACTTCAGCTTGTTGTTATATCTTGTTTCATGTGTATCTTTTAGCCCGTTGCTCCGTTTTGAGCGTGTCTTATATGAAACTTGTGTGATTTTGCATGTAGAATCATAATATCATGTTGTTTACATGTTTGGAGTGTGTTTGCTTGATGTTTGGGTGCATCTTGCACCGTTGCTTTGCTTGACTTGTTTTGCTCATATCTTCTAGGCCGTAGCTCCGAATTAAACAAACTTTATATGAAACTTGACTAGAATTTCGTGTAGATCATCATGGTGCATGTTAACCTGCTGTTTAACAACTTTAACTTGAGGTTTGTTCAGATCTGGACTAATTTCAAAACATGCATATGAGGGCTTACCTGATTTGTTATATGTAGTTTCCGGCCTCATTTAAACTTGTTGGGTGATGTTGTTCTTGAGTGCTTCCTCCCTTGCCATGTAATGCATCATATATAGACTTGTCTTGCATCATACTTGTTTGAGCATCTTGTTGTGTTCTTGTGTTGTGTGTTTACCGTATTGCTTGCTTCTTCTCGTTAGTGCTTGTTCCGTTGCGATCGTGAGGATTCGTTTGTCTACTCGTGCTTCATCTTCAAGGCTTCTTCTTCGTCTTCTTCATGGATCTGTTCTTCTTCCTTGCGGGATCTCAGGCAAGATGACCATCACCTTGGATACCTTTACTATCATTGCCATGCTTAGTTGTCTTGATGCTATCGTTATATGTCGTGCTACCCATCATTATTGTCAGCCTCTCCTTGTTGCCATGAAACCTCTAACCTTTGAAACCTTCCTTGCAAAACCATTGTTTGGCTATGTTACCCGCTTGCTCAGCCCCTCTTATAGCGTTGTTAGTTGTAGGTAAAGATGAAGATCGTTCCAGGTGGGAACTTGTTGTTGGAATATCACAATATCTATTATTATTATTAACACACCTATATACTGGGCATGAGTGGAAGGCTTGGCCTTTTGCTCGGTGTTTTGTTCCACTCATGCCACCTTAGGAGCCGATAAACCGGCATTATGTTCCTTGATTTTGCGTTCCTTACACGGTTGGGTATATGGGGACCCCTTGACACTTCGTCTTTGAATAAAACTCCTCCAGCAAGGCCCAACATTGGTTTTAATTTGCCTCATAATAATAATTTAATTAATTAATTAAATTTTGCATAGGGGGTCGCACCCTCGGGATTCTTTTCTACATAGCAGGGGGGGCTAGTGCTGATGGTGTTGGTCCCAAACGGGCAACCTGCGGGGCCGCCTCGGGGAACCTCGAGGTATCTGGCATACCTGTAGCTTGTCCCATTCGGACGTGGCGTGAGACGAGATACGCGCGGCTACTATCAGGGTGTCGGCATGCCGGGAGGTCTTGCTGGACTTGTTTTACCATTGTCGAAATGTCTTGTGCACCGGGATACCGAGCCTGATCGGATTTTCCCTAAGATAAGGGGTAATAATTATTATTACTTCAGCTGATCATGAGAGCTTGTGATGGGCTAAGTTGGGACACCCCTGCAGGGTCATGATCTTTCGAAAGCCGTTCCCGCGGTTATGTGGCAGATTGGAATTTGTTAATGTCCGGTTGTAGAAAACTTGACAGAGGATCCGAGATAAAACACACAACTGTGTGAGTAACCGTGACTGTCTCTTTTCACTTTGAGAAGAGAACACGGTGGGGTTATGATTGACTCGTAGGTAGTTCAGGATCTTTAGCGATCACTACTAGTTGCGCCCGTTTGCGTAGATGCTCATCTTATTCTTGTACTCGTAAGTTAGCCACCATACATATTGCTTAGCCGCTGCTGCAACCTCACCACTTTACCTCTTCCTACCGATTAAGCTTTGATAGTCTTGTTACCCATGGTTATGGGATTGCTGAATCCTCGTGGCTCACAGATACTACAACAACAGTTGCAGGTGCAGGTTTCCGATGTCTTGACGTGAGAGCGTTGTTCGTTGTGTTGGACTTCTTCTTTTTCTTCTTCTTCTTCTTCAGTCTTAGGTTAGGTTCCGGGTCGGCAGCCTGGGATAGCAGATGGATGTCTTTGTGCTTTTCTTGTTTGTATCCATAGTCGGATACTTTGTATTGATGTTGTTGTATTCTTGTGACTTGTATGTATTGTTGTATCCCCCTTGTATGTATGTAATGGTATGATGTAATGATATCCATCTTGCTAAGCGCCCGAAATGCGGTTGTGCCCCAATCACGTAAGTGTCACGTGATCGGGATAGAATCGCATCTTGGGCCTGACAATCGACTAGGCGTATCAACGGGCTATGGAGATGCCCATCAATAGATATCAATGTGAGTGAGTAGGGATTGCCATGCAACGGATGCACTAGAGCTATAAATGTATGAAAGCTCAACAACAGAAACTAAGTGGGTGTGTATCAAACTTGCTTGCTCATGAAGACCTAGGGCATTTGAGGAAGCCCATAGTTGGAATATACAAGCCAAGTTCTATAATGAAAATTCCCACTAGTATATGGAAGTGACTAAACAAGAGACTCTCTATCATGAAGAACATGGTGCTACTTTGAAGCATAAGTGTGGAAAAAGATAGTAGGATTGTCCCTTTTCTTTTCTTTTCTTTTCTTTTCTTTTATTTTCTTTTCTTTTTTTTCTTTTTTTGGGCCTTTCTTTTTCTTGGCATTTCCTTCTTTTTTTTCTTGGGAGAATGCTCTAATAATGATGATCATCACACTTATATTGATTTACAACTTGATATTACAACTCGATACTAGAACAAAGTATGACTCTATATGAATGCCTCCGGCGGTGTACCGGGATTTGCAATGAATCAAGAGTGACATGTATGAAAAATTATGCATCGTGGCCTAGCCACAAATACGATGTCAACTATATGATCATGCATGGCAATATGACAATATGAAGCGTGTCATATGAACGATACGGTGGAAAGTTGCATGGCAATATATCTCAGAATGGCTATGGAAATGCCATGATAGGTAGGTATGGTGGCTGTTTTGAGGAAGGTATATGGTGGGTGTATGGTACTGACGAAAGTTGCGTGGTACAAGAGAGGCTAGCAACAGTGGAAGGGTGAGAGTGCGTATAATCCATGGACTCAACATTAGTCATAAAGAACTCATATACTCATTGCAAAAGTTTACGAGTCATCAAAACAAAGCAATCAACGCATGCTCCTAGGGGGAGGTTGGTAGGAGTTAACCATCGCGCGCCCCCGACCTCCACACAAAGGTTGGCACTCAACAAATTCCTCATGCTCTAACTTCGTCACATAGCGGTTCACCATATGTGCATGCTACGGGAATCACAAACTTTAACACAAGTATTTCTCAAATTCATAATTACTCCACTAGCATGACTCTAATATCACCATCCTAATATCTCAAAACAATCATCAAGTATCAAACTTCTCATCATATTCAATGCACATTGTATGAAAGTTTTTACTACATTCATCTTGGATGCCTATCATATTAGGACTAATTTTATAACCAAAGCACATTACCATGTTGTTCTAAAAGACTCTCAAAACGATATAAGTGAAGCATGAGAGATCAACAATTTCGACAAAATAAAATCACCACCGTGCTCTAAAAGATATAAGTGAAGCACTAGATCAAAACTATTTAGCTCAAAAGATATAAGTGAAGCACATAGAGTGTTCTAAAAAATTCTAGGCCATATTTATCTCTCTCAAAAAGGTGTGTCCAGCTAGGATGATTGTGGCAAACTAACAAGCAAAGACTCAAATAATACATGATGCTCCAAGCAAAACACATATCATGTGGTGAATAAAAATATAGCCCCGAGTATAGTTACCGATAGATGAAGACAAAAGAGGGGATGCCTTCCCGGGGCATCCCCAAGCTTAGGCTTTTGGTTGTCCTTGAATTTTACCTTGCGGTGCCTTGGGCATCCCCAAGCTTAGGCACTTGCCACTCTTTGTTCCATAGTCCATCAAAGCCATACTTAAAACTTGAAAACTTCACAACACAAAACTTAGCCAAAAATCTCGTGAGCTCCGTTAGTATAAGAAAACAAACCACCACTCAAAGGTACTGTAATGAACTCATTATTTGTTTATATTGGTGTTAAACCTACTGTATTCCAACTTCTCTATGATTCATACTCCCCAATACTACTCATAGATTCATCAAAATAAGCAAACAACACACGAAAAACAGAATCTGTCAAAAACAGAACAATTTGTAGTAATCTGTAACTTTTGAGTACTTCTATAACTCCAAAAAAATTGAAATAAATTGGTAAACGTGAGGAATTTGTCTATTAATCATCTGCAAAAAGAATCAACTAAATAGCACTCTCCAGAAAAATCTGGTGACTATTCTCGTGATCACTAAAGTTTCTGTTTTTTACAGCAAGATCATATAAACTTCACACAAGTCTTCCCAAAGGTTCTACTTGGCACAAACACTAATTAAAACACAAAACCACATCTAAATAGAAGCTAGATGCAATATTTATTCCTAAACAGAAGCAAAAACAAAGAAAATAAAATTGGGTTGCCTCCCAACAAGCGCTATCGTTTAACGCCCCTAGCTAGGCACGATACAAGGATAGATCTAGGTATTGCCATCTTTGGAAGGCAATCCATAAGTGGCTCCCATAATGGATTCATAAGGTAATTTGATTTTCTTTCTAGGAAAGTGTTCGATGCCTTTCCTTAATGGAAATTGGAATCTAATATTTCCTTCCTTCATATCAATAATTGCACCAATCGTTCTAAGGAAAGGTCTACCAAGAATAATAGGACATGAAGGATTGCAATCTATATCAAGAACAATGAAATCTACGGGCACATAATTCCTATTGGCAACAATAAGAACATCATTAATCCTTCCCATAGGTTTCTTAATAGTAGAATCCGCAAGATGCAAATTTGAAGAACAATCATCAAGCTAATGGAAACCTAACAAATCACACAAAGTTTTTGGGATAGTGGAAACACTTGCACCCAAATCACACAAAGCAAAGTATTGATGATCCTTAATTTTAATTTTAATAGTAGGTTCCAATTAATCATAAAGCTTTCTAGGGATAGAAACTTCTAGTTCAAGTTTTTCTTCATAAGATTGCATCAAAGCATCAACTATGTGTTTGGTAAAAGCTTTATTTTCACTATAAGCATGCGGAGAATTTAGTACAGATTGCAACAAGGAAACACAATCAATCAAAGAGAAATTATCATAATTTAATCCATTGAAATCCAAAATAGTGGGTTCATCACTATGCAAAGTTTTAATCTCTTCAATCCCACTTTTAACAATTTTAGCATCAAGATCTAAAAACTCCGAATCATTGGGACGCCTTTTAACTAAAGTAGACTCATCTCCAGTCCCATCTTTATCAAAATTCATACTAGAAAACAAGGATCTAATAGGAGACACATCAATAACTTTGAAATCTTCATCTTTATTTTCATGATAACTAGAAGAACACACTTTCATAAAGCACTCTTTTTTTAGCACGCATCCTAGCGGTTCTTTCTTTGCATTCATCAATGGAAATTTTCATGGCTTTGAGAGACTCATTGATATCATGCTTAGGTGGAATAGGTCTAAGTTTCAAAGAATCAACATCAAGAGTAATTATATCCATGCTTCTAGCCAACTCATCAATCTTAAGCAATTTTTCTTCAAGCAAAGCATTGATTTTTTTTTGCGAATTCATAAACTCCCTAACGCTAGTTTCAAATTCAGAGGGCATCTTACCAAAATTTCCATAAGAGTTATTGTAGGAATTACCATAATTATTAGAGGAATTACTAGGAAAAGGCCTAGGATTAAAGTTTCCCTTATAAGCATTGTTACCAAAATTATTCCTACCAACAAAATTCACATCCAAAGATTCATTATTATTTTCAATCAACGTGGATAGAGGCATATCATTAGGACCAGAAGAATCACTCTTAGTAGCAAATAATTTCATAAGTTCATCCATCTTTCCACTCAAAACACTAATCTCTTCGATAGCATGCACTTTTTTACTAGTAGATCTTTCGGTGTGCCATTGAGAATAATTAACCATAATATTATCTAGGAGTTTGGTAGCTTCTCCTAAGGTAGTTTCCATGAAAGTGCCTCGTGCAACCGAATCTAAAAGATTTCTAGAAGCAAAACTCAAGCCAGCATAAAAGTTTTGTATAATCATCCATAAGTTCAAACCAGGTGTAGGGCAATTACATATCATTAATTTCATTCTCTCCCAAGCTTGTGCAACTTGCTCATGATCTAGTTGCTCAAAATTCATAATGTCGTTTCTAAGAGAGATAATCTTAGAACGGGGAAAATACTTAGAGATAAAAGCATCTTTGCACTTATTCCACGAATCAATACTATTTCTAGGCAAAGAGGAAAACCAAGTTTTAGCACGATCTCTAAGTGAAAACGAAAATAGCTTCAATTTAACAATATCATTATCCGTATCCCTCTTCTTTTGCATATCACACAAATCAACAAAGTTGTTCAGATGGGTAGCAGCATCTTCACTAGCAAGGCCGGAAAATTGATATTTCATGACAAGATTCAACAGAGCAGCGTTGATCTCACAAGATTCAGCATCGGTAATAGGAGCAATCAGAGTGCTAATAAAATCATTATTGTTGGTATTGGAGAAGTCACACAATTTGGTATTGTTCCGAGCCATAGTGACAAGCCAGCAATCCAACACACAAGCAAACAAGAAGCAAGCGAACGGTAACCACACGGCAAAAAGAAGGGCAAATAATACGGCAAGGGTGAAGTGGGGGAGAGGAAAACGAGAGGCAAATAAATGTAATGCGAAGGATAAGGGTTTGTGATAGGTACTTGCTATATGACTTTTGCGTAAGCCCTCCCCGGCAACGGCGCCAGAAATTCTTCTTGCTACTTCTCGAGCTTGCGTTGTATTCCCTCGAAGAGGAAAGGGTGATGCAGCACAGTAGCGTAAGTATTTCCCTCAGTTTTTGAGAACGAAGGTATCAATCCAGTAGGATACCACGCATGAGTCCCTCGCACCTGCACAAACAAATAAGAACTTCGCAGCCAATGCGATAAGGGGTTGTCAATCCCTTTATGGTCACTTACGAAAGTGAGGTCTGATAGATAGGATAATTTGATATTTTTGGTATTTTTGGATATAAGGACAGAAAGTAAAAACAACAAAGTAAAGTAGATTGTAGATTGATATGTTGAGAATAGACCCGGGGGCCATAGGTTTCACTAGTGGCTTCTCTCATGATAGCAGAATTCTACGGTGGGTGAACAAATTACTATCGAGCAATTGATAGAAAAGCGAATAATTATGAGAATATCTAGGCATCTAGAGTATTAAGTTCATAAGAACAGAGTAATGCTTTAAGCAAGATGACATGATGTAGATGGATAAACTCAAGCAATATGATACAAACCCCATCTTTTTATCCTCGATGGCAACAATACAATATGTGCCTTGCTGCCCCTGCTGTCACTTGGAAAGGACACGCAAGATTGAACCCAAAGCCAAACACTTCTCCCATTGCAAGAACTATAGATCTAGTATGCCAAACCAAACCGATAATTCGAAGAGACTTGCAAGGATATTATAATCATACATAAAAGAACTCAGAAAAGAACCAAATATTTCTCATAGATAATCTTGATCATAAACCCACAATTCATCGGATCTTGACAAACACACCGCAAAAAGATTATATCGAATAGATCTCCTTGAAGACCGAGGAGAACTTGGTATTGAGATCCAAAAGGAGAGAAGAAGCCATCTATGTACTAACTATGGACCCGAAGGTCTGTGGTAAACTACTCACAACTCATGGTAAGGCGATGGTGTTGATGTAGAAGCACTCCGTGGAAGATTCCCCCCCCCCTCCGGCGGAGCTCCGGAACAGGCCCCAAGATGGGATCTCACAGAAACAGAAGGTTGCGGCGGTGGAATTAGGGTTTTCACTGTTGCCTCGATGTTTTCAGGGTATATGGGTATATATAGGAGGAAGGAGGGCATCGGGGGAGCCGGAGGGGGCCCACGAGGGTGGGGGCGCGCCCTGGACCCTCGTGGCCGCCTCCGTCGTTCCCTCGCGTGTACTGCAAGTCTTTTGTGTTGATGTCATTCCAAAAATAACTCTCGCGAAGGTTTCATTCCGTTTGGACTCCGTTTGATATTCCTTTTCTGCGAAACCCTGAAATAGGCAAAAAAAACAGCAATCTGCACTGGGCCTTTGGGTTAATAGGTTAGTCCCAAAAATAATATAAAAGTGTATGATAAAGCCCATTAAACATCCCAAACATCATATATAATAGCATGTAACAATAAAAAATTATAGATACGTTGGAGACATATCAAGCATCCCCAAGCTTAATTCCTGCTCGTCCTCGAGTAGGTAAATGATAAAAACAGAATTTTTGATGTGGAATGCTAACCAACATAATTTTCAATGTAATTTCTTTATTGTGGCATGAATGTTCAGATCCGACAGATTCAAGACAAAAGTCTATATTGACATAAGAAATAATAATACTTCAAGCACACTAACAAAGCAATCTTGTCTTCTCAAAATAACATGGCCAAAGAAAGTGATCCCAACAAAATCATATAGTCTGGCTATGCTCCCTCTTCATCACACAAAATATTCATATCATGCACAACTCCGGTTTCAGCCAAGCACTTGCTTTCATACTCAATTTTTTCAAACCTTTCAACTTTCACGCAATACATGAGTGTGAGCCATGGACATAGCACTATAGGTGGAATAGAGTGGTGGTTGTGGAGAAGACAAAAAGGAGGAAGATAGTCTCACATCGACTAGGCGTATCAACGGGCTATGGAGATGCCCATCAATATATATCAATGTGAGTGAGTAGGGATTGCCATGCAACGGATGCACTAGAGCTATAAATGCATGAAAGCTCAAGAAAATATACTAAGTGGGTGTGCATCCAACTTGCTTGCTCACGAAGACCTAGGGCATTTGAGGAAGCCCATCGTTGGAATATACAAGCCAAGTTCTATAATGAAAATTCCCACTAGTATATGAAAGTGACTAAACAAGAGACTCTCTATCATGAAGAACATGGTGCTACTTGGAAGCACACGTGTGGAAAAAGATAATAGCATTGTCCCTTTTCTTTTTTTTTCTTTTTTTCCTTTTCTTCTTCTTTTTTGGGTCTTTCTTTTTCTGGGCCTTTCCTTCTTTTTCTTCTTCTTTTTTCTTTGGGACAATGCTCTAATACTGATGATCAGCACACTTATATTGAGTTACAACTCGATATTACAACTCGATACTAGAACAAAGCAATGTTGAGCATATCACTTATCGTTAGCGTCTCGGTCAGCTGGGGCTTAGAGATTAATCGTAAATCGGCCGATTAATCGATTTTATCGGTCGACTGTTAATCGGCCATTTTTTGCAAATCCCAAGTCTCCAACACTAAAATATGCTATATTCAACACCAAAACAATATTGGACAGAAGTGTTACCTGGATTCCCAACATTTGAATCCTCATATAATGACAGAAAAAATAGGACAACAGTACATATTGCATAACAAGGTCCACAGAACACAAAATAAACATAGTTTTTGCAAACATGGTGCTATGAATAGGCTTGATTTATCAGCAGATTCCCGATAAATCGCTCGTCATAGCGATAAATCGGCCCAAACGATAAACGGTGAAGATAAGGCATAATCTTATCGGTCACCCCAAGAGTAGCAATAAATCGGACGATAAATCGCTGAATCGGAAGATTTCTTGAACAGTGGAACAAAGTATGACTCTATATGAATGCCTCCGGCAATGTACCGGGATGTGCAATGAATCAAGAGTGACATGTATGAAAAATTATGCATGGTGGCTTTGCCACAAATACGATGTCAACTACATGATCATGCATGGCAATATGACAATATAAAGCGTGTCATATGAACGGAATGGTGGAAACTTGCATGGCAATATATCTCGGAATGGCTATGGAAATTCCATGATAGGTAGTTATGGAGGCTGTTTTGAGGAAGGTATATGGTGGGTGTATGGTACCGGCGAAAGTTGCGCGGTACAAGAGAGGCTAGCAATGGTGGAAGGGTGAGAGTGCGTATAATCCATGGACTCAACATTAGTCATAAAGAACTCATATACTTATTGCAAAAATTTACGAGTCATCAGAACAAAGCAATCAACGCATGCTCCTAGGGGGGAGGTTGGTAGGAGTTAACCATCGCGCGCCCCCGACCTCCACCCAAAGGATGACACTCAACAAATACCTCATGCTCTAACTTCGTCACATAGCGGTTCACCATACGTGCATGCTACGTGAATCACAAACCTTAACACAAGTATTTCTCAAATTCATAATTACTCCACTAGCATGACTCTAATATCACCATCCCTATATCTCAAAACAATCATCAAGTATCAAACTTCTCATCATATTCAATGCACTTTAATTGTATGAAAGTTTTTACTACATTCATCTTGGATGACTATCATATTAAGACTAGTTTTATAATCAAAGCACATTACCATGCTGTTCTAAAAGACTCTCAAAAGGATATAAGTGAAGCACGAGAGATCAAGAATTTCTACAAAATAAAATCACCACCGTGCTCTAAAAGATATAAGTGAAGCACTAGAGCATAACTATTTAGCTCAAAAGATATAAGTGAAGCACATAGAGTGTTCTAAGAAATTCTAGACCATATTGATCTCTCTCAAAAGGTGTGTCCAGCAAGGATGATTGTGGCAAACTAAAAATCAAATACTCAAATCATACATGACGCTCCAAGCAAAACACATATCATGTGGTGAATAAAAATATAGCCCCGAGTATAGTTACCGACAGATGAAGACGAAAGAGGGGATGCCTTCCCGGGGCATCCCCAAGCTTATGCTCTTGGTTGTCCTTGAATTTTACTTTGGGGGGCCTTGGGCATCCCCAAGCTTAGGCTCTTGCCACTCTTTGTTCTATAGTGCATCAAAGCCGTACTCAAAACTTGAAAACTTCACAACACAAAACTTAGCCAAAAAATCTCGTGAGCTCCGTTAGTATAAGAAAACAAACCACCACTCAAAGGTACTGTAATGAACTCATTCTTTGTTTATATTGGTGTTCAACCTACTGTATTCCAACTTCTCTATGATTCATACTCCCCAATACTACTCATGGATTTATCAAAATAAGCAATCAACACACGAAAAATACAATATGTTAAAAACATAACAGTATGTAGTAATCTGTAACTTTCGAATACTTCTGTCACTCAAAAAAAACGAAATAAATTGGCAAACGTGAGGAATTTGTCTATTAATCTGCAAAAAGAATCAACTAAATAACACTCTCTAGTAAAATCTGGTGACTATTCTCGTTAGCGCTAACATTTCTGGTTTTTACAGCAAGATCATATAAACTTCACACAAGTCTTCCCAAAGGTTCTACTTGGCACAAACACTAATTAAAACACAAAACCACATCTAAACAGAAGCTAGATGCAATATTTATTCCTAAACAGAAGCAAAAACAAAGAAAATAAAATTGGGTTGCCTCCCAACAAGCGCTATCGTTTAACGCCCCTAGCTAGGCTTGAGAATTCAATGATGCTCACATGAAAGATAAGAATTGAAGCACAAAGAGAACATCATATAGCATGTGAAAATAACATCTAAGTCTAACATGCTTCCTATGCATTTTATAGGAAAACAAATTAGCAAGACAAGCAAGATCTAGCATATGCAAGGTAGAAGAAAGGAACAAGATCAATCTCAACATGAAAAGAGGTAATTTAGTAACATGAAGATTTCTTCAACCATATTTTCCTCTCTCATAATAATTGCATGTAGGATCATAAGCAAATTCAACAATATAGCTATCACAAAACACATTCTTAACACGATCCACATGCATACGAAGTTGACACTCTTCCAAAATAGTGGGAGCAACATTAACTAAAGTCATGACCTCTCCAAACCCACTTTTATCAAAAAATCCATAAGATTGAAAATTCTCCAAATATGTGGGATCTAAAGTCGACACTCTTCCAAACCCACTTTCAATATTATTGCAAACATTATTATCAATCTTACATATATCATGGGGATTAAATAAGTGTTCAAGATCATAAGAAGAATCACCCCAATCATGATCATTGCAACAAGTAGTGGGCATAGCAATACTAGCATCCCCAAGCTTAGGGTTTTGCATATCATTAACACAATTTACATTAATAGAATTTATAATAACATCATTGTAATCATGCTTTTTATTTAAGGAGCTATCGTGGATCACTTTTTCTTTTAACAATTCCTCACAATTTTCAGATTCATGAATTTCAAGCAAAACTCCATAAAGATAATCTAGTGCACTCAACTCACTAGCAATAGGTTCAACATAATTGGATATCATAAAAAGATTAGCAAGTGGATGAGGATCCATAATTTAGCAAGCGAAGATGAAAGCTAATAGAAGGCACATGACAACACAAGCAAACAAGAGGCAAGCGAACGGTAAACACACGGAAGAAGAAGGGCGAATAAAACGGCAAGGGGTGAAGTGGGGGAGAGGAAAATGAGAGGCAAATAAATGTAATGCGAAGGATAAGGGTTTGTGATAGGTACTTGGTATATGAATTTTGCATAAGCCTCCCCGGCAATGGCGCCAGAAATTCTTCTTGCTACTTCTCAAGCTTGCGTTGTATTCCCTCGAAGAGGAAAGGGTGATGCAGCACAGTAGTGCAAGTATTTCCCTCAGTTTTTGAGAACCAAGGTATCAATCCAGTAGGAGACCACGTGTGAGTCCCTCGCACCTGCACAAACAAATAAGAACTTCGCAGCCAACGAGATAAGGGGTTGTCAATCCCTTTATGGTCACTTACGAAAGTGAGATCTGATAGATATGATAATTTGATATTTTTGATATTTTTGGATATAAGAACAGAAAGTAAAAATAGCAAAGTAAAGTAGATTGTAGATTGATATGTTGAGAATAGACCCATGCGCCATAGGTTTCACTAGTGGCTTCTCTCATGATAGCAGAATTCTATTGTGGGTGAACAAATTACTGTCGAGCAATTGATAGAAAAGCGAATAATTATGAGAATATCTAGGCATGATCATTATATATAGGCATCACGTCCATGACAAGTAGACCGAAATGATTATGCATCTACTACTATTACTCCACACATCGACCGCTATCCAGCATGCATCTAGAGTATTAAGTTCATAAGAACAGAGTAAGGCATTAAGCAAGATGACATGATGTAGAGGGATAAACTCAAGCAATATGATATAAACCCCATCTTTTTATCCTCAATGGCAACAATACAATACGTGCCTTGCTGCCCCTGCTGTCAGTGGGAAAGGACACGGCAAGATTGAACCCAAAGCCAAACACTTCTCCCATTGCAAGAACTATAGATCTAGTAGGCCAAACCAAACCGATAATTCGAAGAGACTTGCAAGGATATTATAATCATACATAAAAGAATTCCGAAAAGAACCAAATATTTCTCATAGATAATCTTGATCATAAACCCACAATTCATCGGATCTCGACAAACACACCGCAAAATGATTACATCGAATAGATCTCCTCGAAGACCGAGGAGAACTTGGTATTGAGATCCAAAAAGAGAGAAGAAGCCATCTAGGTACTAACTATGGACCCGAAGGTCTGTGGTAAACTACTCACAACTCATGGTGAGGCGCTGGTGTTGATGTAGAAGCACTCCATGGAAGATCCCCCCCCCCCTCCGGCGGAGCTCCAGAATAGGCCCCAAGATGGGATCTCACGGGAACAGAAGGTTGCGGCGGTGGAATTAGAGTTTTCTTTGTTGCCTCGATGTTTTCAGGGTATATGGGTATATAGGAGGAAGGAGGGCATCGAGGGAGCCATAGGGGGGCCCACGAGGGTGGGGGCGCGCCCTGGACCCTCGTGGCCGCCTCCTTCGTTCCCTCGCATGTACTCCAAGTCTTCTGTGTTGATATTGTTCCAACAATAACTCTCGCGAAGGTTTCATTCCTTTTGGACTCCGTTTGATATTCCTTTTATGCGAAACCCTGAAATAGGCAAAGACAGCAATCTGCACTGGGCCTTTGGGTTAATAGGTTAGTCCCAAAAATAATATAAAAGTGTATGATAAAGCCCATTAAACATCCAAAACATCATATATAATAGCATGGAACAATCAAAAATTATAGATACGTTGGAGACGTATCAGACACCCATAGTTCCCTCGTACATTTTAGAAGATTTTAATGCATCCCATACTATGCATGTTTGCCATGATTGTGTGCACCGTATGCATTCTATGAATCACAATGATATTTCTCATGATGCATTACACAATTTGAGTCTCCATTATGCTATACATAACAACAAACCTCTCATGATGGATGACATATTTTTATATCACGCATCTCATTTATTTAAGAATTGGCTCTTTTGTGCTAACCAACACATGCATGTGCACATCATGATGGATGATGTGTACATATACCACGCACACACAATTTTTCCTTTGTCTTTGTTTTGTGTAGGTACTCATGAACATTTGTCAACCTCACAATCCCATGAGTTGACAAAACGAGCTCTTGAGAGCAATGACGATTTAGGATCCTGTGGATTGTCCTTACCACAGTTGTCTTCACGCAACCACTACGCGCAGCTCTTTTACTTGGCTCTCACACGACTATGGGCTATTTACCATTTGTCATCTTATGCCGATTCTATCATGTTCCCTTTGCATGTTATGGCTCTTGCTATGACTTTGCCATGCAATTGTGACCCTTGCTTGCCTTTACACATGATTCACCATTATGCTTGGTGGAGATACTTGTAGCTATTGCCATGATTTCCTTGTGCCCCATGCTATTGATGCTTGTTGTGTTGGGAGAGTCATGATGTTCCATTGCTATTTACATATGGCCTATTTCCAATACATTGATTCTTTTTTTCTCATATCTTCTTGCCATCGAACTATGCAATGCAAGCTTTTTTCGTGGTCTCTACTTGCCATCGAACTATCCAATGTAAGCTTTTCCCGTTGCATTGTTAATCATACACAAACCCAAACCGTGTACAACAAGTTTTGATCACCACATTGAAAATCACTCCACAATATCAAAGATAGAGGCTTCGTTGGTTACACCTCGGTTGGGACAAGCCTTGAACTTGGCATACGTGCAACTTGATGTAGCCCTCGGACATGGTGGAAGCGAGGATCAAAATTGTAGCAGGTTGCACTACAAGGAAGCAAAGCCTTGCCAAAAATGTTGATTTGAAAACATGGTGACCTTTTCTCAATAAGGCGATTGAATTTCATTCCATCGTCATGTCAAGGTGCAGAGAGAGACTTGGCTCAATGGTTGGGTATGCGGTTCTGCAGCCTAATGATCCGAGTTTAATTCACATAATTGATAAATGGTGCACATGGGTTTTCCCCCATTTATCGAGGATCAAGTTTGGTGTGTGGTGAAACCACTCATCAAGAAATATCCTGATACTCATTTAAAAAATTACGAGTACCATGTTTATCTTGATACTCATACTGAAATGGCCGTATGCATTCTTAGTTGGTGTTTGCAGAGGCCGGAAGGTGAAAATCTCTCCCATTTTAAAGAGAGCATATTGGTAGGAGCGTGAACCGCACCCCTCGGTCTCCCCTGCCCAGGGTGACGCGAGGGAGGCTTCCCCGCCCGCAATTGTCGTCGCCATTCCTCACTTCCCACCCATCGCCGCGAGAAGATGCCGCCTGGCGAAGCCCGTGTGGCTGACGGCGGCGGCGGGGCCCATCTTTCGCGACCTACCCTTGCTCCGTGGGTGATAGGACCTGGAGGCAGCCAAGTGCGTCCTAGTATGATGCATCTGGGCCTATGGCGGCGGGACTCTACGAGTGGTAGTCGGCGGTGGAGGTCAAGGTTCGTCTTCTGGTGGCGCTCTCCGGCTAGATGAGGGAGATTCGGTGCTTGCGGCCATGTCCAGGATGGGGTCACTGGCCTCAGCCACATCTGGCCGTGACTAGACGTGTTTGTGATGTCCGATGGCTGGCCACCGGCCATGGACACCGGGTTGCGGACGACACAGGGCGGGTGCCGCACATGGGGAACTAGGCGGATCTTGACAGGTTCTTCTGATCACGTCAGATTCAACCTTTGTCTGGGTCCTTGACACCGCAGGCAACTCCGGGGGAAACCTTAGATCTCATTGGGATCGAGCGATGGTGGTGCTTTTGCAACTAGTCCCTCTTGAGGGCGTCGTTTCTGGAGTTTGCTCTAGTTGAAGGGACCAAGGACGTTAGCGGCGCACGACCTGGTGGTGCGACTGCCGATGAAAATCGCGCCGACTAAGGTCATGGCAGGCGATGGCGGCGTCTCCGATGGCGTTTCCTTGTTGAGGCATCGTCATTGCATCTTGTGTCATCATGCTCGGAATGCTTTCGGGGAAACCCTAGATCTAGATCTCCTGGATCGGACGATGATGACGCCTTGGGTGTCGTTCTCCCTCCTTGGGCCATCATTTTGGAGCAAGTGTTGGTTGGAGGGGACTAGAGGAGGAGCGATGTTACATCTACTGCAAGGTCGATGACGGATCCCGGTGGCATGATGAAAGAACATGCGGTGGCCCCATGTTTGGTTTTGGTAATTGATGAAAATCTCTATGGACTAATGGTTGCCTTGAGTTATATTTGAAGGGTTTGTCCATAGGATTTTCTTGGAGTCCATTTATTGGTTTCAAGGAGAGTTTGTGTTGACCAAGGTGCTATTCAAGGAATTACCCAAAGATTGGTCATGTGAGTGTTGAACTTATTGCAAGCATGCCTTGAAGAATAAGAGTTGTGCTCATTCATGTTTACCTTCAAGACATCATCCAATTGAAGAGAGTTGAAAAGATTCAAGGTTGATCAAGACTAAGTACAGAGAGTGATTCAAGTTGATCAACACACAAAGCGTAGAAGATGTACCAAGAGGTATCAAGTGATCCCATGGTAAGGTAAGCATTGTCCTTTACGCTTAATGTACTAACCCATGGTCTACGTGAGAGTTCTATGCAGGGTTAGGTATTGTTTCCATGGGCTTGCGTCAAGAGGAAGATATCATACAACCCATGGAGAGGATGACATCAAGTGGTGATCGTCATCAAGTTTGTGGCGTGCAAGTTCAAATGGAGCATCACGCAGAGATCAAGTGCTTGAAGCTTGATGTCCATTGTGGTGACAATGGACTTGTGAAA
Source organism: Secale cereale (assembly GCA_902687465.1). Taxonomy (NCBI): domain Eukaryota; kingdom Viridiplantae; phylum Streptophyta; class Magnoliopsida; order Poales; family Poaceae; genus Secale; species Secale cereale. The sequence goes on along the minus strand of LR738713.1, from coordinate 718,848,484 downwards.
ATGTGCCAAAGAGTGGCTCACCCATAATGGAGTATGGAGTCAAGATCGTCATCATCTAGCTCAAGTGGACTATGTGCAAGGAAAAGGTTTGCCCTTGATAGGTTCTCTATTTTACCGGTCTCATGATGGTAGTTGGGAGACCGGGTTATAGGATCGATTGCCGTAATATCAAGGGGGGCTCTCGATGAGTAGCTTGATCTTATCATTCAAAACATTACATCCTTGCATCATCTTTATTGGTTCTTGTTTGGTTTTTCTCCTTGTGAGATTTGGAGCTTATGGTCATCTTGATGACAAGCTCGAGTTCATCGGAAACAGAGTTCGCATGCATCTTCTATGATGTTTTCGATGTTGGAGGTTATGATGGTTCTTCTCTGATGGAGGGTTCACTCCTCTATATCTTTAGGGAACTGTTCAAGATATCTTCCGATATGCCGATAAATTGGCCAATTTATCGCTACCGCCGTCTGACCGATAAGATAAATCGGTCGGTAAATCAGCCGATATGGCGATAAATCGGCCGATATGCCGATAAACTGGCCGATTTACCCCTTATCATAGGTCGACCTATAAGTTCCCGATAAGCGATATCCTCAACATTGCTTTAGGCATACCTCCCCTGCCTCTTCTTACTATAACTAGTCAATGTTTTGATGCTACTCGTCTTGATCTTTTCAACAAGTTTGAGTTTGCTCAATTCGGAGCTCATATGCAGAAGTTATGGCAGTTCTAGTTTTCTTGTTGCATCTGCTTCGTTGGGGCTTTCCTGTTGCTCCTGCGGTAGTACCGTGGTCGGCAGCGGTTGTACCGCTTGTAGCGTCAAGCGGTAGTTGATACGTCTCCAACGTATCTATAATTTTTGATTGTTCCATGCTGTTATATTATCATTCTTGGATGTTTAACAATCATTTTATAGTCATTTTATATCATTATTTGGTACTAACCTATTGACATAGTGCCAAGTGCCAGTTGCTCTTTTCTGCATGTTTTTTACATCGCACGAAATGGATATCAAATGGAGCCCAAACACCACAAAACTATTTTTATGATTTTTGTCTGGGCCAGAAGGAAGACATTGGGCCCTGGTGGCACCTGGGGAGAGTCTCGAGGAGGGGACAACCCACCAGGGCGCGCCAGGAGGCCTAGGCGCGCCCTGGTGGGTTGTGCCCACCTCGAGTGCCCCCCGGACCGCCTCCTTGCTCTATAAATACCCCAATATTCCCAAAATCCTAGGGGAGTCGACGAAATATTCATCCAGCTGCCGCAGAGTCCGGAAACACCAGATCCTATCTAGATACCATATGATGGGCTAGGGATAACTTATTTTAGCATTGATATTTTGAAATACATGATTACTTGTTGATATGCTTGAGTATCTAAATTATTATGTCAAAACTAGACTATTGCTTTGAACCATATAAAAGTCCAAATGTCCATGCTATAAAGAAAATAATATGATATGACTTGATAAACAACACTCCACATCCAAAATTCTATTTTTATCACTTACCTACTCGAGGACGAGTAGGAGTTAAGCTTGGGGATGTTGATATGTCTCCAACGTATCTATAATTTTTTATTGTTACATGCTATTATATTATCATTCTTGGATGTTTTACAATCATTTTATAGTCATTTTATATCATTTTTTGGTACTAACCTATCGACATAGTGTCAAGTGTCAGTTGCTGTTTTCTGCATGTTTTTTACATCGCAGGAAATCAATATCAAGCGGAGCCCAAACACCGCGAAACTATTTTTGTGATTTTTTCTGGGTCAGAAGGAAAACATTGGGCCCTGGTGGCACCTGGGGGGAGTAACGAGGAGGGGACAACCCACCTGGGCGCGCCAGGAGGCCCAAGCGCGCCCTGGTGGGTTGTGCCCACCTCGGGTGCCCCCAGACCGCCTGTTTCCTCTATAAATACCCCAATATTACCAAAACCCTAGGGGAGTCGACGAAATATTCATCCAGTCGCAGCAGAGTCCAGAAACACCATATCCAATCTAGACACCATCACGGAGGGGTTCACCACTTCCATTGGTGTCTCTCCGATGATGCGTGAGTAGTTCTTTGTAGACCTTCGGGTCCGTAGTTAGTAGCTAGATGACTTCCTCTCTCTCTTTTGATTCTCAATGCAATGGTCTCTTGGAGATCCATATGATGTAACTCTTTTTGCGGTGTGTTTGTTGGGATCCGATGAACTTTGAGTTTATGATCAGATCTATCTTTTTATATCCATGAAAGTTATTTGAGTTTCTTTGATCTCTTATATGCATGATTGTTTATAGCCTCGTATTTCTTCTCCGATATTGGGTTTTTTTGTCCAACTTGATCTATTTATCTTGCAATGGGAAGAGGTGCCCGGTAGTGGGTTCGATCTTACGGTGCTTGATCCCAGTGACAGAAGGGGAACCGACACGTATGTATCGTTGCCACTAAGGATAAAACGACGAGATTCATATCAAACACCATAGATATACGGATCTTGTCTATATCATGTCATAATTCTTAATGCATTACTCCATTTTTCCATGAACTTAATACACTAGATGCATGCTGGATAGCGGTCGATGTGTGGAGCAATAGTAGTAGATGCAGACCGGAGTCGGTCTACTAATCTAGGATGTGATGCATATGTAATGATCATTGCCTGGATATCGTCATGATTATTTGAAGTTCTATCAATTGCCCAACAGTAATTTGTTCACCCACCGTTGCTATTTTTCTCGAGAGAAGCCACTGGTGAAACCTACGGCCCCCGGGCCTTCTTTCTCATACATTTGCCTTTGCGATCTATTTGGCTTTGCTTTTATTTTCAGACCCACTAAACCAAAAACCCAAAAATACCTTGCTGAAATTTATCTTATTTATCAACCAATCTACCAATATTTATATCTCTCTCACGTTCGTTACCTGAAAGGGATTGACAACCCCTTTAACACGTCGGGTTGCGAGGTGTTGTTATTTGTGTGCAGGTGCTGTTTACGTTGTGTTGCTTGGTTCTCCTACTTGTTCAATAACATTGGTTTCACATCTGAGGGAAATACCTACCGCCGCTGTGCTGCATCATCCGTTCCTCTTTGAGGAAAAACCGACGTGGCTTTAAGCAGCATCAGTAGTACTGCTCCAGTACCGCTCTACTACCGCCTCGATTTTGGGTCTTGCATTTTTGTGTCGGGTTCGGTAGTAGTTTCTCGGCAGTAGGGCATAGCAGTTCCGCCTATAACCGGTAGTACCACCCCGAGTGGGCGGTAGTACCGCCTATAAGCGGTAGTACCGCCCCGGTTGGGCGGTAGTACCGCTACAGCATTACTGTCGCGGTACTCTGCTCTGCCCTGCTTCCTTTGGTCGCGTGTTCTGCTTCTCCAGCGGTAGTGCCGCTGGGGTTAGCGGTAGTACCGCTTATAAGCGGCACTACCGCCCCAAGGTTCATGTTGTTTCTCTATTTTCCTGCTTCTACCGCCCGAGCGGTAGTACCGCTCATTGCAGCGGTAGTACCGCTCGTGTGCGGGCTGAGCACTTAACGGCTCGATTTTTCCCCGCCTATAAAAGGGGGTCTTCTTCCCCATTGAACCTTATCCTTTGAGCTCGTGTTCTTCCCCCATTGTTGACCTTCTTCGAGCTTGCTATCTCTCAATCCCTCCATGGATTCTTGTTAGTTTTGGGGGGAAAAGAGAGAGGAGATCTAGATCTACGTTTCCACCAATCACTTTCCCCTCTATGTGAGGGGAACCCTTTGATTTTAGATATTGGAGTTCTTCGTGTTCTCCTTCTTGTTCTTCCTCTCATTTTCCTCCCTAGCATTAGTTGCTTTGGTGGGATTTAGAAGGGAAGGACTTGGGCACTCCGTGTGCCCTTGCCATTGCATTTGGTGCATCGGTTTGAGTTCTCCATGGTGATACGTGGAAGTTACAAGTTGAGAAGCTTATTACGCTCGGGTGCTTGGTACCCTTGAGCTTGTTCCTCTTGGGTGCTTGGGCGCCCTAGACGGTTGAGGTCACCTCGGAGCCATATTCCATTGTGGTGAAGCTTCGTGGTGTCGTTAGGAGCCCCCAATTAAGTTGTGGATATTGCCCCAACCTTGGTGGTGTTCGGAGCTCAATAATTATGGTGTAAAGCTCCGGGAAAGCATTGGGGTCTTCAATTAGGTTGTGGAGATCGCCCCGAGCAATTTGTACGGGTTCGGTGACCGCCCTTAAGGGTCCCTTAGTGGAATCACGGCATCTTGCATTGTGCGAGGGCGTGAGGAGATTACGGTGGCCCTAGTGGCTTCTTGGGGAGCATTGTGCTTCCACACCGCTCCAAACGGAGATTATGTCACACCCTGATTTTCATGTCTCATTGCTTAAGCTTATTTTCATGTTAAAAATGTGGATTTGCAAAAACTTTTGAGTGTTTTTGACTTTGCTTGATTTGACTTTTGTCTGCTGTTTGCTAGTGCTCCAAAAATCAAATAAATCCTCCAACTCTTATACTTCATGTCCTTGACCCAAAACCTTTTCCCAATGATCATGCCATGTGTATAGACCAGTATAGAATTTTCTTAAAGAATATTTTGGCCAAATGGTATTTTCTAAAATTAGTTTTTCCAAAAACCCCTGAATTGAGGTTTGCACTGCAAGTACCTTAATTAAGGTGTGAAAAATCTTTCCAACAGTTTATTTGAATCCTATTAGATATAGGACTCCCAGAAACCACAAAAGTATAATTTTAAAAGTTATTTTTATATTTTATTTAAATGCTTTTTCTTAAGGCCAGAAATGGTCTTTAATAGGGAAAAATTATTTAATCATTTCAAAAATATTTGCCAAAATTCAGGGAGACTCATAGGACATATATTGTCCATATATAAGAGTTTCAACACATGGTCATGTTCAAAATCTTGGACAAATCCTTCCAAAACCCTTTCTGGATATTTCAAGCTTTTGAAATATTTACAAAGGAAATATTCTCCAAAAATTCCAGGGAAATTCTATCATGTCATATATGACATATTTGATGATCTTGCAAAGCCTCATGCTTTGGAGATCAAGGAAACATCCTCAAACCCCTTCAAAACCATTCTGTCCATACTTGAAGTTTGAGCAACTCTACATTGCCAAACTTGTCCAAATGCTCTCAAATTTGGTGCACATGCTAGAATGACCTAATAAGGCATCTAGACCAAATGGCACAAGATTTGGAATAGAGCAACTTGATCAGATCACCCCAAAACCACTTCTGTTCAAATTCAAATTTGAACAACTTTACATTGTCAACTTTTTATCTGGAGCCTCAAACTTTGTGGACATGATCATAACCCCAAATGATGATGCTACACCAAGTGGTGCATCAAGGGTAGATGATTTGCTTAACTCCAACATGGTGAAACCATTTCTGTTCATTTCTAGGGTTCACCAAAGTTACATTGGCCACTTTGCCCAAATGAGCTCAAATTTGGTGTAGGGGCCTAATTATATGTGACATTTGATCCTGTTAAGTCCCATGTCAAGTGGAGGTCATTTGCTAGACCAAACCCTGATCAAACACCTTCTGTTCATTTACCAAAACAAGTGGTTGAACCTCTTTTACTTTTTCTCCTTACCTCAAATTCTTACCACAGCCCATTCTGATCATCATCTACCCCCAGTAACACTCCCATGGCCTCAGCTCAATTATTGGAGGCTAAAAACTCCATTTTTACTCTTGTGGTCAGCCACCTTCTTCTGCTCCTTCACCTCCCTCCTCATCCCAGTGGTTCCCCAGGGTATCCAAGACCACAGAGCCCTTCTTTACTCCACTTCTGACCTTCTAGACAGCCTTTGCCTTGTTGGACACGACCAGAGCAACGGGGACGTGGCCATGCCGGCCAAACGCATGCTCTGGAGCGCGCTACAGTGCGCTCCCGCACTGTAGCCGCCCCCAATCAGCTGCTCCCGACAGCATTGGGTCTCCCCCTCGTGTCCCCCGAGGAGGCCTCGACGTCCGCAACACGCCGGGCGGTCGGCCCCCTCCTCTCTCCTCCTCCCTCGCTCCTGCTCGCACGCGCACCGTGGCCGCCCGGGCGCTCCAGTGAGCGAGCTCACACGCGCGGCCCTCTGACGCCTCCCTGCCCCTCCTCTTCCTTCCTCTTGACCTGGACCACGCCCACGCACACCGTAGACACCCCGAAACCTACCCCCGTGGCCTACAGGGACGGCGACGACCTCGCCGGCGCACGCGCGTTCGGTGGACCGGCGCTCCCCTATTTATAGGCCGCCCCCGAGCCCCCTCGCGGCTCCAATGGACTCCACTCCCCCTCCTGAACCTCTTGGACCGCCTCACTCTTCCTCCCGTGGCCTCCTTCCCTCGCCATGGCCACCGCGGTCGCCGTCGGACTCCGCCCGGCCCCGGTGAACCAGGGCCTCTCCTCCTCTTCCTTGGCCACCAAGAGAACCGCAGCAGCCCGGCGGAGCTCCCCGACCCCTCGCCGTTCCTTCCTGTGCCCTGTGGTGCCCGCTCCACCATCGTCCGACGAGGCCGCCGCCTTGGCCAGGTGCAGGAGGTGCTTTGGCCTCTCCCCTGCCGCCCCAAGGGTCCTCCTGGATGCGGCGCTCCCCGGGGATCCCTCCGGTGGCTGCGCCCTGGCCGGAGGTGGCCTGTGCCGCCGGGGACGGGCGCCGGCGTCGCACGGCTCGGGCCTCCCCGTCGTTCCTCTGCCTCAGGCGAGAGGTAGGGGACGACCTCCCCACCAGCTGGCAGGGGGCCCCGCCCGTCAGCGGCTGTCCCAACCGAGCCGGCCCACCCGTCGGGTTAAGTGGAAACGGCTTCAGGCCGGTTCGCTTGCCCCGCTGGGTGGCGTCTTCCCGCGATGCGCCTTCGGCGTCGCCACCTCTCACCGCAGCCGAGCCGCTGGGCCGGCCCACTGTCTATCCGTCGCCCCGGGCACAGTAAAAGGGTATAACCCCTTTTCTTTTTATTCTTCTGTTTCCAGCAAACTTCTAAAATCTCCCAAGTATTCATATGAACTCCAAATTGCATGATTCAAATTTCCTATGGCTCCATAAATCATGCTCTACCACATGGTGCAACATGCACATTATTCCAGAGACCCTTCTTTCACAAATATTTATCAAATGTCCATTTTCCACTTTCTGTGATTAACTTTAGAAGATCACAGAGAGCTCATTTTTGATCCAAATGCAGTGGTTCAAATTCCTAGATGCTTGTCACGACCAAACTTAGTTTTGGAACATTTTTAATAATAGTTTCTGTACCCCACCAATTAATGAGCCATTTCTTCCTATTTATTAGCTTTGGAAAATCCTAGAAAATTCATTTCAATTCCAAATCCATTGAAACCAACTCCTAGATGCTTCTAAAATCATGACTTGATGATGGGTACCTTTGCTCATCATTCAAGGAATTATTTCTGTATACTTCTTCCAAATCCATAAACCCTTTGGTTCCATCATATTGAAATGTTCCCAACTACCTATTGATCCAACACCTATGAAACCACCTTAGTCATTCCTAATATGACCAGAGGTATCCTAGAAAAGTCCAACTCCTATTTTTAGAGCACTTTTATTGTTGCTTTGATTGTGTTGCTTATTATGATTGTTTCCATCGTTAGTTGACATAATAAACGGAGTATTCGGAGATGGACCAGAAGATTTGAAGACTCTGAAGGATAAGGCAAGCAGCCCTTTGACCATGATACACTTGTTCTCGGAACCCGTTTGTTTCCGATGCATGATGATTAGGGTTACGGTGGTAACTTAGATGAACCACCACATGATGCATGCTTTATTGTTGATCTTGCTATATGCTAGATGACATGCAATAGATGGCCATGATGCTTATATGATGCATAAGTGATACGAACCCCCGTAGTTGAAAACTTTGCATGAACCCGTCGGGTGCCCCTAATGCCCGAGGGTGATGAAGTGTTAGGTCATCACTTGAGAAAGAAGTGATGTGCCGGTAATATCATGTGCATGGTGGAATGATGGATTAGATTTATGTGTGACTACCGTCCCAACCAAACATGTGCAACCACACTACCCCTTATGGGACGGGGCTTTATTGATTACTTAGGTCGATACTAGCATGGTGCCCGCATTACTAGTGACGGGAAGACTTGAGGTCTTTCCCGGGACGGGGTCGTGCTTGGATAGACGGCCATGACTGTTTTTATAGGGCACCGGACACACCGTTGGTCCCTTCGGGTACGCGTGAACATTGAAATTAGGGCAAGTCCCGTGATCTATTGTTTGTACCCGAGGGCCGTGTGCCAACGAGTGGACTCTATGTTAGTGTCGTCTAAGGAAAGGTAACGACCGGGTGCTTACCCCGGGTACTTGAGGTACCGCGGGTCGTGGATGACACGGAAGTTCCCCGGATCTTGTGGGTAAAGTGCGCAACCTCTGCAGAGTGTGAAACTATTCGAATAGCCGAGTCCACGGTCATGGACAGTTGGGTGGTGCTACTTAAACTATGTCCAGAATTTTACTTCTTTGGTGATACATTGTGTGTGATGAGTCAAGATGGTGACTTGACTCGGTGAGATGAATTATATTCATGTTGATGTCGGTAACCTGTTCTCGAGGTTACGCGAGGTTATTGATGCATAACTTGATGATAGCATATTGTTCTAGCCTCCTGCTAGATTGTTCATTATTATTCAATTGCATTGTTACTTGAACCACATCATGGGTTGCTTGCGAGTACATTCAAAGTACTCATTGGCTTGCCACTGGTTATTTAATTGGCCAGGCTTGGAAGAACAGGATTATGAGGAAGAGTTCTTTGGAGACGACCATGCGAACTAGGACGCTAACCCAGTCAGAATGCCTGTAGGGTTAAGGCAGATGGCATGGGTTCTACCCGTTTTATCGAAGACTTCCGCTACTTGAGTTATTCGCTGTTCAGCCCGTAAGGCTCTATCTTTGTAAGACTAGGCCATAATGGCCCTAATTCGTGTAAGACTATTTGTATGGATGTAAGACTCTCGTTATTTCAGCTTCTGTGTGTTCAGTGAGCATTGATCTCTGGGATCACTATACACGTGCATTCGGTGATCTCGACTTCTAAGTCGGGGTCCCCACAGAGCTGGTATCAGAGCCATCCTGACTGTAGGAAGCCTTAGTTAGCATGGTCGTTAGTTAGGGTAAAACTATTTTTCCAAAACTATTACTAGTTTTCAAAACTATCTATACTTCTCTTCCCTTCTCAGTTTTCGAAAACTAGGCTATACTTGATCTCTTCCCCTTCAAAACCTTGGTCGCTAGAACCCTTATGCCCCAGACCACCGGATTTCCAGTAATCCTCGTGGAGTGCACCTTGCCAAACACTCACCCACCACTCTTGCACGCAAGATTGGAGACACCACGACAAGACGGTACCAACAGAAGCTACACCCTCGATGGATAAGGATATGAAGACCCAGAAGATGGGGGACACCCTTGACAAGAGCCCCCAAGAAGATGCAACATTGGCCTACGATGACCAGGGTATAGGTTATGCAAAATCATGATATACACCGCTAATAGAGTAATCATGTCACTACCGTTGTTGTATCGGCAACCACCGGTGAATGAGAACTTTGCCATTTGGTCCGCCTCACTATAGTGAGCAGGAAAACGGTTCTCTTTGTTCCCCGCTCTTGGTGTCGATGTTTACATCAACGAAACCGACATGTTGGACCACTATTATGCCTTGTTATTATCATTACATATGGATTGCCTGCCTGGTACCCTCGACGCCCCAGAAGGCACAAGGGATCGCCATGCTTAAAGAGACAAGAGAAGACCAAGTCAACGCCAGCTACAAGGAGGCACCTTCACCCCATCACCTCATCAGGCGAGAAGATGTTGAAGATTCCTCAGGATCAACCCGGATCATTCATCAAGCAACTACAAGGGACATGGCAACAACCGAGGAAGCTCAGAAGACTGCACGAGGCACAAGTCACGACACTGAGTCCGAGAACCCCTAGGGTAGGATGAGTCGTGTACCCCCTATACGCAGTCGAGTCCATATGATGGTTCGAACAGAACCATGATTGTGTGTTGTTTGCTTTTATTCGTTTGTGTTTTGATATAAGTCGCACTTTTGCCCCAGGCAACAAGTGCATGGCTATATCACCTCCCTTGCCTTGCTTATTTTGTTTCTGCCTTTTTGCACCTGTTTGTTGCACCTGCACAACAGAACCCCCTTTAGGCATTCCCCTCCTCTACGCTGCTTCTTCCCTCTATTCTCTTTCCCCAATTGAAGACCCGCAAGACAAGATGCACCAAGGATTCTACCTCGACAGCCAACTGGCACTGAAGACTTCTGCTACAACCTCCGCGATCTATTGCAACCCCGTAGAGTTATGTTTAACCCTCCAGACCAGTAACCCTCTTCCTAGACCCTTTGAGACTTCCCGGGACACTCCAGCACGAATCCTTAACCATGTGCCTAACTCATGGTAAGGCGAGAGAACCTGTTAAGCCCTTGCAACCTTGCACAACACTGGGTTCGTAAAGGAACTAGTGGGCACGATGAGTGAGCACGTTTTTCATCTTGATATAGCACAAGGTCTGACGATGCCATAGAAAGACCAGTTCGAGGATATTGGACAGATGACTTGGTGGATTATATCAGTGACTTCGAGGAATTATCTGAGACCTTGATGGATTATGAGGTTTTCATATTGGTGAGATCATGACTTTGGGGAAGTATGTAGAAGTGCCGTTGGGCATGAGATTTGGATTTATGTAGGTGATTCTGGTTGGTATAATGCTGGATATGTCTGCATGATTCGGAGTAAGATTGGATTTAGGCCTATGATCCTGATCATGATATCATGCTTCTCGGTGGTCAATAACCTAGGAGATCGGATTATTTGTCGGGATTGATTTAGGGATCTATTTAGTCGTGATCTTGGAGTTTACTTGACCCGGATGATGGGAATTTGGTGGACATACTGTCATGATGTGTAGTCCTTCCCAGTGTTTGGATATCATAGGGTATTGAGATCTTGTGGATCACCGTAGACATCGGATTTGTAGGATTGTTGGATTATGTGGTGATTGATGGTAATTGCCAGGCTATTGGAGTTGATCTATAGGAAGGAAACAAAATCTTGGAGTGGCATACGACGTGTTTCCTTAGATTAGAGATGCATTATCTTGAGCCTTGCAAGAATAGGTTGAGTGCTTGGATTATGGAGTTTAATCTCAGCTCAGCAGCATGTATGATCTACCTTTGGATTTTAGAGGTAGACGTGCATATGAATTTGGGGATCTTAGACAGTATAATTTTGTTAGACCGTCTCTTGAGAGTCATGAGGATATGTATGGCAATAAGTGGTGATTGAAGTTGGTCCCTGCGAGAAGATGCTTTTCCGTTCGGAGTACTAGATAGAGCTATTGGCATCTCAGAAACTGTGCTTAAGGATAAGATGGTATAAGTTCATTCACTCACTAGAGTCCTTGAAACCCTTAAGCCCCACCGAGCCACGACCTGGTCAGATTCTGACCGCAGGGCCTTGACTTAGAGTCAGGAAGGCCTCTGCAATACTCCTCCGAGACCACCACCAATACCCCAGTTTACCTTGTGTACCCCTTAGACCTCATGGAGTAAGTGGACAAGTTGGATAACATCATCATTTGATGGCCTACTTGTCTGCCAGAAGACAAGAAGAGACGGACAGCTGGACGGAAGACATTTGAAGACCGCCCTGAAGGAAGATCTACACCGACCACCGTCATCAAGAAGAAACTTCCGCGTTGAAGACCGGGCGTATCTGCAAACCACTCCTCAATGGAGCCGAGCTTTTCCGTGTCGAAGGAACGCTCACACCAAGATTGTATCAAGACTTGAAGGCACGATTCCGATGGCACGAGATGAAAAGAGAGATTTACAACCTATGTTGCAAAGTGTGATGTGCGCCAAAGGGTCAAGCTGAATATCAGCAACCTGCTGGATTGCTTCAACCACTCAAAGTTCCTGAGTGGAAGTGGGATAAAGTCGGAATGGACTTCGTCACTGGATTACCAAGGTCGAATAGAGGACATGACTCTATCTGGGTCATAGTCGATCATTTGACCAAGGTGGACCATTTCATTCCTGTCAAGACCACTTATGATGGCAATCGGCTGGCAGCTCTCTACATCGACCGAATCGTAAGTCTTCACGGCTTTTCCCAAGGAGATTGTGTCAGGTCGAGGAACCCAGTCCACCTCTAGGTTCTGGAAGAAGTTCCGAGAAGCCCTGGGAACCAAGTATCTTTCAGCACGGCTTTCCACCCCTAGACTGGAGGTCAGACTGAGCGAGTCAATCAGATTCTCGAAGTCATGACTCCGAGCCTGTGTCTTGGCATATGGAGCCAAGTGGGAGGATTGTCTCCCTTTTTGCCGAGTTCTCCTATAACAACAGTTACCAGTCGAGCCTTCAGATGGCACCATTTGAGGTGTTGTACGGACACAGATGTCGCACACCCCTCAACTGGTCAGAGTCTGGAGAAGGGCTAGTCTTTGGACCGGTTATTCTCCGCGCAGCGGAAGAGCAAGTCCAACTAGTCAGAGAACGTTCGGAGGCAGCCAAGTCAAGGCAAAAGAGCTATGCTGACACTCACCGTTGGAACATGAGTTTCCATATCAGGGACCACGTGTACCTGCGAGTAACTCCTCTGAAGGGGAAACAAGCGTTTCCACGTCAAGGGGAAGCTCGCACTAAGGTTCATTGGACCCTTTTGAGATCACAGCAAGTCATGTGGTAGACGGCTCCCCAGCTAGATCTACCACCTGAGATACCCTCCGTGCACCAAATCTTCCACGAGCCCCCACTCTGGAAGTGCTTCTTACCTCCTAGCTAGCCCGATGCCCGCAAGGACATCGATCACCGAGCCTTTGACAGCTAACCCAACCTAACCTATGCAAGAGACCCCTCAGCAACCTCCATCAAGGACGACCTCAAGCAAGGAGCCATACCATCAAGCACTTCAAGATTCCAAGGAGCACCGCTCGGAAGCAGAACCAACAAGAAGAAGTGAAGACTACCCCGTATCCAAGACTCCGCCTTCCTTTCCATGCCTAGTATGGGAATCTCGGGGACGAGATTCTTGTAAGGGGGGTAGGTCTGTCACACCCTGATTTTCATGTCTCATTGCTTAAGCTTATTTTCATGTTAAAAATGTGGATTTGCAAAAACTTTTGAGTGTTTTTGACTTTGCTTGATTTGACTTTTGTCTGCTGTTTGCTAGTGCTCCAAAAATCAAATAAATCCTCCAACTCTTATACTTCATGTCCTTGACCCAAAACCTTTTCCCAATGATCATGCCATGTGTATAGACCAGTATAGAATTTTCTTAAAGAATATTTTGGCCAAATGGTATTTTCTAAAATTAGTTTTTCCAAAAACCCCTGAATTGAGGTTTGCACTGCAAGTACCTTAATTAAGGTGTGAAAAATCTTTCCAACAGTTTATTTGAATCCTATTAGATATAGGACTCCCAGAAACCACAAAAGTATAATTTTAAAAGTTATTTTTATATTTTATTTAAATGCTTTTTCTTAAGGCCAGAAATGGTCTTTAATAGGGAAAAATTATTTAATCATTTCAAAAATATTTGCCAAAATTCAGGGAGACTCATAGGACATATATTGTCCATATATAAGAGTTTCAACACATGGTCATGTTCAAAATCTTGGACAAATCCTTCCAAAACCCTTTCTGGATATTTCAAGCTTTTGAAATATTTACAAAGGAAATATTCTCCAAAAATTCCAGGGAAATTCTATCATGTCATATATGACATATTTGATGATCTTGCAAAGCCTCATGCTTTGGAGATCAAGGAAACATCCTCAAACCCCTTCAAAACCATTCTGTCCATACTTGAAGTTTGAGCAACTCTACATTGCCAAACTTGTCCAAATGCTCTCAAATTTGGTGCACATGCTAGAATGACCTAATAAGGCATCTAGACCAAATGGCACAAGATTTGGAATAGAGCAACTTGATCAGATCACCCCAAAACCACTTCTGTTCAAATTCAAATTTGAACAACTTTACATTGTCAACTTTTTATCTGGAGCCTCAAACTTTGTGGACATGATCATAACCCCAAATGATGATGCTACACCAAGTGGTGCATCAAGGGTAGATGATTTGCTTAACTCCAACATGGTGAAACCATTTCTGTTCATTTCTAGGGTTCACCAAAGTTACATTGGCCACTTTGCCCAAATGAGCTCAAATTTGGTGTAGGGGCCTAATTATATGTGACATTTGATCCTGTTAAGTCCCATGTCAAGTGGAGGTCATTTGCTAGACCAAACCCTGATCAAACACCTTCTGTTCATTTACCAAAACAAGTGGTTGAACCTCTTTTACTTTTTCTCCTTACCTCAAATTCTTACCACAGCCCATTCTGATCATCATCTACCCCCAGTAACACTCCCATGGCCTCAGCTCAATTATTGGAGGCTAAAAACTCCATTTTTACTCTTGTGGTCAGCCACCTTCTTCTGCTCCTTCACCTCCCTCCTCATCCCAGTGGTTCCCCAGGGTATCCAAGACCACAGAGCCCTTCTTTACTCCACTTCTGACCTTCTAGACAGCCTTTGCCTTGTTGGACACGACCAGAGCAACGGGGACGTGGCCATGCCGGCCAAACGCATGCTCTGGAGCGCGCTACAGTGCGCTCCCGCACTGTAGCCGCCCCCAATCAGCTGCTCCCGACAGCATTGGGTCTCCCCCTCATGTCCCCCGAGGAGGCCTCGACGTCCGCAACACGCCGGGCGGTCGGCCCCCTCCTCTCTCCTCCTCCCTCGCTCCTGCTCGCACGCGCACCGTGGCCGCCCGGGCGCTCCAGTGAGCGAGCTCACACGCGCGGCCCTCTGACGCCTCCCTGCCCCTCCTCTTCCTTCCTCTTGACCTGGACCACGCCCACGCACACCGTAGACACCCCGAAACCTACCCCCGTGGCCTACAGGGACGGCGACGACCTCGCCGGCGCACGCGCGTTCGGTGGACCGGCGCTCCCCTATTTATAGGCCGCCCCCGAGCCCCCTCGCGGCTCCAATGGACTCCACTCCCCCTCCTGAACCTCTTGGACCGCCTCACTCTTCCTCCCGTGGCCTCCTTCCCTCGCCATGGCCGCCGCGGTCGCCGTCGGACTCCGCCCGGCCCCGGTGAACCAGGGCCTCTCCTCCTCTTCCTTGGCCACCAAGAGAACCGCAGCAGCCCGGCGGAGCTCCCCGACCCCTCGCCGTTCCTTCCTGTGCCCTGTGGTGCCCGCTCCACCATCGTCCGACGAGGCCGCCGCCTTGGCCAGGTGCAGGAGGTGCTTTGGCCTCTCCCCTGCCGCCCCAAGGGTCCTCCTGGATGCGGCGCTCCCCGGGGATCCCTCCGGTGGCTGCGCCCTGGCCGGAGGTGGCCTGTGCCGCCGGGGACGGGCGCCGGCGTCGCACGGCTCGGGCCTCCCCGTCGTTCCTCTGCCTCAGGCGAGAGGTAGGGGACGACCTCCCCACCAGCTGGCAGGGGGCCCCGCCCGTCAGCGGCTGTGCCAACCGAGCCGGCCCACCCGTCGGGTTAAGTGGAAACGGCTTCAGGCCGGTTCGCTTGCCCCGCTGGGTGGCGTCTTCCCGCGATGCGCCTTCGGCGTCGCCACCTCTCACCGCAGCCGAGCCGCTGGGCCGGCCCACTGTCTATCCGTCGCCCCGGGCACAGTAAAAGGGTATAACCCCTTTTCTTTTTATTCTTCTGTTTCCAGCAAACTTCTAAAATCTCCCAAGTATTCATATGAACTCCAAATTGCATGATTCAAATTTCCTATGGCTCCATAAATCATGCTCTACCACATGGTGCAACATGCACATTATTCCAGAGACCCTTCTTTCACAAATATTTATCAAATGTCCATTTTCCACTTTCTGTGATTAACTTTAGAAAATCACAGAGAGCTCATTTTTGATCCAAATGCAGTGGTTCAAATTCCTAGATGCTTGTCATGACCAAACTTAGTTTTGGAACATTTTTAATAATAGTTTCTGTACCCCACCAATTAATGAGCCATTTCTTCCTATTTATCAGCTTTGGAAAATCCTAGAAAATTCATTTCAATTCCAAATCCATTGAAACCAACTCCTAGATGCTTCTAAAATCATGACTTGATGATGGGTACCTTTGCTCATCATTCAAGGAATTATTTCTGTATACTTCTTCCAAATCCATAAACCCTTTGGTTCCATCATATTGAAATGTTCCCAACTACCTATTGATCCAACACCTATGAAACCACCTTAGTCATTCCTAATATGACCAGAGGTATCCTAGAAAAGTCCAACTCCTATTTTTAGAGCACTTTTATTGTTGCTTTGATTGTGTTGCTTATTATGATTGTTTCCATCGTTAGTTGACGTAATAAACGGAGTATTCGGAGATGGACCAGAAGATTTGAAGACTCTGAAGGATAAGGCAAGCAGCCCTTTGACCATGATACACTTGTTCTCGGAACCCGTTTGTTTCCGATGCATGATGATTAGGGTTACGGTGGTAACTTAGATGAACCACCACATGATGCATGCTTTATTGTTGATCTTGCTATATGCTAGATGACATGCAATAGATGGCCATGATGCTTATATGATGCATAAGTGATACGAACCCCCGTAGTTGAAAACTTTGCATGAACCCGTCGGGTGCCCCTAATGCCCGAGGGTGATGAAGTGTTAGGTCATCACTTGAGAAAGAAGTGATGTGCCGGTAATATCATGTGCATGGTGGAATGATGGATTAGATTTATGTGTGACTACCGTCCCAACCAAACATGTGCAACCACACTACCCCTTATGGGACGGGGCTTTATTGATTACTTAGGTCGATACTAGCATGGTGCCCGCATTACTAGTGACGGGAAGACTTGAGGTCTTTCCCGGGACGGGGTCGTGCTTGGATAGACGGCCATGACTGTTTTTACAGGGCACCGGACACACCGTTGGTCCCTTCGGGTACGCGTGAACATTGAAATTAGGGCAAGTCCCGTGATCTATTGTTTGTACCCGAGGGCCGTGTGCCAACGAGTGGACTCTATGTTAGTGTTGTCTAAGGAAAGGTAATGACCGGGTGCTTACCCCGGGTACTTGAGGTACCGCGGGTCGTGGATGACACGGAAGTTCCCCGGATCTTGTGGGTAAAGTGCGCAACCTCTGCAGAGTGTGAAACGATTCGAATAGCTGAGTCCACGGTCATGGACAGTTGGGTGGTGCTACTTAAACTATGTCCAGAATTTTACTTCTTTGGTGATACATTGTGTGTGATGAGTCAAGATGGTGACTTGACTCGGTGAGATGAATTATATTCATGTTGATGTCGGTAACCTGTTCTCGAGGTTACGCGAGGTTATTGATGCATAACTTGATGATAGCATATTGTTCTAGCCTCCTGCTAGATTGTTCATTATTATTCAATTGCATTGTTACTTGAACCACATCATGGGTTGCTTGCGAGTACATTCAAAGTACTCATTGGCTTGCCACTGGTTATTTAATTGGCCAGGCTTGGAAGAACAGGATTATGAGGAAGAGTTCTTTGGAGACGACCATGCGAACTAGGACGCTAACCCAGTCAGAATGCCTGTAGGGTTAAGGCAGATGGCATGGGTTCTACCCGTTTTATCGAAGACTTCCGCTACTTGAGTTATTCGCTGTTCAGCCCGTAAGGCTCTATCTTTGTAAGACTTGGCCATAATGGCCCTAATTCGTGTAAGACTATTTGTATGGATGTAAGACTCGTTATTTCAGCTTCTGTGTGTTCAGTGAGCATTGATCTCTGGGATCACTGTACACGTGCATTCGGTGATCTTGACTTCTAAGTCGGGGTCCCCACAGATTAGCACCCGCAAGGTGATACGTCCAAAACGTATCTATAATTTCTGCTTGCTCCATGCTTCTTTTGTGTGATATTGCTACGATATTGATGCACTTCCATACACTTTTGATCATATTTGGACTAACCTATTAACTCAGTGCACCATAGTGCCAGTTCCTGTTTTCTGCTGTTTTTCTATTTCAGGTTTCCCCCATATTAAAAGTGCTCCAAAAATTCCAGGAAAAATCAGCGTACAGGAAACTTCGCGAAGAACCAAAGATGGGCCAGAGGGGAGCCAGGGGAGGCCCAGGCGGCCACCTAGTGCGGCCCCACCCCTGGCCGCGCCAGGGGGGCGCCTGGGGCCCCTGCTCCGCCTCTGGCTGCCCCCCTTCGCATATATATCCCTCTCGTCCCGAAACCCTCGAGGACAGAACCCTTTTTCGCGATCTCGCCTCTGTTCCGCCGCCGTAGCGCTTCCAAGATCAGGAGCATCAGGAGAACTCTTCCCGGCACCCTGCCGGAGGGGAGAACCACCACCGAGAGCTTCTCCACCACCATTGACGCTTCCCGGATGAGTCGTGAGTAGTCCACCTTGGACCATGGGTCCATGATCAGTAGCTATGTGATGTTCTCCTCCCCTCTTTGCTCTTCATGGTTTAGACCTCGTGAGCTGCCCTACATGATCAAGGCACAGATGTAATCTTTCTGCTGTTGCTTTGCTGAGTTTGCTGGGATCTGATGGATTATGAGACTATGTTCAGATTGTGTTTGAGTAATATATTTGATTCACCTCTTTTATATCTTTGTTCTTGAGTAATTATTGCATGTTCTCCGTTGCTGTTTATTGCTTTGGCCAAGTAGTAGGTAGTAACTCCAAGAGGGAGCGTTATGCTTGATTGTGGGTTCATGCCCCCTGATGACTAGCTTGAGTGACAGAAACATGAGTCTAGGGGATGTGCTGTTGCCACAAGGGAGAAAACAACGGTGCTTGTACTTGCGGGTGCAAGGATTGTTTACTTTACGCAAAGTTCTTTTAATGCAGTTGTCTGTTGCTTTGAGTTTACACTTTGGGTGGGATTCGCAACTTAATACCAGCGAGATGTTCTGGATAGATATCTCAAGGTGGATGATTAGTAGTAGATGCAGATGGATTTCGGTCTACTTGCCTTGGCGTACCGCCCATGCTTTTGAGCCTCTACCTTTCTTTGCAGCATAGTTAGCATTGGTTTGAACACATAATCCTGCCAATTGCCCAGCTGTAATTTGTTTACCTCACTTTGCTGTTTTATCGTCTTTTGGGAGAGAGACATCACTAGTGAACATCATGGGACCCCGGTCCATATTACCACCGCTGATCACACCTTCTATTTACTTCCTGTTTTTATTTCCTAGTTGCAGTCATAGCTATCATTATTATCTCTTGTGTTTGATCCTTTGTAAACAACAAGGCCGGAGGGATTGACAACCTCTCTGTACTCGTTGGGAGCAAAGTTATCTGTATCTGTGTGCAGGTCCCGTCAACCGCTAAGTTTCTGGCGCCGTTGACACCTACTTGTCGACCCTCGGAGTCTCACGGGATTCGATCCTTGGTATCTTTGCCAAGGGAAATTTGCCGCTACGCTACATCTCAACCTTCCACTTGGGGTAACCAACGAGGGGCGAGAAGCCATCAAGCAAGTTTCTGGCGCCGTTGCCGGGGACTCCACTCTTCAAGATAGGGGAGTTGCACGCTATCTTTTATCTTTGCTTTTTAGTCTTGTTAGTTTACCTTTCAGTTTTTGCTTTAGTGTCCCTTACCAAAAATCACAAAAATAGTTATCTTGCTTTTAGTTGGCATTATGTCTGGTCCTTTTGCCTTTGGTGAGGCAGAAGTGCTCACCTTTAAACAAAGAGGTGGTGAAAGTCTAAAAGATGCTTGGTATAGAATTAATGATTCTCAAAAAAGAGCCACCAAGAAGCAATCTACTACTATCCTGCTTAGAATTTTTTATGTTGGAATTACTACTTGGAATAGGTTTATTCTAGATTCTGCTATCAATGGAAATTTCCTAGAAGCCCCAGTTTGGGAATCTCTTAGTATTATGGAAA
The DNA here is from genome assembly GCA_902687465.1 of Secale cereale. Lineage (NCBI taxonomy): Eukaryota > Viridiplantae > Streptophyta > Magnoliopsida > Poales > Poaceae > Secale > Secale cereale. The sequence continues at coordinate 718,828,575 of LR738713.1, read as the reverse complement.
ATCTTGTTGGAAATCCCCCTGTTGTTAGCATTCAAGAGGACATTACCCTAGCTCACATTATGAAAAAAACTTGAAAAGATAGAGCTAGAGATGCCAAGCATTAATAAGATAAATGAGTTGGACCGTAAGATCCAAGGGAATTTGAATAGGCTTGATAGCTCCATGCATAAAATTCTCAAAACTTTGGAGACCATCAAATCCCATGACTTGGATTCTTCTAGGATAGACAAGATTGAGGAAATCTTTGACACTTTAGGAACTACTTTCTCCTCAATCAAAGCCAAAAAGGTAGAAACTCCGGCAAAGAAGGAACCTAAGTTCGTTTACGTTCCAAAGGCTCCTCGTTCCAAAATTAATCCATCTATTGCCAAAGGGTTTGAAACTGTGAAGACTTTGGAAGAAATACCTCTCTTTGATAAATTTATAAATGAATCTCCCATTGACTTTCCACCTTTTGGTTTTCTCCCTAGAAGTATCTTTATTAGGCCTTTATTTGAAAGTCCTCTTAAGACTAGTTGTACTATTGAAGAGCTTTTTGATGATCTTGATGATGGTTCAATTGATACAACTTGATCTTTTCGCATCATGCCTAGCTTAAAGGCATAAAAGAAAGCGCTTTTGGGAGGCAGCCCACAACGAATTAGGTTTTATTTTGCTTTTGTTGTGTCTTGATGTTTGTTACTACAGTAGCATCATCATTGTATATTTTCTTTTCAGCTTTGTGCCAAGTTTAGCCTCCGATTGCAAGAAAGTTCAAAAGTTGTTACGTGCTGTCCAGAAAACAGATTCTGTCCTTGGACAGAAAAATTCGAATAAAATCACCAGATCATCTTTTTGATCTGAATTGTTTTGACAGCGTGCTCTATACAATTCGCTTTCGAGCGTCTGTTCTGAGTTTTTTGATTTGGGTTGCAGAAGTGCCCCGAAAAAATTAATTACTACCTGCTGGTCTGTTTTTCACAGATTCTGTCCTGTTTTGCCTTTTCTTCGTTTTGCAAAACTTGAGCTTGCTTTTTCTTTGCAAAAACCTTTTGGCAATCTTGAGAAACAGTAGCTCTTCAAGATTATCTTTATTTCCAGTAGCGAAAAATTATTTTATTGTGGGTATTAACCTCGCTAATCAGATTATGATGAGTTATGTATGAAGGGAGTTTTCAAGTGTGCGAGGGAAGATGATAAAAGAAGATTCAGGAGGGTCAAACGCTCAAGCTTGGGGATGCCCCCGTGCACCCCCAAGAAATATTCAAGAAGACTCAAGCGTCTAAGCTTGGGGATGCCCCCATGCATCCCCTTCTCCATCAACAATTATCAGTTCGTCTTTCGTTCCACTATATTCTTATCACTTCATGCGTTATGTGCTATGCTTGGAGCGTCTTGCTCTTAGTTTCCTTTTTTAGTTTTCTTTAGCTTTGCTTGCTGTTCATAACAAGTTAGAACCCAGCTTTCTTTGTGTGGGAGAGAAACACGCTCCACTTCAACCTAGAACACAACATAGGATTTTCATGCTTATCTTTGTTGTGTGTGTTCTTTGTCTTTCCATAGCTGCTGTCATGTTTAGCTCTTAGTTTTCATGCTTTTCTTTTTAAAGAGCTTTTGTTTAGTTGGTTGCTGAACTCTCTTGATTTTTCATGTTTATCTTGTTAAGAGAGTTTGCCTGTTGCACTGAGTTGTGTGTCTTAACTTAAAGTAGGTAATTGAGGTTGCTATTTAATTTTAGTAGTAACTTGCAATAGTTTTGAGGTATTACCATGAGTAATGTCTGAACTTTTGGTGTCAAGAGCTTTAGCCTATTAGTGATAGATGTCGTATTTTGGGCAATCCGTGTTTATTTTCGAAAACCTACAAAATAGTTGAGAACTTTAGCTACTAGATGGATCACTAATCTTTGGAGGGATCGAATATTAGAGTACACTCACGTACCATGAGTCGAGGATGCGCAAGGATAACCAAACCCCCATACACTGCTCCTCGGGGTACTTGTCTCTTTGTGAACCTCCTAATTAGATTGAGAGTTACCGATAATAAGTGCATGAGTTCTTCGGACTAATGTGAGTATTCGAAAGTTGACACTTCCCCCTAGCCATATTTTTCTAGCCTCTTCGGTACCGTGCATTGCCCTTTCTCACCTCGAGAGTTGGCGCATACTTCGCCGGTGCATCCAAATCCTTGGCACGATACGCTCTGTCATCATAAGCCTCATTATATCCTTCCTCAAAACAGCCACCATACCTACCTATCAAGGCATTTCCATAGCCTTTCCGAGATACATTGCCATGCATCATCCATCTTCTCATGACTTGATCTTCATGTCACACATGCCTTTTGCTTGATCGATGAGCCGCATGCTAGTTGGGCCTTGCCCTAATCATTGCTACATGACGCGCTAGTATCATTGCATATCCTGCTACACTGGCAGAGGCATACATTTGCATACATCATGATAGTTTCATCTTCTTTATGTTGAGTACTTTTGTAAAGTGTGAAAGATCTTCTATACTTCTTGTAATATATAGAGTGTTGCCCCTAAAGTGAGGAAAAGATCCCAAAGAGGACAAAATCAAAAGATCCCAAAGAGTACAAATGAGAGTTAAAAAGAAAGAGCCATTGAGGCCACACAAAAAATAAAAAAATAGAAAAAAGAGAAAAAGAAATAAAAAGAGAGAAGGGGGCACACTACTATTCCTTTTGAGAGATCCACACTCGTACTCCATCTTATACCTTGTACTCCATAGAGATTATCATTCATGCATATAGCTATGTGGGGACCTTCACACTATAGAACTTGGCTTGTATATTCCAATGATGAGCCTCCTCAAAAGAGCTCTAGGTCTTCTTGAGCGAGCAAGTTGGATGCACCCCCACTAGTTCCATTGGAGATCTTACCTTAGCTCATATGTGCATCCGTTGCATGGCAATCCCTACTCCTCACATCATATCTATCATTTGGCTTTCTCGCCTATGATTGTCCTCATTGATGTGAGCCTTTCACACCTTTTTTGTCATCCCCCTTCATCATTTTTCTCTCTTTGCCATCCTAAGTGTCAACTTTCTTGCTTACGCTCATCCATTGCATGAGTGCTCAAAATATCGAAAGGGAGTGGATCATTTTGACTTGTACCTGGCTAGTGGTCTGGGGATGAGTCAAGATAAGATTCCAAAGAAGACCAAGTGTGAAACTTTAGTAGATTAAGTTCTCAACAATACAAAAACTATGTTTTACTCTCTCGTATACCCCTATCCCCTTTCTTGCACGCAAACACCATTTGGAGACATTCGAGTCACGGACAGCGAGAGCTCTTGCACCTTTATGTTCTTATGTTGCTTGTTACAATGCTAATATAGACTCTTGCTTGTTATGACTTGAATTGAATTACATGCCTTGATTGCTTTACTTAAAAATTTCTTATATGGTTGGTAGCATGTCACCACGGAAATTATGCTTGTTATCATTTACCTACTCGAGGACGAGCAAGAATTAAGATTGGGGATGTTGATACGTCCAAAACGTATCTATAATTTCTGCTTGCTCCATGTTTCTTTTGTGTGATATTGCTATGATATTGATGCACTTCCATACACTTTTGATCATATTTGGACTAACCTATTAACTCAGTGCACCACAACGCCAGTTCCTGTTTTCTGCTGTTTTTCTATTTCAGGTTTCCCCTATATTAAAAGTGCTCCAAAAATTCCAGGAAAATATAGGAAAAATCAGCGTATAGGAAGCTTCGCGAAGAACCAAAGATGGGCTAGAGGGGAGCCAGGGGAGGCCCAGGCGGCCACCTGGCACGGCCCCACCCCTGGCCGCGCCAGGGGGGCGCCTGTGGCCCCTGCTCCGCCTCTGGCTGCCCCCCTTTGCATATATATCCCTCTCGTCCCGAAACCCTCGAGGACAAAACCCTTTTTCGCGATCTCGCCTCTGTTCCGCCGCCGCAACGCTTCCAAGATCGGGAGCATCAGGAGAACTCTTCCCGGCACCCTGCCGGAGGGGAGAACCACCACCGAGAGCTTCTCCACCACCATGGACGCTTCCCGGATGAGTCGTGAGTAGTCCACCTTGGACCATGGGTCCATGATCAGTAGCTATGTGATGTTCTCCTCCCCTCTTTGGTCTTCATGGTTTAGACCTCGTGAGCTGCCCTACATGTTCGAGGCACATATGTAATCTTTCTGCTGTTGCTTTGCTGAGTTTGCTGGGATCTGATGGATTATGAGACTATGTTCAGATTGTGTTTGAGTAATATAATTGATTCACCTCTTTTATATCTTTGTTCTTGAGTAATTCTTGCATGTTCTCCGTTGCTGTTTATTGCTTTGGCCAAGTAGTAGGTAGTAACTCCAAGAGGGAGCGTTGTGCTTGATTGTGGGTTCATGCCCCCTGATGACTAGCTTGAGTGACAGAAACATGAGTCTAGTGGATGTGCTGTTGCCACAAGGGAGAAAACAACGGTGCTTGTACTTGCGGGTGCAAGGATTGTTTACTTTACGCAAAGTTCTTTTAATGCAGTTGTCTGTTGCTTTGAGTTTACACTTTGGGTGGGATTCACAACTTAATACCAGCGAGATGTTCTGGATAGATATCTCAAGGTGGATGATTAGTAGTAGATGCAGATGGATTTCGGTCTACTTGCCTTGGCGTACCGCCCATGCTTTTGAGCCTCTACCTTTCTTTGCAGCATAGTTAGCATTGGTTTGCGCACATAATCATGTCAATTGCCCAGCTGTAATTTGTCTACCTCGATTTGTTGTTTTATCGTCTTTTGGGAGAGAGACATCACTAGTGAACATCATGGGACCCCGGTCCATATTACCACCGCTGATCACACCTTCTATTTACTTCCTGTTTTTATTTCCTAGTTGCAGTCATAGCTATCATTATTATCTCTTGTGTTTGATCCTTTGTAAACAACAAGGCCGGAGGGATTGACAACCTCTCTGTACTCGTTGGGAGCAAAGTTATCTGTATCTATGTGCAGGTCCCGTCAACCGCTAAGTTTCTGGCGCCGTTGACACCTACTTGTCGACCCTCTGAGTCTCACGGGATTCGATCCTTGGTATCTTTGCCAAGGGAAATTTGCCGCTATGCTACATCTCAACCTTCCACTTGGGGTAACCAACGAGGGGCGAGAAGCCATCACAAGGGTTTGAACTTAGGGATATATCGTCGTCTCCACGTGCCTCGGTTATCTCTTACCCGAGCCCTTTACTTATGCACTTTACTTTGTGATAGCCATATTGTTTCTTGTCATATATCTTGCTATCACCTAGTTGTTTATCTTGCTTAGCATAAGTTGTTGGTGCACATAGGTGAGCCTAGTTGTTGTAGGTTTTGTGCTTGACAAATTAACCGCTACGTTTATTCCGCATTTGTTCAAGCCTAAACCATAATTATTTTAAAGCGCCTATTCACCCCCCCTCTAGGCGACATCCACGATCTTGTTGGGGAACGTTGCATGGGAAACAAAAATTTTCCTACCGTTCACCAAGATCAATCTAGGAGATGCAACTACGAGGGGAGAGTTGGATCCACATACCCTTGTAGATCGCTAAGCGGAAGCGTTAAGAACGCGGTTGATGGAGTCGTACTCGCCGCGATTCAGATCGCCGAAGATCCTAGCACCGAAGCAACGGTGCCTCCGCGTTCTTCACACGTACGGCTCGGGGACGCCTCCTCCTTCTTGATCCAGCAAGGGGTGGAGGAGAGGTTGATGGAGAGACCGGCAGCACGACGGCGTGGTGGTGATGGTGGTGGAGGATTCCAGCAGGGCTTCGCCAAGCACCGCGGGAAGACGAAGATGTTATGGGAGAGGGAGGGCAGCACCGAGGCACAAACGTGTGTTGGCTGCCCTCCCTCTACCTCTCTATATATAGGGGAATAGAGGGGAGGGGGGCGCCCTAGGGTTTCCCCTAGGGGGGCCGGCGGCCAGGGCAGAGGGGGGGGCGGCGGCCAAGGGCTGCGCCAGGCCCTAGGGTTTCCCCCCCTAGGTGCCTTGCCCCCCACTCCAAGGGGTGCGGCTGCCCTAGGGGGGCCCAGCCCCCTTAGCCGCATGAGGAGAGGGCCCAGGGGGGGCGCACAGCCCTATGAGGGCTGTTGTGTCCCCCTTTGTGGCCCATTAGGCCCGAAACCCCTTCCGGAACCCCCGAAACCCCTTTCGGTCATCTGCCGATTTCCCGATACTCCCCGGAACACTTCCGGACTCCGAAACCTTTCATCCTATATATCAATCTTCGTCTCCGGACCATTCCGGAGACCCTCGTCACGTCCGGGATCTCATCCGGGACTCCGAACAACCTTCGGTAACCATGCACTGTTCTCACTAACAACCCTAGCGTCACCGAACCTTAAGTGTGTAGACCCTGCGGGTTCGGAAACCATGTAGACATGACCGAGACACTCTCAGGTCAATAACCAATAGCGGGATCTGGATACCCATATTGGTTCCTACACGTTCCTCGATGATCTCATCGGATGAACCACGATGTCAAGGATTCAGGCAATCCCGTATACAGTTCCCTTTGTCTCGTCGGTATGTTACTTGCCCGAGATTCGATCGTCGGTATCTCTATACCTAGTTCAATCTCGTTACCGGCAAGTCTCTTTACTCGTTACCGTAATACATAATCCCGTGACCAACTACTTAGTCACTTTGAGCTCATTGAGATGACGTATTACCGAGTGGGCCCGGAGATACCTCTCCGTCTCACGGAGTGACAAATCCCAGTCTCGATCCATGTCAACTCAACAGACACCTTCGGAGATACCTGTAGAGTACCTTTATAGTCACCCAGTTACGTTGCGACGTTTGGCACACACAAAGCACTCCTACGGTGTCAGTGAGTTACATGATCTCATGGTCATAGGAACTTATACTTGACATGTAGAAAACTATAGCGATAACTGATACGATCAAAAGCTATGTTTAACGTTTGGGTCTCGTCCATCACATCATTCTCCTAATGATGTGATCCCGTTATCAAATGACAACTCATGTCTATGACCTGGAAACCGCGGTCATCTTTGATCAACGAGCTAGTCCTGTAGAGGCTCACTAGGGACACAAAGTTTGTCTATTCATCCACACATGTATTTGAGTTTCCAATCAATACAGTTATAGCATGGATAATAAACGATTATCATGAACAAGGAAATATAATAATAACTCTTTTATTATTGCCTCTAGGGCATATTTCCAACAGTCTCCCACTTGCACTAGAGTCAATAATCTAGCATTACAAGGTAATGAATCTAACACCCATAGAGTCTTGGTGTTGATCATGCTTAGCCCGTGGAAGAGGCTTAGTCAACGGATCTGCAACATTCAAATCCGTGTGTACTTTGCAAATACTTATGTCCTCCTCCTTGACCGAATCGCGGATGGAATTGAAGCGTCGCTTTATGTGTCTGGTCCTCTTGTGAAACCTTGGTTCCTTGGCTAGAGCAATGGCACCAGTGTTGTCACAGAACAGAGTCATTGGGTTTAGTGCACTAGGCACTACTCCAAGATCTGTCATGAACTCCTTCATCCAGACACCTTCCTTTGCCGCCTCCGAGGCAGCTATGTACTCCGCTTCGCATGTAGAATCGGCTACCACGCTCTGCTTGGCACTGCACCAGCTTACCGCTCCCCCGTTGAGAATATATACGTATCCGGTTTGTGACTTAGAGTCATCCGGATCAGTGTCAAAGCTTGCATCGACGTAACCCTTTACGACGAGCTCTTGATCACCTCCATAAACGAGAAACATTTCCTTAGTCCTTTTCAGGTACTTTAGGATATTCTTGACCGCTGTCCAGTGATCCATACCAGGATTACTTTGAAACCTTCCGGCCATACTTATGGCAAGGCTGACATCTGGTCTTGTGCACAGCATTGCATACATGATAGAGCCTATGGCTGAAGCATAGGGGACGACACTCATCTTTTCTCTATCTTCCGCAGTCACTGGGCATTGAGTCTTACTCAACTTTGTACCTTGCAATACCGGCAAGAACCCCTTCTTGGATTGATCCATTTTGAACTTCTTCAAAACTTTATCAAGGTATGTACTTTGTGAAAGTCCTATCAAGCGTCTTGATCTATCTCTGTAGATCTTGATGCCCAATATGAAAGCAGCTTCCCCGAGATCCTTCATCGAAAAACTCTTGTTCAAATACCCCTTCACGCTATCCAAAAGTTCTATATTGTTTCCAATCAGCAATATGTCATCCACATATAATATTAGAAACGCTATAGAGCTCTCACTCACTTTCTTGTAAATACAAGCTTCATTGTAAACTTGTATAAACCCAAACGCTTTGATCACCTCATCAAAGCGAAGATTCCAACTCCGAGATGCTTGCACCAGCCCATAAATGGAACGCTGGAGCTTGCATACTTTGTCAGCATTCTCTGGATCGACAAAACCTTCCGGTTGTATCATATACAACTCTTCCTTAAGAAAACCGTTAAGGAACGCTGTTTTGACATCCATCTGCCAAATTTCATAATCGAAATATGCAGCTATTGCTAACATGATTCGGACGGATTTAAGCATCGCTACGGGTGAGAAAGTCTCATCGTAGTCAATTCCTTGAACTTGTGAAAAACCCTTTGCCACAAGTCGAGCTTTATACACGGTGACATTTCCGTCAGCGTCCGTCTTCCTCTTAAAAATCCATTTATTCTGAATGGCCTTCCGCCCTTCAGGTAATACTTCCAAAGTCCATACTTTGTTTTCATACATGGATCCCATCTCGGATTTCATGGCTTCTATCCATTTGTCGGAATCCGGGCCCACCATCGCTTCTCCATAGCTCGTAGGTTCACTGTTGTCCAACAACATGACCTCCAAGACAGGGTTACCATACCACTCAGGTGCAGTGCGTACCCTTGTCGACCTACGAGGTTCGGTAGTAACTTGATCAGAAGCTTCTTGATCATCATCATTGGCTTCCTCTTCAACCTCTGCAGGCTCCACAAAAACATCTTTCTGTGCTGCGCTACTCTCTGGTTGAAGCAGAGGTTCAATAACCTCATCAAGTTCTACCTTCCTCCCACTCAATTCTTTCGAGAGAAACTCTTTCTCGAGAAAGGACCCGTTCTTAGCGACAAACACTTTGCCTTCGGATCTGAGATAGAAGGTGTACCCAACAGTCTCTTTTGGGTATCCTATGAAGACACATTTGTCCGCTTTGGGTTCGAGCTTTTCTGGCTGAAGCCTTTTGACATAAGCATCGCAACCCCAAACCTTGAGAAAAGACAACTTAGGTTTCTTACCAAACCACAGTTCATACGGTGTTGTCTCAACGGACTTAGATGGAGCCCTATTTAAAGTGAATGCAGCTGTCTCTAACGCATATCCCCAAAACGATAGTGGCAAATCGGCAAGAGACATCATAGAACGTACCATATCTAATAGGGTTCGATTACGACGTTCGGACACACCATTACGCTGTGGTGTTCCAGGTGGCGTCAACTGTGAAACAATTCCACATTTTCTTAAGTGATTGCCAAACTCATAACTCAGATATTCTCCCCTCGATCAGATCGTAGGAACTTGATCTTCTTGTTACGATGATTTTCAACTTCACTCTGAAATTGCTTGAACTTTTCAAAAGTTTCAGACTTATGCTTCATTAAGTAAATATACCCATATCTACTTAAGTCGTCAGTGAAGGTGAGAAAATAACGATATCCACCGCGCGCCGTGACACTCATCGGACCACACACATCAGTATGTATGATTTCCAATAAGTCACTTGCCCGTTCCATTGTTCCTGAAAACGGGGTCCTTGTCATCTTGCCCATGAGGCACGGCTCGCATGTGTCAAGTGATTCAAAATCAAGAGACTCCAAAAGTCCATCAGCATGGAGCTTTCTCATGCGTTTTACGCCGATATGACCCAGACGGCAGTGCCACAAGAAAGTGGTACTATCGCTAACTACTCTACATCTTTTGGCATCAATGTTATGAACATGTGTATCATCACTATCGAGATTCAATAAGAATAAACCCCTCACTTCGGGTGCATGACCATAAAAGATATTACCCATATAAATAGAACAACCTTTATTCTCTGATTTAAATGAGTAACCGTCTCGCAATAAACAAGATCCAGATATAATGTTCATGCTTAACGCAGGCACTAAATAACAATTATTCAGGTTCATAACTAATCCCGATGGTAATCGAAGAGCGAGCGTGCCGACGGCGATCACATCAACCTTGGAACCATTTCCCACGCGCATCGTCACTTCGTCCTTCGCCAGCCTCCGTTTATTCTGCAGTTCTTGTTTAGAGTTGCAAATGTGAGCAACCGAACCGGTATCAAATACCCAGGCACTACAACGAGAGTTGGTAAGGTACACATCAATAACATGTATATCACATATACCTTTGTTGTTGTTGTTGGCCCCCTTCTTGTCTGCCAGATACTTGGGGCAGTTCCGCTTCCAGTGGCCGTTCCCCTTGCAATAGAAACACTCAGTCTCTGGCTTGGGCCCAGCCTTGGGTTTCTTCACTGGATGAGCAACTGCCTTGCCACCCTTCTTAGAGTTACCCTTCTTGCCCTTGCCATTCTTCTTGAAACTGGTGGTTTTATTGACCATCAACACTTGATACTCCTTCTGGATGTCTGCCTCAGCGACTTTCAGCATCGAAAACAGCTCGGCGATGGTTTTGTTCATCCCTTGCATGTTATACTGCTGCACGAAGCTCTTGTAGCTAGGCGGGAGTGACTGGAGAATTCTGTCAATGATAGCCTCATCCGGGAACACAAGTCCCAGATCAGCTATGCGGGTATAGTACCCAGACATCTTCAGTAAGTGCTCACTGACAGACGAATTCTCCTCCATCTTGCAAGCAAAGAATTTATCGGTGGTCTCATACCTCTCGATCTTGGCATTATTTTCAAAGATGAACTTCAACTCCTGGAACATCTCATATGCTCCATGACGTTCAAAACACCTTTGAAGTCCTCCTTCCAAGCTATACAATATGGCACACTGCACTATTGAGTAGTCATCCGAACGCGACTGCCAGGCGTTCATAACGTCCGCAGAGGCCTGAGGAGCGGGGGCTTCACCTAGCGGTGCATTTAAGACATAAACCTTTTGGGCAGCTGTGAGGATGATCCTCAGATTGCGGAGCCAGTCCACAAAGTTGCTCCCATCATCTTTCAGTTTAGCTTTCTCTAGGAACGCATTAAAATTCAGGGGAGCTACTGCGCGAGCCATCTACAACAAAAGATTTGCAAAGACATTTTAGACTATTGTTCATGATAAGTGAGTTATTACCTAATCAAATTATTTATAACTCCCACTCAAATTGACATCCCTCTGGTCATTCGAGCGTGACATGATACAGATCCACCAACCCAAGTCCGATCATCACGTGAGATGAGGTGGTGTCAATGGTGAACATCTACATGTTGATCATATCTACTATATGACTCATGCTCGACCTTTCGGTCTTCCGTGTTCCGAGGCCATGTCTGTACATGCTAGGCTCGTCAAGTCTAACCCGAGTGTTCTGCATGTGCAAAACTGGCTTGCACCCGTTGTATGCGAACGTAGAGTCTATCACACCCGATCATCACGTGGTGCTTCGAAACGACGAACCTTCGCAACGGCGCACACTCGGGGGGAACACAATTTTATCTTGAAATTTTAGTGAAGGATCATCTTATAATGCTACCGTCATCCTAAGCAAAATAAGATGCATAAAAGGATTAACATCACATGCAAATCATAAGTGACATGATATGGCCATCAACTCGTGCTTTTGATCTCCATCTCCAAAGCACCGGCATGATCTCCATCGTCACCGGCGCCACACCATGATCTCCATCATCGTGTCGCCATCGGGGTTGTCGCGCGCCCACCATGCTCTTACTACTATTGCTACCGTTTAGCGATAAAGTAAAGCATTACAAAGCGCTTAATGATTGACACGCAGGTCATACAAAAATTAAAGACAACCCTATGGCTCCTGCCGGTTGCCGTATGCATCGACATGCAAGTCGATATTAACTATTACAACATGATCATCTCATACATCAAATATATCTCATCATGTCATTGGCCATATCATATCACATACATACCCTGCAAAAACAAGTTAGACGTCCTCTAATTTGTTGTTGCATGTTTTACGTGGCTGTTATGGGTATCTAGCAAGAACGCTTCTTACCTACGCAAAGCCACAACGGTGATATTCAAGTTGCTATTTAACCTTCTACAAGGACCGCCTTGTTCTATTCCGATTCAACTAAGATAGGAGAGACAGACACCCGCCAGCCATCTTATGCAACAAAAGTCACATGTCTGTCGATGGAACCGGTCTCATGTACGTGGACATGTAAAGTTGGTCCGGGCCGCTTCATCCCATAATACCGCTGAATCAAGAAAGACTAAGGAGGGCAGCAATTTAAACATCAACGCCCACAAACCCTTTTGTGTTCTACTCGTGAAAGCATCTACGCAAGATCCTAGCTCATGATGCCACTGTTGGGGAACGTTGCATGGGAAACAAAAATTTTCCTACCGTTCACCAAGATCAATCTAGGAGATGCAACTACGAGGGGAGAGTTGGATCCACATACCCTTGTAGATCGCTAAGCGGAAGCGTTAAGAACGCGGTTGATGGAGTCGTACTCGCCGCGATTCAGATCGCCGAAGATCCTAGCACCGAAGCAACGGTGCCTCCGCGTTCTTCACACGTACGGCTCGGGGACGTCTCCTCCTTCTTGATCCAGCAAGGGGTGGAGGAGAGGTTGATGGAGAGACCGGCAGCACGACGGCGTGGTGGTGATGGTGGTGGAGGATTCCAGCAGGGCTTCGCCAAGCACCGCGGGAAGACGAAGATGTTATGGGAGAGGGAGGGCAGCACCGAGGCACAAACGTGTGTTGGCTGCCCTCCCTCTACCTCTCTATATATAGGGGAATAGAGGGGAGGGGGGCGCCCTAGGGTTTCCCCTAGGGGGGCCGGCGGCCAGGGCAGAGGGGGGGGCGGCGGCCAAGGGCTGCGCCAGGCCCTAGGGTTTCCCCCCCTAGGTGCCTTGCCCCCCACTCCAAGGGGTGCGGCTGCCCTAGGGGGGCCCAGCCCCCTTAGCCGCATGAGGAGAGGGCCCAGGGGGGGCGCACAGCCCTATGAGGGCTGTTGTGTCCCCCTTTGTGGCCCATTAGGCCCGAAACCCCTTCCGGAACCCCCGAAACCCCTTTCGGTCATCTGCCGATTTCCCGATACTCCCCGGAACACTTCCGGACTCCGAAACCTTTCATCCTATATATCAATCTTCGTCTCCGGACCATTCCAGAGACCCTCGTCGCGTCCGGGATCTCATCTGGGACTCCGAACAACCTTCGGTAACCATGCACTGTTCTCACTAACAACCCTAGCGTCACCGAACCTTAAGTGTGTAGACCCTGCGGGTTCGGAAACCATGTAGACATGACCGAGACACTCTCAGGTCAATAACCAATAGCGGGATCTGGATACCCATATTGGTTCCTACACGTTCCTCGATGATCTCATCGGATGAACCACGATGTCAAGGATTCAGGCAATCCCGTATACAGTTCCCTTTGTCTCGTCGGTATGTTACTTGCCCGAGATTCGATCGTCGGTATCTCTATACCTAGTTCAATCTCGTTACCGGCAAGTCTCTTTACTCGTTACCGTAATACATAATCCCGTGACCAACTACTTAGTCACTTTGAGCTCATTGAGATGACGTATTACCGAGTGGGCCCGGAGATACCTCTCCGTCTCACGGAGTGACAAATCCCAGTCTCGATCCATGTCAACTCAACAGACACCTTCGGAGATACCTGTAGAGTACCTTTATAGTCACCCAGTTACGTTGCGACGTTTGGCACACACAAAGCACTCCTACGGTGTCAGTGAGTTACATGATCTCATGGTCATAGGAACTTATACTTGACATGTAGAAAACTATAGCGATAACTGATACGATCAAAAGCTATGTTTAACGTTTGGGTCTCGTCCATCACATCATTCTCCTAATGATGTGATCCCGTTATCAAATGACAACTCATGTCTATGACCTGGAAACCGCGGTCATCTTTGATCAACGAGCTAGTCCTGTAGAGGCTCACTAGGGACACAAAGTTTGTCTATTCATCCACACATGTATTTGAGTTTCCAATCAATACAGTTATAGCATGGATAATAAACGATTATCATGAACAAGGAAATATAATAATAACTCTTTTATTATTGCCTCTAGGGCATATTTCCAACAGTCTCCCACTTGCACTAGAGTCAATAATCTAGCATTACAAGGTAATGAATCTAACACCCATAGAGTCTTGGTGTTGATCATGCTTAGCCCGTGGAAGAGGCTTAGTCAACGGATCTGCAACATTCAAATCCGTGTGTACTTTGCAAATACTTATGTCCTCCTCCTTGACCGAATCGCGGATGGAATTGAAGTGTCGCTTTATGTGTCTGGTCCTCTTGTGAAACCTTGGTTCCTTGGCTAGAGCAATGGCACCAGTGTTGTCACAGAACAGAGTCATTGGGTTTAGTGCACTAGGCACTACTCCAAGAGCTGTCATGAACTCCTTCATCCAGACACCTTCCTTTGCCGCCTCCGAGGCAGCTATGTACTCCGCTTCGCATGTAGAATCGGCTACCACGCTCTGCTTGGAACTGCACCAGCTTACCGCTCCCCCGTTGAGAATATATACGTATCCGGTTTGAGACTTAGAGTCATCCGGATCAGTGTCAAAGCTTGCATCAACGTAACCCTTTACGACGAGCTCTTGATCACCTCCATAAACGAGAAACATCTCCTTAGTCCTTTTCAGGTACTTTAGGATATTCTTGACCGCTGTCCAGTGATCCATACCAGGATTACTTTGAAACCTTCCGGCCATACTTATGGCAAGGCTGACATCTGGTCTTGTGCACAGCATTGCATACATGATAGAGCCTATGGCTGAAGCATAGGGGACAACACTCATCTTTTCTCTATCTTCCGCAGTCACTGGGCATTGAGTCTTACTCAACTTTGTACCTTGCAATACCGGCAAGAACCCCTTCTTGGATTGATCCATTTTGAACTTCTTCAAAACTTTATCAAGGTATGTACTTTGTGAAAGTCCTATCAAGCGTCTTGATCTATCTCTATAGATCTTGATGCCTAATATGAAAGCAGCTTCACCGAGATCCTTCATCGAAAAACTCTTGTTCAAATACCCCTTCACGCTATCCAAAAATTCTATATTGTTTCCAATCAGCAATATGTCATCCACATATAATATTAGAAACGCTATAGAGCTCCCACTCACTTTCTTGTAAATACAAGCTTCATTGTAAACTTGTACAAACCCAAACGCTTTGATCACCTCATCAAAGCGAAGATTCCAACTCCGAGATGCTTGCACCAGCCCATAAATGGAACGCTGGAGCTTGCACACTTTGTCAGCATTCTCTGGATCGACAAAACCTTCCGGTTGCATCATATACAATTCTTCCTTAAGAAAACCGTTAAGGAACGCTGTTTTGACATCCATCTACCAAATTTCATAATCGAAATATGCAGCTATTGCTAACATGATTCGGACGGATTTAAGCATCGCTACGGGTGAGAAAGTCTCATCGTAGTCAATTCCTTGAACTTGTGAAAAACCCTTTGCCACAAGTCGAGCCTTATACACGGTGACATTCCCGTCAGCGTCCGTCTTCCTCTTAAAAATCCATTTATTCTGAATGGCCTTCCGCCCTTCAGGTAATACTTCCAAAGTCCATACTTTGTTTTCATACATGGATCCCATCTCGGATTTCATGGCCTCTAACCCTTTGTCGGAATCCGGGCCCACCATCGCTTCTCCATAGCTCGTAGGTTCACCGTTGTCTAACAACATGACCTCCAAGACAGGGTTACCATACCACTCAGGTGCAGTGCGTACCCTTGTCGACCTACGAGGTTTGGTAGTAACTTGATCAGAAGCTTCTTGATCATCATCATTGGCTTCCTCTTCAACCTCTGCAGGCTCCACAAAAACATCTTTCTGTGCTGCGCTACTCTCTGGTTGAAGCAGAGGTTCAATATCCTCATCAAGTTCTACCTTCCTCCCACTCAATTCTTTCGAGAGAAACTCTTTCTCGAGAAAGGACCCGTTCTTAGCGACAAACACTTTGCCTTCGGATCTGAGATAGAAGGTGTACCCAACAGTCTCTTTTGGGTATCCTATGAAGACACATTTGTCCGCTTTGGGTTCGAGCTTTTCTGGCTGAAGCCTTTTGACATAAGCATCGCAACCCCAAACCTTGAGAAAAGACAACTTCGGTTTCTTACCAAACCATAGTTCATACGGTGTTGTCTCAACGGACTTAGATGGAGCCCTATTTAAAGTGAATGCAGCTGTCTCTAACGCATATCCCCAGAACGATAGTGGCAAATCGGCAAGAGACATCATAGAACGCACCATATCTAATAGGGTTCGATTACGACGTTCGGACACACCATTACGCTGTGGTGTTCCAGGTGGCGTCAACTGTGAAACAATTCCACATTTTCTTAAGTGATCGCCAAACTCATAACTCAGATATTCTCCCCCTCGATCAGATCGTAGGAACTTGATCTTCTTGTTACGATGATTTTCAACTTCACTCTGAAATTGCTTGAACTTTTCAAAAGTTTCAGACTTATGCTTCATTAAGTAAATATACCCATATCTACTTAAGTCGTCAGTGAAGGTGAGAAAATAACGATATCCACCGCGCGCTGTGACACTCATCGGACCACACACATCCGTATGTATGATTTCCAATAAGTCACTTGCCCGTTCCATTGTCCCTGAAAACGGGGTCCTTGTCATCTTGCCCATGAGGCACGGCTCGCACGTGTCAAGTGATTCAAAATCAAGAGACTCCAAAAGTCCATCAGCATGGAGCTTCCTCATGCGTTTTACGCCGATATGACCCAGACGGCAGTGCCACAAGAAAGTGGTATTATCATTATCTACTCTACATCTTTTGGCATCAATGTTATGAACATGTGTAACATCACTATCGAGATTCAATAAGAATAAACCCCTTACTTCGGGTGCATGACCATAAAAGATATTACCCATATAAATAGAACAACCTTTATTCTCCGATTTAAATGAGTAACCGTCTCGCATCAAACAAGATCCAGATATAATGTTCATGCTCAACGCAGGCACTAAATAACAATTATTCAGGTTCATAACTAATCCCGATGGTAATCGAAGAGCGAGCATGCCGACGGCGATCA
Source organism: Secale cereale (assembly GCA_902687465.1). Taxonomy (NCBI): domain Eukaryota; kingdom Viridiplantae; phylum Streptophyta; class Magnoliopsida; order Poales; family Poaceae; genus Secale; species Secale cereale. The sequence goes on along the minus strand of LR738713.1, from coordinate 718,811,327 downwards.
CATCAACCTTGGAACCATTTCCCACGCGCATCGTCACTTCGTCCTTCGCCAGCCTCCGTTTATTCCGCAGTTCCTGTTTAGAGTTGCAAATGTGAGCAACCGAACCGGTATCAAATACCCAGGCACTACAACGAGAGTTGGTAAGGTACACATCAATAACATGTATATCACATATACCTTTGTTGTTGTTGTTGGCCCCCTTCTTGTCTGCCAGATACTTGGGGCAGTTCCGCTTCCAGTGGCCGTTCCCCTTGCAATAGAAACACTCAGTCTCTGGCTTGGGCCCAGCCTTGGGTTTCTTCACTGGATGAGCAACTGCCTTGCCACCCTTCTTAGAGTTACCCTTCTTGCCCTTGCCATTCTTCTTGAAACTGGTGGTTTTATTGACCATCAACACTTGATACTCCTTCTGGATGTCTGCCTCAGCGACTTTCAGCATCGAAAACAGCTCGGCGATGGTTGGGGCCTCTGAGTTTAGATGTTTGGCTTTGGTGTGATGTTTGTTTGGTATTATGCTCGAACTATCGGCACCCCTCCATCAAGTGGATAGGAGCAGCAATAGATGTTGCTAAGATGGTGGCTTCAGACTACCTGATGTATTACTTTGTAAGGAGTTTGTGAATAATTAATAAATATGGTTGCATGCATCGCCTAGATGCATCCTCCTTTTCTAAAAAACTCGTCATGTCAAGGTGATACAATCACATAAGAGTGCAAACCATACCTCCACATAACTAATTGCACGCAACCCAAAATAATGACTAATTAGTCACATGTGTTTATTTTCATGTCTTGTAACTTAGTTTTAGAGATAAATGGTCAAAAAATTGTCTAGCTATGACTAGGGTTAGGGTTTGGCGATGGGCGATCTACTGTAGCTGCCTCCAAGACTCATTGATCATTCAAGCTCTAACGGAACGCAAATATGATACATGATCATCGATCTGGGCATTAATTGTGTCTTGAATTTAACCATGATTCCAATGATTTGTCACACAGTGGTCATTCCGTCCTTCATCTCCATGTCCCTTCTCCGGTTTATCCACTGACATACTTATTGGAAAGTGGCTCTCTGGACATTTTCTCCTATCGCTCGACTATTTACTCAAATTATTTTATGAGGTTATTTTCCCGCAACGTAGAGGCATGGGAAGCGACAGTCCACCTCTCATAATCTTTGATAAAAATGGCATTATGTTTCAAGACCTATTTATGTTGTAGAGAGAGCTCCTTCTCCCTTATCATAAGTTCAGAGGTTCTAAAATAGAGCATTACCTCGTTAATAATTTGAACATGATCAGAGACGTAGCAATCACGATTGTATGATGCTACAACAGGGTTAGAGTGACACTTGCAGCTAAAACTGAAATGGTTATTGGACTTGCAATGCTTACAAAATAAAGGATATGCAAATATACCTTCAACACATCACCCACTTCTCATTGTTGGAAGGTTCTTTGTAGCAATGGTGCAATGTGAAGCCCTTGCCACTTTTCTTCTTCTTGTGTTGTTTGTATAGCTCTTGGATAATATGCCAATACACCGATATTTGTACCCCACTTGGTGGCACATGATTGACTTGATCAATACAACTGGACCATCGGTTGCATTGCCCTTGGATGGTACCACAATGGTCCCCAAGAGAGCCTCGGGTGCGCTTTGATGGGACTTCCACGATGGTGCCATAATACTCTTCAATCCGACCCCAAAACTCCTCTTTTGATTGATCTGTGCCAACCGATGCATCAAACTGCACGTTCATTCAAGCATGCCATAAAGCAATATATTTATCTTGACAATAGTTGTGTGTCCTCGACCTTGATGGTGCCTTCTTGCTTGATTGTGTCTCCATGGTGTCATTGACCTTCCTGGACTCGTCTTCCTCCACTTTGGACTCATAATCCTCCTCGACCTCTTCTTGTTGAGCAAACATAGAATCTTCGTAGCATACAACTCCACAACAGTAACGACAACATCATCCTACAGTGGCAAACAATCACCAATGCATCAACCGAAATGAAAAGACACAAAATTTTACCTTGATGGAATTTCATCAAGCACTTGGTGGCGATGAACCTTGGCAGGGGCAGCGGCGGCCGGGCGTGCTGCGCAAGGGGGCATAGGGGTGACCGGAAACTAACATGGCCAAGAGCCCAAGACAGTGCCTCCAGGGAGGAGGCGACACCCACAAGCGTCATCGTTGTTTGCAACGGCCGTAGTCGTAGAAGACCGCCGAAGCAGCACCATCTGAAAGGAAGGAAGCAAGCCAACGGCTTGGGGAACCCGATGTGAGAGGAGAGACTCCTCCCGCTGCTGGCAAGGAGGGAGATGTCGATGGCCGTGGCCACGACCGCCACCGCACCCTCTGCCACCAGCAATTATGAGGCCGATGTGCCACCGCCAACTACCAACGCCCTTGCCGTCGCAGATCTGGAGTCCACCGCAAAGTATTTTTACAACTTAACACTAAATATCTAATAAGTTGAAGATTACTTGTTGAAATTACGATGACGTTCAGACCAAATTATATTATATAATTCCTCAATTCCTAAATATTTTAGAGTGTAGATTCACTCATTTTGCTTTGTATGTAGTCACTTGTTGAAATCTCTAGAAAGACAAATATTTAGGAAAGAAGGCAGTATATAGCGTAAAATTTCACAAATTTTGAACCGTGCCACCCCAAGGATGAGATTCTAGGTCCACCATGTTGGAAATATGCCCTAGAGGCAATAATAAATCGGTTTTTATTATATTTGCTTGTTCATGATAATTGTTTATTATCCATGCTAGAATTGTATTGATAGGAAACTCAGATACATGTGTGGATACAAAGACAAACACAATGTCCCTAGTAAGCCTCTAGTTGACTAGCTCGTTGATTAACAGATGGTCACGGTTTCCTGACCATGGACATTGGATGTCGTTGATAACGAGATCACATCATTAGGAGAATGATGTGATGGACAAGACCCAATCCTAAGCCTAGCACAGATCATGTAGTTCGTATGCTAAAGCTTTTCTATATGTCAAGTATCTTTTCCTTAAACCATGAGATTGTGCAACTCCCGGATACCGTAGGAATGCTTTGGGTGTACCAAACATCACAACGTAACTGGGTGGCTATAAAGGTGCACTACAGGTATCTCCGAAAGTGACTGTTGGGTTGGCACGAATCGAGACTGGGATTTGTCACTCCGTATGACGGAGAGGTATCTCTGGGCCCACTCGGTAGGACATCATCATAATGTGCACAATGTGATCAAGGAGTTGATCACGGGATGATGTGTTACAGAATGAGTAAAGAGACTTGCCGGTAACGAGATTGAACGAGGTATCGGTATACCGACGATCGAATCTCGGGCAAGTACTATGCCGATACACAAAGGGAACTGTATACGGGATTGATTGAATCCTTGACATCGTGGTTCATCCGATGAGATCATCGTGGAGCATGTGGGAGCCAACATGGGTATCCAGATCCCGCTGTTGGTTATTGACCGGAGAGTTGTCTCGGTCATGTCTGCATGACTCCCGAGCCCGTAGGGTCTACACACTTAAGGTTCGATGACGCTAGGGTTATAGGGAAAGCATGTACGCGGTTACCGAATGTTGTTCGGAGTCCCGTATGAGATCCCGGACGTCACGAGGAGTTCCGGAATGGTCCGGAGGTAAAGATTCATATATGGGAAGTCCCGTTTTGGTCACCGGAAAAGTTTCGGGCGCTATCGGTAGCGTACCGGGACCACCGGGAGGGTCCCGGGGGTCCACCGGGTTGGGCCATCGGCCCCAGAAGGCTGCGTGGGCCAAGTGTGGGAGGGGACCAGCCCCGGGTGGGCTGGTGCACCCCCCCCCCCCCACCAAGGCCTGATACGTCCAAAACGTATCTATAATTTCTGCTTGCTCCATGCCTCTTTTGGGTGATATTGCTATGATATTTATACACTTCCATACACTTTTGATCATATTTGGACTAACCTATTAACTCAGTGCACCCCAGTGCCAGTTTCTGTTTTCGGCTGTTTTTGTATTTCAGGTTTTCACATTACGGGAACTGCCAGGAAAAATCCAGAAAAATTATATAAAAAATCAGCGTTCCAGAAACTACCGTGCGCCCGATATATTTAAAGCGTCTCCCGAAACCCTCGAGATGAGAACTCTTTTCCGTGATCTCATCTCTGTTCCGCCGCCGCCGCCGCTTCCAAGATCGGGAGCACCAGGAGAACTCTTCCCGGCACCCTGCCGGAGGGGAGGATCACCACCGGGAGCTTCTCCACCACCATGGACGCCTCCCGGATGAGTTGTGAGTAGTCTTCCTTGGACCATGGGTCCATGACCAGTAGCTATGTGATGTTCTCCTCCCGTTCTTGTGCTTCACTAATTAGTCCTCGTGAGCTGCCCTACATGATCGAGGCACATATGTAATGCTTATGCCGTTGCTATGATGAGTTTGCTGGGATCCGATGGATTATGAGATTATGTTCAGATTGTGTTTGAGTAATATATTTGATTCACCTCTTTTATGTTTATGTTCGTAAGTAATTCTTGCATGTTCTCCGTTGTTATTTGTTGCTTTGGCCAAGTAGTAGGTAGTGACTCCAAGAGGGAACGTTATGCTTGATTGTGGGTTCATGCCCCTCGATGACTAGTTTGAGTGACAGAAACATGAGTCTAGGGGATGTGTTGTTGCCACAAGAGGGAAAACAACGGTGCTTGTGCCCGCGGGTGCAAGGATTGTTTACTTTACGCAAAGTTCTTTTAATGCAGTTGTCTGTTGCTTTGAGTTTACACTATGGGTGGGGCTCGCAACTTAATACCAGCGAGATGTTCTGGATAGATATCTCAAGGTGGATGATTAGTAGTAGATATTGATGGATTTCGGTCTACTTACTTTGGCGTACCGCCCATGCTTTGAACCTCAACCTTTCTTGCAATGTAGTCAGCATTGGTTTGCGTTCGTGGTCCTGTCAATTGCCCAGCTGTAATTCGTGTACCTCACATAGCTGTTTTATCGTCTTTTGGGAGAGAGACATCACTAGTGAACATCATGAGACTCCGGTCCATATTACCATCATTGATCACATCCGCTATTTACTTATCCGCTATTTACTTACTATTGCAATTATACCTATCACTATTATCACTTGCGTTTGATCCTTTGTAAACTACAAGGCCGGAGGGATTGACAACCTCTCTGTACTCGTTGGGAGCAAAGTTATTTGTATCTGTGTGCAGGTCCACGTTGATTGCTAATATCTGGCACCGTTAGCAGTTGACACCTTCTTGTTGAAACTGGGAGTCTCTGGGAAATCGATCCTTGGTATTACCAAGGGAAAACTTCTGCTACACTGCATCTCAAACCTTCCACTTGGGGTAACCAACGAGGGGTGAGAAGCCACCTAGCAAAGCAATTTCTGGCGCCGTTGCCGGGGACTCCACTCTTCAGGATAGGGGAGTTGCACGCTATCTTTTACCTTTGCTTTTTAGTCTTGTTAGTTTACCTTTCAGTTTTCTTTATGTCTTTTCACTAGTTATGCTTATGGACAACCTTGCTATTGGAACGTTGCTTGTGGGAAGAGGCCCCACACCTGTGGTGGTTGCTCCTCCCCCTACTGAAATTGTGCCCTATAAAATACCAGCTGGTATTATCAATTATGTTTTGGCTAATCGTTATGCAGGAGACAGACATCCCGGTGAACACTTGCTATATCTGTCACAATTATGTTCATTATTTAAGCTTGCAGGTGTATCAAGGGAGTTTGTCATGAGGACATTGTTCGCCGTATCACTTATAGATAAAGCTTCAGATTGGTATAAGCTTCTCAATAACTCGCACTTGCTTGACTGGCAAGAGCTTATGTCTCTCTTTTATACTAAGTTTTATCCTCTTCATGATGCTTATGTGGAGAGTAAGAGTACCTTTTGCATGTGGATCATGGTAACAATGCTTTATGTGATGCTTATATTGTTGAGTTTATTCGTGATCCCACTAAAAATTATTATGAGAAGGGAACATATGCTTATAGATATTTCAATAATATTAAGTTCCCTCTCTTTATGTTGAAGGTTTTGAAGTTATGCTTGTTTTGCCTTCCTATGCTAGTTGCTTTATGCTTCAATAATTTATTTTCTTGCAATATTCCTATGCATAGGAAGCATGTTAGGCTTAAATGTGTTTGGTATCTGCTTCTTGATGCTCTCTTTTGTTCTTCAACTCTTATTCCTACGAGAGCATCATTAAAGACTTATGCCTAGCTTAAAGGCATAAAAGAAAGCGCTTTTGGGAGGCAGCCCACATGAATAAAAAATTTATTTTGCTTTTGTTGTGTCTTGATGTTGTTTACTACAATAGCACCATCATTGTATCTTTGCTTTTCAATTTTGTGCCAAGTATAGCCTCTGATTGCTAGAAAGTTCAAAAGTTGTGAGGTGCTGTCCAGGAAACAGATTCTGTCCTTGGATAGAAAAATTCGTATAAAATCACCAGATCATCTTTTTGGTCTGAATTTTTTCGACAGCGATCTCTATATAATTGTCTTTCGTGCGTCTGTTCTGAGTTTTTTGATTTGAGTGGCAGAAGTGCCCCGAACAAATCATTTACTACCTGCTGTTCTGTTTTTCACAGATTCTGTCCTATTTTGCCTTTCCTTCATTTTGCAAACCTAGAGCTTGCTTTTTCTTTGCAAAAACCTTTTGGCAATCTTGAGAAACAGTAGAAATTCAAGAATATCTTTATTTCCAGCAAGGAAAAATTATTTTATTATGGGTACTAACCTCGCTAATCAGATTATGATGAGTTATGTATGAAGGGAGTTTTCAAGTGTGCGAGGGAAGATGATAAAAAGATTCAGGAGTGTCAAGCGCTCAAGCTTGGGGATGCCCCTGTGCACCCCCAAGAAATATTCAAGGAGACTCAAGCGTCTAAGCTTGGGGATGCCCCCCGTGCATCCCCTTCTCCATCAACATTATCAGTTCGTCTTTCGTTCCACTATATTTTAATCACTTCATGTGTTATGTGCTATGCTTGGAGCGTCTTGCTTTTAGTTTCCTTTTTAGTTTTTCATAACGAGTCGGAACTCAGCGTTCTTTATGTGGGAGAGAAACACACTCCACTTCTACCTAGAACATAACATAGAATTTTCATGACTATCTTTGCTGTGTGTGTTCTTTGTCTTTTAATAGCTACTATCATGCTCTGCTCTTAGTATTCATGCTTATCTTTTCAAAGAGCTTTTGTTTAGTTGGTTGCTTGAACTCTCTTTAATTATCATGCTTATCTTATTAAGAGAGTTTGCTTCCGTTGCATTGGTTAATATGTCTATGATAAAGATGCTACATGCATGATGACGCTTAGTAGTTCATGTTTTCTTATGGTTAGTCTCAAATAGCTGGGGGGTTTCCAATGTGTTATTGGAGTACCAACATGATTTGTTTACCTATGATGTGGTATGGTTTAGTAATATCTTCCTTCGAGAATTTATTTTGATTGACTTGGCGTATGCTCATGCATATTTAAGACTGTAAAGAAAGTCTGTCAAGCCTTGATGATCTTTTATTTCTGAGTAGCGATATAACTTCCATGCCTGATTCAATGTTGCTTTGTCGCTCTGCATGATTATGACCGTCATTGCTCTCTTAGTTGGTCGCTCCCAGTCTTTTGCTAACCTCCACCTGTACTAAGCGGACTGACTGCTTGTGCATCCACATCCTTTTAAACCAGTTATGCCATATGAGTCCACCATACCTACCTATATGTGGTATTTCACCGCCACTCCAAGTAAATTTACATGTGCTACCTTTAAAACCTTCAGTTTTTGCAATACATAGCTCATGGGAAAGTAGCTGAAAAACTATTGTGGTAAAGAATATGTTGCTTATGTATCTTATTTCTTATAAGTTGCTTGCTGAGCGGTAACCATGTTTCTGGGGACGCCATCAACTGTTACACTTTTGTTGAATATCATGTGAGTTGCTATGCATGTTCGTCTTGTCTGAAGTAAGGGTGATTTGCCATGGGTTGAATGGTTTGAGTATGCATATTGTTAGAGAAGAACATTGGGCCGCCAACCAAAGCCATGTATCATGGTGGAAGTTTTAGCTTGGACATTAATCCTCAATATCTTATGAGAATATGCTTAAGCATTAAAGAGGAGTCCATTATCTATTTTCTATGTTGTCCCGGTATGGATGTCCTCAAGTTGAGATCTATCAAAAACGAGAAATCAAATGCGATCTATCTCCTTGGACCTTTGTACAGGTGACATAGAGGTACCCCTTTGTGACACTTGGTTGAAACATATGTAATGCAATGATAATCCATGGAAATCCGAGCTAATTAGGACAAGGTGCGAGCACTATTGGTATTCGATGCATGAGGCTTGCAACTTATAGGATGTCTTATGCATAACACATATGAAGTACTACTACCGTTGACAAAATTGTTTCTATGTTTTCAAAATAAAAAGCTCTAGCACATGAGTAATCCCTGCTTCCCTCTGCGAAGGGCCATTCTTTTACTTTTATATTGAGTCTCCACCTTCTTTCTGCAAAGCACCAACTACTGAGAGCATGATTGTCATTCTGAGTGTAATGTGCATTGTTCCAAAGTAGCATTGTCTTTTGCATGATTGTGATATCGCTTATTTTGAAATCATTGTATCTAGTCATCACTTAAACCTTGAAGGTGCCCCTGCATTTATGTTTTGCTTCACTAAAGGGGGCAAGCTAGATATCACTTTATCATATTTGCACATCATGTTCATTGCAAATCTATTTGATGCTTCAATATCATATTGTAAAACTTTCAGTCTTTTGTGATTTTCTCATGAGGCAACTTAATTACTATAGATTCATTGTCTCAGTAAGCTTTTGTCATATGACTATGAAAAAGTCCTATATGGTTAATAGCATGTCACCACAGAAATTATTCTTGTTATCATTTACCTACTCGAGGACGAGCAGGAATTAAGCTTGGGGATGTTGATACGTCCAAAATGTATCTATAATTTCTGCTTGCTCCATGCCTCTTTTGGGTGATATTGCTATGATATTTATACACTTCCATACACTTTTGATCATATTTGGACTAACCTATTAACTCAGTGCACCCCAGTGCCAGTTTCTGTTTTCGGCTGTTTTTGTATTTCAGGTTTTCACATTACGAGAACTGCCAGGAAAAATCCAGAAAAATTATATAAAAAATCAGCGTTCCAGAAACTACCGTGCGCCCGAAGGACAGCCGGGGGGCACCAGGGCTCCAGGCGCCCTGGCGGCGCTCCCCCCCCCCTGGGCCGCGCCAGGGGGGCGCCTGGGCCCCCCGAGGCTCCTCCGATGCCCCCCTTTGGCATATATTTAAAGCGTCTCCCGAAACCCTCGAGACGAGAACTCTTTTCCGCGATCTCATCTCTGTTCCGCCGCCGCCGCCGCTTCCAAGATCGGGAGCACCAGGAGAACTCTTCCCGGCACCTTGCCGGAGGGGAGGATCACCACCGGGAGCTTCTCCACCACCATGGACGCCTCCCGGATGAGTTGTGAGTAGTCTCCCTTGGACCATGGGTCCATGACCAGTAGCTATGTGATGTTCTCCTCCCGTTCTTGTGCTTCACTAATTAGTCCTCGTGAGCTGCCCTACATGATCGAGGCACATATGTAATCCTTATGCTGTTGCTATGATGAGTTTGTTGGGATCCGATGGATTATGAGATTATGTTCAGATTGTGTTTGAGTAATATATTTGATTCACCTCTTTTATGTTTATGTTCGTAAGTAATTCTTGCATGTTCCCCGTTGTTATTTGTTGCTTTGGCCAAGTAGTAGGTAGTGACTCCAAGAGGGAACGTTATGCTTGATTGTGGGTTCATGCCCCTCGATGACTAGTTTGAGTGACAGAAACATGAGTCTAGGGGATGTGCTGTTGCCACAAGGGGGAAAACAACTATGCTTGTGCCCGCGGGTGCAAGGATTGTTTACTTTACGCAAAGTTCTTTTAATGCAGTTGTCTGTTGCTTTGAGTTTACACTATGGGTGGGGCTCGCAACTTAATACCAGCGAGATGTTCTGGATAGATATCTCAAGGTGGATGATTAGTAGTAGATATTGATGGATTTCAGTCTACTTACTTTGGCGTACCGCCCATGCTTTGAACCTCAACCTTTCTTGCAATGTAGTCAGCATTGGTTTGTGTTCGTGGTCCTGTCAATTGCCCAGCTGTAATTCGTTTACCTCACATAGCTGTTTTATCGTCTTTTGGGAGAGAGACATCACTAGTGAACATCATGAGACTCCGGTCCATATTACCATCATTGATCACATCCGTTATTTACTTATCCGCTATTTACTTTTCCGCTATTTACTTACTATTGCAATTATACCTATCACTATTATCACTTGCGTTTGATCCTTTGTAAACTACAAGGCCGGAGGGATTGACAACCTCTCTGTACTCGTTGGGAGCAAAGTTATTTGTATCTGTGTGCAGGTCCACGTTGATTGCTAATATCTGGCGCCGTTAGCAGTTGACACCTTCTTGTTGAAACTGGGAGTCTCTGGGAAATCGATCCTTGGTATTACCAAGGGAAAACTTCTGCTACACTGCATCTCAAACCTTCCACTTGGGGTAACCAACGAGGGGTGAGAAGCCACCTAGGAGGGCCCAAGGCTCCTCCAAGAGGGGAGGGGGGCAAACCCTAGGGAAGATGGGCCCTAGGGCCCAATCTGGTGCGCCCCCCTCTCCCTCTCCCCCTCTGGCCGCCACCCTCAGATGGGATATGGGGTGGCCGCGCCCCTAGGGGTGGCAAACCCTAGAGGGGGCGCAGCCCCTCCCTTCCCCCTATATATATGTGAGTTTTGGGGCTGCCCATAACACGGTTTTGACCTCTGTCGCTTGGCGCATCCCTACCTCTCTCCCTCCTCGTCTCTCGCAGTGCTTGGCGAAGCCCTGCTGGAGTCCCGTGCTCCTCCACCACCACCACGCCGTCGTGCTGCTGTTGGATGGAGTCTTCCCCAACCTCTCCCTCTCTCCTTGCTAGATCAAGGCGTGGGAGACGTCATCGGGCTGCACGTGTGTTGAACACGGAGGCGCCGTTGTTCGGCGCTTAGATCGGAATCAACCGCGATCTGAATCACAGCGAGTACGACTCCTTCATCCGCGTTCTTGCAACGCTTCCGCATCGCGATATACAAGGGTATGTAGATGCACTCCCCTCTCCCTCGTTGCTAGATTACTCCATAGATAGATCTTGGTGATGCGTAGGATTTTTTTTGATTTTCTGCTACGATCCCCAACAGTGGCATCATGAGCTAGGTCTATGTGTAGTATCTTGCACGAGTAGAACACAAAGTAGTTGTGGGCGTCGATTTGTCAATTTACTTGCCGTTACTAGTCTTATCTTGATTCGGCGGCATCGTGGGATGAAGCGGCCCGGACCGACCTTACACGTACTCTTATGTGAGACTGGTTCCACCGACTGACATGCACTAGTTGCATAAGGTGGCTAGCGGGTGTCTGTCTCTCCCACTTTAGTCGGATCGGATTCGATGAAAAGGGTCCTTATGAAGGGTAAATAGAAATTGGCATATCACGTTGTGGTTTTGGCGTAGGTAAGAAATGTTCTTGCTAGAAACCTATAGCAGCAAAGTAAAAACTTGCAACAATAATTAGAGGACGTCTAACTTGTTCTTGCAGCATGTGCCGTGTGATGTGATATGGCCAAAAGGATGTGATGAATGATATATGTGTGATGTATGAGATTGATCATGTTCTTGTAATAGGAATCACGACTTGCATGTCGATGAGAATGACAACCGGCAGGAGCCATAGGAGTTGTCTTATTTTATTGTATGACCTGTGTGTCACTGAATAACGCCATGTAATTACTTTACTTTATTGCTAAACGTTAGCCATAGTAGTAGAAGTAATGTTTGGCGAGACGACTTCATGAAGACACGATGATGGAGATCATGATGATGGAGATCATGGTGTCATGCCGGTGACGATGATGATCATGGAGCCCCGAAGATGAAGATCAAAGGAGCAAAATGATATTGGCCATATCATGTCACTATTTGATTGCATGTGATGTTTATCATGTTTTACATCTTATTTGCTTAGAACGACGGTAGTGAATAAGATGATCTCTCACTAAAATTTCAAGAATTGTGTTCCCCCTAACTGTGCACCGTTGCTAAGGTTCGTTGTTCTGAAGCACCACGTGATGATCGGGTGTGATAGGTTCTAACGTTTGCATACAACGGGTGTAAGCCAGATTTACACACGCGATACACTTAGGGTTGACTTGACGAGCCTAGCATGTACAGACATGGCCTCGGAACACGGAAGACCGAAAGGTCGAACATGAGTCGTATAGAAGATACGATCAACATGAAGATGTTCACCGTTGATGACTAGTCCGTCTCACGTGATGATCGGACACGGCTTAGTCGATTCGGATCATGTATCACTTAGATGACTAGAGAGATGTCTATCTGAGTGGGAGTTCATTAGATGAACTTAATTGTCATGAACAATAGTCTAAGTTGTCTTCGCAAATTATGTTGTAGACCAATAACTGCGTTGTAGCTCCCTGTTTAATACGATCCTAGAGAAAGACTAAGTTGAAAGATATTGTAAGCAATGATGCGGACTGGGTCCGTAGTCTGAGGAGTGTCATCACTGTTACACAGAAAGCTTACGTCTTTGATGCACCGCTCGATGTGCAGACCCCTACAACGTTGTCTGTCGATGTTGTGAACACCTGACAGACACGTCCTGATGACTACTTGATAGTTTAGTGCACCATACTTTACAGCTTAGAATCGGGATTCCAATGACGTTTTGAACGTCATAGAACATATGAGATGTTCTAAGAGCTGAAATTGGGATTTCAGGCTCATGCCCGTGTTGAGAGGTATGAGACCTCTGACAAGTTCTTTTGCCAAAAAGATGGAGGAGAATAGCTCAACTAGTGAGCATGTGCTCAGAATGTCTGGGTGCTAAAATCACTTGAACCAAGTGGGAGTTAATCTTCCAGATGAGATAGTGGTTGACGGAATTCTCTAGACACTATCACCAAGCTACTAGAACTTCGTGATGAACTATGACATGCAAAGGATGGAGATGATCCCGGAGCTATTAGCGGTGCTTAAGACCGCAAAAGTAGAACTCAAGAAGGAGCATCAAGTGTTGATGGTTTAACAAGACCACTGGTTTCAAAAGGGGCAAGGGCTAGAAGGGAAACTTCATGAATGGCAAACCAGTTGTCGCACTAATGAAGGAACCCAAGGTTGAACCCAAACCTCGAGACTAAGTGCTTCTATTGCAAGGGGAACATCACATGGTAGCGGAACTACCCCAAATACATGGTAGATAAGAAAGCTGGCAACTTCAACAAAGTATGTTTGATATACGTGTTATTGATGTGTACCTTACTAGTACTCCTTGTAGCACCTGGGTATTGGATATCGGTTCAGTTGCTATTATTAGTGACTTGAAGCAAAAGCTACGGACTGAACGGAGACTAGCTAAGGGCGAGGTGACGATGTGTGTTGGAAGTGTTTCCAAGGTTGATAAGATCACCTTCGCACGCTCCCTCTACCTTCGGGATTAGTGTTGAACCTAGATAAATGTTATCAGGTGTCTACGTTGAGCATGAATATGATTAGATCATGTTCATTGCAATACTGTTATTCATTTAAGTTAGAGAATAATGGTTATTCTGTTTACATGAATAATACCTGTATGGTCATGCACCCAATGGTTTGTTGAATCTCGATTATAGTAATACACATGATGATAATATTAATGCCAAAAGATGTAGAGTTAATAATGATAGTACCACTTTCTTGTGGCATTGCCGCTTAGGTCATTTCGGCATAAAATGCATGAAGAAACTCCATGCTGATGGATGTTTGGAGTCACTTGATTTTGAATCGCTTGACACATGCGAGCCATGCCTCATGGGCAGGATGACTAAGATCCCGTGTTCAGGTACAATAAAACGGGCAAGTGACTTGTTTGAAATCATACATGCTGATGTGTGTGATCCAATGAGAATTAAGGCGTGTGGTGGATATCGTTATTTTCTCATCTTCACTGACGATTTGAGTAGATATGGGTATATTTACTTAATGAAGCAAAAGTCTGAAACGTTTGAAAAGTTCAAGCAATTTCAGAGTGAAGTTAAGAATCACCATAACAAGAAGATCATGTTCCTACGATCTGATCAAGGGGAGATTTTCTGAATTATGAGTTTGGCAATCACTTAAGACATTGTGGAATCGTTTCGCAGTTGAAGCCACCTGGAACATCACAGCGTAATGGTGTATCCGGACGTCGTAATCGAACCTTATGAGATATGGTGCGATCTATGATGTCTCTTACCGATCTACCGCTATTATTTTGAGGTTATGCATTGGAGACAGCTGCATTCACTTTAGATAGGGCACCATCTAAGTCCGTTGAGACAACACCGTATGAACTATGGTTTGGCAAGAAACCAAAGTTGTCGTTTCTCAATGCTTGGGACTGCGATGCTTATGGCTTCAGCCGGAAAAAGCTCGAACCCAAAGCGGACAAATACATCTTCATGGGATACCCAAAGGTAACAATTGTGTATACCTTCTATCTCAGATCCAAGGACAAAAATGTTTGTCGCTAAGAACGGGTCCTTTCTCGAGAAGGAGTTTCTCTCGAAAGATTTGAGTGGGAGGAAGATAGAACTTGATGAGGTTGTCGAACCATCACTTCAACCGGAAAGTAGTGCAACACAGAAAGATGTTTCTGTGGAACCTACGACTGTTGAAGAGGAAACTAATGGTAGTGATCATGAAGCTTCGGATCAAGTTGCTAATCGAACCTCGTGGGTCGACAAGGATATGTACTACTCCTGAGTGGTACGGTGATCCTGTCTTAGAAGTCATGTTGTTGGACAACAATGAACCTACGAACTACGGAGAAGCGATGGTGGGCCCGTATTCCGACAAATGGTTAGAAGCCGAGAAATCCGAGATAGGATCCATGTATCAAAACAAAGTATGGACTTTGGTGGACTTGTCCGATGATTGGCAAGCCATTGAGATAAATGGATCTTTAAGAAGAAGATGGACGTGGACGGTAATGTCACCGTATATGAAGCTCGACTTGTGGCAAAAAGTTTTTCACAAGTTCAAGGAGTAGACTGCGATGAGATTTTCTCACCCGTAGCGATGCTTAAGTCCGTCAGAATCATGTTAGCATAAGCTGCATTTATGAAATCTGGCAGATGGATGTCAAAACAAGTTTCCTTACCAGTTTTCGTAAGGAAAGGTTGTATGTGATGCAATCAGAAAGGTTTTGTCGATCCTAAGGATGCTAAAAGGTATGCTAGCTCCAGCGATCCTTCCGTGGACTAGAGCAAGCATCTCGGAGTCGGAATATACGCTTTGATGGAGTGATCAAAGTTTTTGGGTTTATACTAAGTTTGTTAGAAACTTCTATTTACAATAAAGTGAGTGGGAGCACTAGAACATTTCTGATAAGTATATGTGAATGACATATTGTTGATCCGAAATGATGTAGAATTTCTGGAAAGCATAAAGGGTTGTTTGAAAGGAGTTTTTCAAAGGAAGACCTGGATAAAGCTGCTTATATAATTGGGCATCAAGATCTACAGAGATAGATCAAGACGCCTGATGATACTTTCAAAAGAACACACACCTTTGACATTATTTTGAAGGAGTTCAAAAGAGATCAGTCAAAGAAGGAGTTCTTACCTGAGTTGTAAGGTGTGAAGTTGAGTAAGACTCAAAGCTTGACTGCGGCAGAAGGAAGAGGAAGGACGAAGGTCGTCCCCTATGCTTTTGTCATCGGCTCTATACGGTATGCCATGATGAGTACCGCGCCTGATGTGTGCCTTACCACATGTCTGACAAGAGGGTACAAAAGGTGATCCGGGAGTAGATCACCAGATAGCGGTCAAAATTATCCTTAGAGGAATAAGGAAATGTTTCTCGATTATGGAGGTGATAAAGAGTTCGACGTAAAGAGTTACGTCGATGCAAGCTTAATACCTATCTGGATAACTCTGAGTAGAGATACCGGATACGTATAATGGAGCAATAGTTTGGAATAGCTTCAAGTGGAACGTGGTAGCAGCATCTATGATATGATATAAAGTTTTGCGAAGTACATAGGGATCTGAATGTTGCAGACCCGTTGACTACAACCTCTCTCACAAGCGTAACATGATCAAACCTAGAACTCGTTGAGTGTTAATCACATATTGATGTGAACTAGATTATTTACACTAGTAAACTCTTTGATGTTGGTCACATGGCGATGTGACCTGTGAGTGTTAATCACATGGCGATGTGAACTAGATTATTGACTCTAGTGCAAGTGGGAGACTGTTGGAAATATGCCCTAGAGGCAATAATAAATTGGTTATTATTATATTTCCTTGTTCATGATAATTGTTTATTATCCATGCTAGAATTGTATTGATAGGAAACTCAGATACATGTGTGGATACATAGACAAACACCATGTCCCTAGTAAGCCTCTAGTTGACTAGCTCGTTGATCAACAGATGGTCACGGTTTCCTGACCATGGACATTGGATGTCGTTGATAACGGGATCACATCATTAGGAGAATGATGTGATGGACAAGACCCAATCCTAAGCCTAGCACAGATCGTGTAGTTCGTATGCTAAAGCTTTTCTATATGTCAAGTATCTTTTCCTAAGACCATGAGATTGTGCAACTCCCGGATACCGTAGGAATGCTTTGGGTGTACCAAACGTCACAACGTAACTGGGTGGCTATAAAGGTGCACTACAGGTATCTCCGAAAGTGTCTGTTGGGTTGGCACGAATCGAGACTGGGATTTGTCACTCCGTATGACGGAGAGGTATCTCTGGGCCCACTCGGTAGGACATCATCATAATGTGCACAATGTGATCAAGGAGTTGATCACGGGAGGATGTGTTACAGAACGAGTAAAGAGACTTGCCGGTAACGAGATTGAACGAGGTATCGGTATACCGACGATCGAATCTCGGGCAAGTACTATGCCGATAGACAAAGGGAATTGTATACGGGATTGATTGAATCCTTGACATCGTGGTTCATCCGATGAGATCATCGTGGAGCATGTGGGAGCCAACATGGGTATCCAGATCCCGCTGTTGGTTATTGACCGGAGAGTTGTCTCGGCCATGTCTGCATGACTCCCGAGCCCGTAGGGTCTACACACTTAAGGTTCGATGACGCTAGGGTTATAGGGAAAGCATGTACGCGGTTACCGAATGTTGTTCGGAGTCCCGGATGAGATCCCGGACGTCACGAGGAGTTCCGGAATGGTCCGGAGGTAAAGATTCATATATGGGAAGTCCCGTTTTGGTCACCGAAAAAGTTTCGGGCGCTATCGGTAGCGTACCGGGACCACCGAGAGGGTCCCGGGGGTCCACCGGGTGGGGCCACCGGCCCCAGAAGGCTGCGTGGGCCAAGTATGGGAGGGGACCAGCCCCAGGTGGGCTGGTGCGCCCCTCCACCAGGGCCCAAAGCGCCTCCAAGAGGGGAGGGGGGCAAACCCTAGGGCAGATGGGCCCTAGGGCCCAATCTGGTGCGCCCCCTCTCCCTCTCCCCCTCTGGCCGCCACCCTCAGATGGGATCTGGGGTGGCCGCACCCCTAGGGGTGGGAAACCCTAGAGGGGGCGCAGCCCCTCCCTTCCCCCTATATATATGTGAGTTTTGGGGCTGCCCATAACACGGTTTTGACCTCTGTCGCTTGGCGCAGCCCTACCTCTCTCCCTCCTCGTCTCTCGCAGTGCTTGGCGAAGCCCTGCTGGAGTCCCGCGCTCCTCCACCACCACCACACCGTCGTGCTGCTGTTGGATGGAGTCTTCCCCAACCTCTCCATCTCTCCTTGCTGGATCAAGGCGTGGGAGACGTCATCGGGCTGCACGTGTGTTGAACGCGGAGGCGCCGTTGTTCGGCGCTTAGATCGGAATCAACCGCGATCTGAATCGCAGCGAGTACGACTCCTTCATCCGCGTTCTTGCAACGCTTCCGCATCGCGATCTACAAGGGTATGTAGATGCACTCCCCTCTCCCTCGTTGCTAGATTACTCCATAGATAGATCTTGGTGATGCGTAGGAAATTTTTTGATTTTCTGCTACGATCCCCTACACACCACTGCTGCTAAAAACGGCACTCGTGTAAATTACCAGACGAAGAGTCCCCCCACCCCCCCACCCCCGCGTTGTCCCTCCTCTGGCGACACGGGGGCGCCCCTGTCGCACCGCCGCTCCCCTCCCTCCCTCGCACCCAGTGTCGCCGCCACCTGAGGAGGCCGCCAGCAAAGGCCGCGTGCGCTCCGGGGAAGGTGGCGGCGAGGCGCTTCTCCTGCTCCACGCGTCTACCGTTTCATCAGAGGAGGGCCGATAGGATGCGTCAGATTGGATCGGGGGCCCGGCCTCGGAGGCGAGCGGAGGCAGCGCTCGTCGGCATCGTCCCGGTGTCCCTGCCGGCCAGTCCCGGCCCCCTGTGCGCAGCGGCTCGTCGCTGCTTGCTCGGGCGCTGGCTGGTCAGGGGTGGGGGCAGATCTGGGGCTCCCTCCCCAGATCCGGCCGGTGTTGGCTGGGCCACGTGGTGGGGTCAGCCGAGGGTGTCTGCGGGCGGTGGTGGCGGGCGGTAGGTGGTCGTGGTGGAGCGCCGCATGGCGGTGCTGACCTGGGGCTCGTCTGGCAGCGAAGTTGGGGCGCCCATGTCCGGCGTTGTCCAGATATGGCGTCCTCGGCCACTGGGTCGGCAGGGACTCTGCTCCTGCCAATGAGCTACATGCGTAGAGGTGTTTCCGTCCGGTGGCGTGGTGGCGGCTCGCTGCTAGCTGCATGGCGGTGCGTGGCTGGGGGATGGCGTGTGGCGGCGGGCTGCAGTGACCCTTTTTCTGTGGTGGTGCAGGGAGCAGCAACTCGCAGTCTACCGGTGGTCCTCAGAGGTGGTCTGATCACTTGGGCGAAAGCCAGTGCTCCTCCCGGAGCCGGCGATGGTGACGCTCGCGGGTGCCGCTTACCTCCTTGGAGGCATCGCTGTCATGGTGACTTCCCCTTCGGGGCTCCTGGGGAAACCCATGTTCCTGGTATGTCCGGAACGGCTGATGGCGGCGCTTTTCGCGTCGCATTCCTTCTTGAAGGCATCAGCTTGGTGGATTGTGTGGTGGCTGCTCACTACGGGTTTGACGGTGGTGGTGGCGCGGTCGGCTTGCGCTTGTGTGCTCGGCGAAGCGATCCGGGTGTAGACTCGGCTCCTTGATGCCCTTCGGCTTCGCCGGCGATATCGCTGTTGTGGTGTAGACTCGGCTGTGTGTGACTCTTCGTCCGGGTGTGGACTCGGTCGCTCGTTGCCTTTCGACCGCACCAATAGCCTTGATGCATCATGGATGGTCTCGGTTGATTGGAGTTCTTCGTCTACGGTGATGGTCTTCTCGTGCGGCTCAGGTTAGTAATGGTTGCTCAAGACCCTCTCATGGTTACCGTTGTGTTGCGGCGAGCTTGGTGCTATTGGTGTTGTCTCGACTCATCTTTGTTCAAGTATGGCACAAGATGCCTCTCAAACTGCTATTCGTTCTGTTTTTTCTGTGCGGAGCCCCAGTCAAGGTTTGTGTCTAGGATGACACTCGTTGATTGTGGATGCTCCTGAGTTGTGCCACGAGGACGGTATGCCCACCGATGCGTTCGGCTGTTTGCAAAGTTCTGGTATTGTGATCTCTCGACGACACCCCACATCTACTTGTGTCTCTCATGGTATGGTCTTATGTCTGCCGGCTAGGTCGTGCCTTGTACGGTTTTCGGTCCGGTTTCCCTTGCAAACGGGGTCAATTTGTTAAGGTTTTCGATCCGGTTTTCCTTATAAACTGGATCATCACTCTATCATTCTGGTCACTTTAAGTAATTTATTCAGGTGGGGAAACTCCCCCCGATGATTTAAAAAAAACGGCACTCGGTGGCGAAGACCGGTGCTGAAGACGATGGCTACGCAACGCATAGTTCCTGGCAAACGAGGAACGGTCAACCGTGTCGTGTGCAGGAATGCAGGAACCTACGAGTTGCCCAGGGGCGACGCAAGCTACGCAAGGATCTGCATCTCCCGGAGGAATCCCCCGCGCCTTCACCTACAATGGGGACGTCCCATCTTTGCTTGCGAAAAAACCCTGCCTGCAAAGTGCAAAATCGATCGGCAAGAACCAACCAAGAAATACCACCTCCATCTCCATTATTGTACTGATCGTCGTTCATAAATGGCGAGCCTTGTCAGCACAACGTGACAGATACACATTGTACATACCACGGTCCCTCTGCCTCCCCACGGCCCCGATCGGTCCCGAGCCTACTCGAGGTGGTCGTGCGGCCTGAGCGACATGAACATGGCCGCGTAATGGCGCAGCCGGCGGTCCCCGTCCTCGGGCCCCGCCGCGCCGGCCGGCGGCGGCGGGAGCACCGCCGTCGCCATCACCCTCGCCCTGTACCGCCGCCACGCGAGCTGCACGTTGACGGCGGCCCACGTCCGCCAGTTGGACGAGTAGTACCGCGCCGTGCGCTTGAGCTTGTCGTTGGCGAACTTGTAGCGGAAGTGCTCGGTGATGTAGCGCAGGTCCGGCGCGTCGAGGCAGAAGGCCTGCGCCGCCTCCACGCACTCGAACGTGGCGGACGACGCCGGCAGCCGGTCCACGAACGGCCGGCGCAGGCACCACGACAGCAGCTCGTCGCCCAGGAAGCTCCCGGCGCCCAGCACGCACTCCGCCACCACGCCCTTGGTCAGCGGCTGCGTGCTCCGCAGCCTCCCCTGCAGGATGAACACCATCCGCTGCACCGGGTCGCCCTCCCGGATCACCTTCTCGCCGCCGCAGAACACCAGGGGCCGCAGCCGGTCGCAGATGTTGTCCAGGATCAGCTCGTCCATGCCGTGGAACAGGGGCACCTGCTTCACCAGCTCCAGGCAGAGGTACCGCTTGATGTCCCGCCGGAGGCCCTCCGGCAGGTCCTTGATCATCTCCATCTCCTCGTCGCCGGTGATGGCCGCCCACCGCTCCCGCTCGTACTTGCGGACCCGCTGCCGCAGCCGAGACGGCAGCTGCCGCCGCCTCATCCACCACTCCATGTCCCGGAACCGCAGCTGCATCTTCCGCTTCCTCGCCAGCACGGCGTGCAAGAATACCTGCAGCAAAAATGCACCAATATTACTTGTTACTGATACCGAAGTGACTGAAGCTAGCTAGTTGCAGTAAAAATGAACTGGTCGACAGAAAGATTGGCGGCACTTCACACCTGTATGTTTCCGATGAGTAACGTGAAGAGCATCAGCCCACTGAGCACATTAATGATGCTGAATATCACCTCAAGCCAGTTGCTCGTCGGCTCAAGATCATTGCCAAAAGTACTGCCAATAGATTCATACGAACTGTGTGAGACAATAAGCGAGCAGAGGTGCTGGTAGAGCAATAATGCAATATACTCGTATGGAGTAATTATCTTTTTTTTTTTCGTAAGGGAACAATTAATAAGCCAACACGTGCATACAACAACCATGGAATAGTACCAATGTTTTTCTTTTCTGAACTAAGAAACTGAACAAATCCCTCGCATATAAATCTGTCAGGAATGTGCATGTTCAGATAGAATGATAACCGGAATGACAGCCGAGCCGAGAGCAAACATTCAGATATTCAAGTTTGTGGATGAAAACATTTCCTATGTAGAAATGGATGATATTAACTTAACATAATATATAAATTACCTGAGGGTCATGAGGCCCCAGAATATGGGATAGAGGATTTTGACAGCAAGTGAATTGCTCGAGATAACAGGAAGGGCTCCCTTGTAGATCCCATAAGCAAAGGCGCCATTGCCACTTAGACAGGCGGGCACATTTTGTTGGCTGAAAGAAGTTAAGTTCGTATCGCATGCCAATGCAGTCATGTCTGATGACCAAGGGAAGTGAAAGCACATCTCCTTGGAGCAAGCCAGTGACATGAAATTGCAGTTGTTGTTTATCTCGCATTCCGATTGTAGGCAGGAGGAAACACGCTGAATCGCAAGAACGTACCAACATCCACCTGCAATCTGG
Organism: Secale cereale; assembly: GCA_902687465.1. NCBI lineage: Eukaryota > Viridiplantae > Streptophyta > Magnoliopsida > Poales > Poaceae > Secale > Secale cereale. The sequence goes on along the minus strand of LR738713.1, from coordinate 718,789,225 downwards.
AAATGGAAGAAACCTGATAAACAACCAACATTGCCTACAATAATAATTTAGCATGCGTGAACCCTTCAATTAGCACAAACCATGGCTTCATGAGAAACTCCACAAAGAGTCTTCTTTTTTACGCCGGCCAGTGGCCAGGCCAACAAATTACATACAAGCGTTTTCTAGGTAGTTAAGTTTAAGTTTTTCTCTTACACGAACTTTGTGTTCAATTTAATGCCCATCTTACTTTCCTTTTATTAATTTATTTATTTTGCATGTTGATCTTTCGACCAACAGCCTGCATTTATGTAATATATAATCAGCATTCAGCACCAGCATGATGGATGTGATTGTCTGAACAGGTTTCCTGTTCAGCAATAATACGGACAACGGTATTTTCATTTAATATAAACAGTGCATCTATCGATTCGAATTTTCCATTATCATCAGCAACAGTTTGGTAGAAACAATTATTGTTTCATAAGCAATTGAAGCAGCACTGTTTGCAGATATTCTGAACCAACCCTTGATTTTCTTAGAAAAGAATACTGCGGTGTGGTGTAAATGCAAAAACACCATTGACCAAACTAACAACGAGAAATCGATGATTGCAATAAATAGCACCACATAAAAGTACTCTGGGATTCCTTATCCATGATTTTTTTTTATATATTCTCGAACTACTAATGGAAGAGAGAGTACTCACATGAGAAGCAATGAAATAGGCAAATAGATTCAGACCAAATCCCCACCATACTGTTCCAAAGATGTAACCTGTCACCTTCTGCATCTTCCTCATGATATATATACTATGGTACACCTTGGGGAGAAATTGCAATACGAATATGAGCAGCAGTATCGTCATGATAACTTTAACTTGCTCTTCTCTGATTAACTTTGGTATAACCAGCCAGAAGATGATCTGCACAATATGATGGATCAGCTAATTGAAAAAAAAAAAGCAATGTAAAAGAGTTGAGAATTCTCCACAATGATTGTTTGAATATATTGCTACTTTTTTACTAGTAAGCACGCATACAGACTCGACGGAAGTATTACCGCACAGAAAAGACTGTGTTCATATTCTCTCTTCGGTAGCTGAAGATAGTTTCTCTATAGGCCTTCAAGAATAAATCCTCAACACATCGCTAATATGTTACGATAATTAGAATCTACTGTATCATAATCGTAAGAACATTTTTTAATGCTAAAAAGGTAAATAAATCATAAGCACATTTTCTCAACACCCCACTTTCAGAATGCAATTTTTCTGACGGTACATTTTTATTTACAAAAAACAACAACTTGCCGGTCACTCCGTGTTGGCTTATTTTCCGTATTTCATGAAGGTAAGCAAGTCGTTTTAAACAGATTATTCAGCGGTCCTTTTAAACAATAACTCCTCCTCACCTTTCATGTATATCGTCATATAAGTAACGAAAATGACAGAACTAACATTTTGTGGCCATGGCTGACCCAAATAAGGCAGATACTAAGTACTCCACGTCGAACTCCCCGCGCAAAAAATGACAACATCAATTATGAAAAATAAGAATGAAAAAGCACCCATATTACACGCCAAAAACCATGAATGACCGGACGATCGACCTGGACGACAAAGACCGGTAAATAATTATAATTAATCAGTGAAAAACAAGTCAGTTTCAGGAACAGCAGCCACACGAGAGGCAGTGGTGAAATGAGATCTCTGTCGCCACACTGCATGAGAAATCACAATTTTACACCTCTGAATAATGATCGTCGTCTCCTAGCTGCAAGCAAACAAGTCGCCCCTACCATGAGCGCCGCGCATGCAGATCAGGGCGCATAATTGAAGCGTCATTGTCCTTGTTATTTCCCTCCATCAATGATCGTCGTCGCCTCCCGATCGCATCCACGGTCATATTCTGATCGACGCCAATCATTTCGCGTTGGCGCCATCCCGCTAACCATCCGTACTTATTATTCCGTGAGCGTGAGCGTAAGCGTAAGCGCGTCGGTCTCTGTCGTCCCGCTGCTAGTTTTGATCGGAATTCTCTTCTAGTCTCCTAGGGCCAGGGCCATTCTAGCAAGCTGGTGGGGGCTGGAGCGTCGCTGCCAGTAGACACATGGAAACGTACCGAGGGTCAGGGAGAGGTGGCAACCTGCAAGTTTACAGATGAACTGGGTGGTGGGCACTGTTGTACGTTCCATGTAGTCATGTCCTACTGCTAACATTTCCGACAAGGACGTTGTGGTCTGTCTAAGATCCAGAACCAGACATGGGGCGACGCCCATGATTTTGCCGCATTTTATTGGCCACCTACTTGGGCGCGGCATGTCGTTCTAGTGGTTGGTTCAGAGCTTGATTTCCATGGTGAAAAATGGTAGTAATCGAGGTTGACTTGGAGGTTCGTACTGAGAGAGGTGGAGTGGCTGACCTGGGGGATGGGGAGGATGACGAAGAGGTCGAACCAGAGGCCCTTGAGGGAGCGGGCGTAGTGCGCGGCGATGGCGCGCGGGTCCCAGACCAGCTTGCCGCAGCCGACGACGAGGGACTCGCGGGAGACGTAGGCGAGGCGGAACTGGACGAGGACGTGGGCGAGGTGGGCCACGTCGGCGCAGGTGCGCAGCGCGGTGACGGCGGCCGCGAGCCCGGCGTCCATGTACATGCACGGCCGCCCCGCGCGGCCGATGGAGAGCGCGTAGAAGAAGAGCGGGTCCACGGCCAGCGCCGCCGCGCGGCCCAGCAGGATCCAGCGGTTCCAGCGCTGCACGCGCTTGCTCCGCGGGTCGAGCACCGGCCCGAACAGCCACCGCGCGGCGGCGACGGCGGCGGCCCCCGGGAGCGGCTGCGCCCGCAGCTGCTGCGCCTGGACGGGCACTAGCGAGGAGCCGGCGTCGGCGTCCCAGCCCGGCGAGTGCACCTGGTCGCACGTCGTGGAGTGGAACGCCGGCACCCCGGGCTGCGTGCACGCGTAGCACTCGCCCGGAGGCCCCGCCGGCGCCGGCCGGCTGCCACCCGACGGCACGGGCCCGCCGCCGGCCTGAGACTCCTCATCCCCGCTGTGCTCGGCGCCGCCCGAGCCCAGGCCCAGCGTCCTCGTGAAGAGGGAGCGGAGGGAGGAGAGTGATGGAGGCATGTCCCATGAACGGTGCCGGAGACCATGAAACGACCGACCGTCGAGCGAGCTGTGGCTGCTGGCGGGGAGCGAGGCGCGTGTATAAAGGGAGCCTCTCTGAACTGTGCTGGAGGAGCTGGAGTGGATCGATCGACCACGACTACGATGCGGCGAGCGAGGCGGGGAGGAGATTAGAGCGGCACAGGTGGGGGTACAACTGTCTCTGGGCCCTGTACGTGTCAGCGTGGGGTCGTATCGTAGGCGCCTACGCCGTCGTCGTCGTGCACCGATCGGTCGAGCCGTACTGGCTCGCTCCACCTACCCAGCCTCTCCTCTCTGTGTTCCTTCTACTCGGCCCGCGGCGGGAGGCTCGAAAGGGAAGCGTCGTTCGTATCGCAAGGGGCGCAGAGTCTGGTCTGCTAGCTCGGTGGTGTTGGTACGTGGAGCCGTAGAGTGCTAGCTTTGGTATTGTACAAAATCGTCACGCAATCATGGATCGGATGAATAGACAGCACTGCTACGGGATCGCTACTATATTCAGGTCGTGGCGTGCGTGGGCAAATTTCATGTTTTGAACTTTTTTTTTGAAAGTTCAGCTGGATCTCACCTCAGCAGGGCCGTCTCCAAAAATTCGGGGCCCATGTGCGAAATGCAGAATAAGGCCCATATGTTTGCAAAAAAAAAAATTATAAGTAATATAAGTAGACATATTTTAACTTAATTATATAGCTCCGAATATGTGTAATTTCATACTACAACATTTGGAAATATTTCATGTAGTAATGCTAAAGAGTAACATAGTAGTACTGAAACAATAAACTTTTCTTTTACAAATTGTACTAATAAAATAGTAAACAGACCGCATGTTCTATCAAAAAGTATCATCTGTCTACTATTTCTATAGAATAATCATTAAATCCATTGAGTCTATTCTCACCAAAGAAAAATCCAGTAGTTTGATAATCCTATTAATTTTGATTAACATTATCTACATGCCTAATCGAGTAGCATTGTTGTACTAGTAAAGATTGCATTCGATACGGAAGGAAATCATCAAAAGAACCAGACAGAGAACGATTGTATCAGAAAATCATCAAAATAACCCTAACATAACTGGTTTTTCGTTCATCTATATCGATTCAAGGCTTATGGCTTACTACTTGCCATGGAAATATATTCTGGTTCGTGGCTGCTGTAGTAGAAAAAACAGTCGGCGACGACCGGACGCACAGCGGACTCGCTGCGGACGTCCCCTCGTAGAAGCAAGTAGGCGGCGCCTCCCTATTCTAGATCGTGAAGTTGTTTTTTTTTCAGAGAGAGACAGATCGCCCGAGAAGTCATGGACATGACACACAAGCACGCTCGGCTGTAGCAAGAAGGCCCAGTACCATAACTAATCTGCCTTCTTTTTCTACCTGATCATTTACAAACATGGCCGGAAGGGGCGTGGAGAAATTGGTACTAGGCCACCTGGGTCGTGTTGGCTGGGTATTCGTGGAATGGGAGGCCTTTCTGTAACGTGCGTTCCGCTACTTGCGCATTCGACTGCAGTTTTCTTCCGATAAAACCGAGCGAGCCAGCAGCAAAGCAGGCCAACCAGCGCATGAACCGGATGTTTCCTAGTTTTTCCTTCAATCGGGGGCCCCTACGATTTGGGGGCCATGTGCAATCGCACAGCTGGCACACCCTTGTGGACCGGCCTGCACCTCAGTTTGAAACAATTTCGAGATCTGACCCTTTTACCTATCGCCAAAGAGGCTAGCGGTAACCGTCGCCGCCGTCAACTTTTCCCCCTGCCGACTTGGCATAACGGTTGTACCACCATGGAGTTCGGCGGTAGGGTGTTGTAGGCTACCGCCACACTGTATGGCGGTAGGGTCCTTCGTAGTTGAAATAGGGAAAAACGGGCGGTAGGGTTGCACAACCTACTACCGCAGACCTTGTCGGCAGGCTGTGCAAACCTACCGTCAGGGCTTGCAGCGGTAGGGTCCTGTCCAGTTTTTTTTTAAGAACTTGTTCATTTCAATTCCAAAAAATTGTAAACAACAATATAGCTTGCAAATAAAAAAATGAGCTCACACATTATAACATGCATCACACATCGACATAAATGATAGTTCAACACATCAAAGATACCAAATACGATAGGTTTACAGACCAACATATCAAATAGTAGCAAAACGACGATAACAAGTAGTTCAACGTAACCACCAAGTTCTTGTTCACAGCTCAAGACAAGTAGTAACCGTATCACTTCCTCCCCCTTTTCACGGTGCGCTCCTCGTTTATCTTCGAGCTGGTTTCATCCGGCTTTTTTGTGCGATGATGAGGACGCTCTCTCTGGAACGGTGATGGGCTCAAAACATCCGTGTGTGGATGAGATACCCTCTTGTCCTGGGTTGGCTGTGTCCGTGTAGGTCCATCATCATCGCCGTACTCCTCCTCATCAGCCCCTTCCCCTTCCTCATAATCTTCTTTCTCTTCCTGCTCAACAACACGCGATGACGGGGCGGCATGGGTAGAGGAAGCTCCGCCGTCGTGGCTCGATGAAGCGATGGCACGCATCGACCCTCCATCAGCAGGATCATGGACGTTGGCCGCGCGAGTGCACCTAAGCATACCCACTATCTTACGACAACGGGCCATGAACTTCTGCAATAGCAAACAACCAAAAACATAATACAGATCAACTCAACATACCCACTATCTTAGGGTACAAACATAGTATAACATGGCTAGGGAGGCTCGATCTTACCTTCGTCATATCCCTCAGCTTGGTGTCAGATTCCACGGTTCCAACGTCATACGCAAGCGCGTTGGAGCCATCAATAATGCTTCTGTTGAGCTATGACGCCTCCACATGTAAGCATTATGTTAAAGGCCAAGTTTTCACCCAACCGCTCATAGCTCAAAACAATAGTGAACATCACTTACCACTCTGTTGATCAGGGGTGCATACTCCCTGAAATCACCTTCGTGATCTCTGAGCCGGCCAAAGTAAACTTCATCCTCGGTGTCATTCTCCTCCAATTCGGCGATATCGTCTTCCGTTCACAGCGACCTCAAGCGTAGACGGTACTTCGCACCATCGTCATACCACTTCATGTGGTCTTCACGGTAGGCGTCCCAGTCAACCGATCTCCTCTCGCCATCTTTGCTAAACCTCCTCTCGTTCCACTTCTTCATGTGATCCTCGTGCTCTTGCCCCCAGTCTATGGTCGACTGACAGTTCTTTCTACTCTTCATGCAAGGCATAGGAAGCAGTGGATGTCATGTCAACATCAAACACAAACGAAAACACAACAAGTGGAGAACAATGTCCTCACCAGTGAACCGGTGTCGGTGTGTTTACCCGGTGGGGTATGTTGGAAGATACCAAACTATGTGGCCACACGCTGTGGTAAGTACCACTCAATGGCGTACACACATATCAATGGCACAATGCACCGCCAGGCAAGCCGATCCTCCTCGCACATCGAGTTGAACTCGAACCCCCATTCACGGTCGTGGTACGGCCACCAGTTAACCTACAGAAGGATTGCTAATAACCATGAAAGTTGCTACAAAATGATTGATAAGCTACTTGGTATACCTGGAAATCTGGCAGGTTGTCCAGCTCGTTGGTAGAAAATAGCTTTTTATAATCTGGATAAATACGGGCAGCAAGGTAACAAGTAATAAAAGTCAATAGAAAAGTGTCTCAATGCTTGGAAACAAGACATATGGTTCATACTTTTACTAGTGCCAACTCTCAACATCATTGAACATCATGATAAGCCCTCAAAAGGTGCAACAAAGAATCACTCAAAAGTTTCTATTTATCACAGAAAGTAGGATGAAATCGCGTAGGTGAGCTTAACAGCTAACCATCTCAAAGTCGTCTTTCCAATCTTAATCTATTGAAACGCCACCATTATTGCCACATGTAGCCCTAGAAATTGTATTAAGATAACACCATATGATAGATCGTTCAACTTATGCATAAAGTACCCCAATGTCAGCACGTGTATCCGCATTAATTACTAGACATACATCAAGTAATCTCAAATCCAAAATATTCAACCCGACAAAAAGAAACTTCACAGAGCAAGACTCAGTTCACCATAATAATAATAATAATAATAATAATAATAATAATAATAATAATAATAATAATAATAATATGAAGATGAACATCATAAGATCCAACTATATTAATAAAGCTTATGATACAATTAAGATCAGAATCTTTCACGAAAATGGGAGGAGCAAGCAGGGCGGCGATCTTGAGCCGCATTGAGACGAGCAGTCAACTCCCAAGCGAGAAGCATCTGAGTGGAGATGTTGCCGAGCGTTCTGGAGCTCCAACTCTATAGTCAACGCATTGTCAGCTTGATCTTGGCGTAGATCCGCTGGAAAGGATCGGGTTCATGCAAGCCAGAATTCCAGGTGTCAGAGACCAACTAATGAAACCCATCGAGCTTTGGCTAAAATAGCTCAAGACAGAATCTCCGATCACCTTGGGAGCGAAAATCTTACTAGTTTTGTTGAAGGCCAAGGTAGTCATGTAGTATTTGTGTGTGCAATTACTGTTCATTGGCCGCTTAGCAAACTCCTAAGGAAGCAAAGATGTATCAAGACGACAACAACACCCTCGGCAAGGAATAAGTCCTTCTTGCCTCGTCCTCGTTTCGATGTTGCTTAATGTCTGTTAGAAGGGAGAGATAGGTTTGGTGGAATAGTTGTTGTATTGCTTGAGCTTTGTGGGCATATATATAGGAGTACATGGTCATCTTAGAGTACGAGGCAAGGTAGAATAATATCCTACGCAATCCTAGCTTTCCTAATAATCACGATACTCAACATCCCCCCGCAGTCACAACGGTAGCGTTGCAGACGGTGGGACTGGAGAAGAATCCGAAGGCAAGCCGATGGACACCCCCCACAGTCGTAATAGTCGAACGCATCGCGGAAGTCGTGGCTGGAGTGGAAAACGACGAGGTTGCTCAAGCAAGGTGGTAGCCCTTTGTGCCGTGTGTCGATGTAGCCGAGAGCGTACGATGGTGTAGCCGTGGACGAGGTAGCCGAGCGAAGAATGCCGTGGTCGATGTCGAGTCGGGGTAGCCATTGTCAAGGGAGTCACCGTGCAGATGCAGGCGCAAGGAGGCGCCGAGTTAGTCATGGGCTGATACGTCCAAAACGTATCTATAATTTCTGCTTGCTCCATGCCACTTTTGGGTGATATTGCTATGATATTTATACACTTCCATACACTTTTGATCATATTTGGACTAACCTACTAATCCAGTGCACCCCAGTGCCAGTTTCTGTTTTTGGCTGTTTTTGTATTTCAGGTTTTCACATTACGAGAACTGTCAGGAAAAATCCAGAAAAATTATATAAAAAATCAGCGTTCCAGAACCTACCTTGCGCCCGAAGTACAGCCGGGGGGGGCACCAGGGCCCCAGGCGCCCTGGCGGCGCGCCCCCCCTGGGCCGCGCCGGGGGGGCGCCTGGGCCCCCCGAGCCCCGTCTGGTGCCCCCCTTTGGCATATATTTAGAGCGTCCTTCGAAACCCTCGGGACGGGAACTCTTTTTCGCGATCTCATCTCTGTTCCGCTGCCGCCGCCGCTTCCAAGATCGGGAGCACCAGGAGAACTCTTCCCGGCACCCTGCCGGAGGGGAGGATCACCATCGGGAGCCTCTCCACCACCATGGGCGCCTCCCGGATGAGTTGTGAGTAGTCTCCCTTGGACCATGAGTCCATGACCAGTAGCTATGTGATGTTCTCCTCCCGTTCTTGTGCTTCACTAATTAGCCCTCGTGAGCTGCCCTACATGATCGAGGCACATATATAATCCTTATGCTGTTGCTATGTTGAGTTTGCTGGGATCCGATGGATTATGAGATTATGTTCAGATTGTGATTGAGTAATATATTTGATCTACCTCTTTTATATTTATGTTCATAAGTAATTCTTGCATGTTCTCCGTTGTTATTTATTGCTTTGGCCAAGTAATACGTAGTGACTCCAAGAGGGAACGTTATGCTTGATTGTGGGTTCATGCCCCTCGATGACTAGCTTGAGTGACAGAAACATGAGTCTAGGGGATGTGCTGTTGCCACAAGGGGGAAAACAACGGTGCTTGTGCCCGCGGGTGCAAGGATTGTTTACTTTATGCAAAGTTCTTTTAATGTAGTTGTCTGTTGCTTTGAGTTTACACTATGGGTGGGGCTCGCAACTTAATACCAGCGAGATGTTCTGGATAGATATCTCAAGGTGGATGATTAGTAGTAGATATTGATGGATTTCGGTCTACTTACTTTGGCGTACCGCCCATGCTTTGAACCTCAACCTTTCTTGCAATGTAGTCAGCATTGGTTTGCGTTCGTGGTCCTGTCAATTGCCCAGCTGTAATTCGTTTACCTCACATAGCTGTTTTATCGTCTTTTGGGAGAGAGACATCACTAGTGAACATCATGAGACTCCGGTCCATATTACCATCATTGATCACATCCGCTATTTACTTTTCGCTTTTATTTACTATTGCAAACATTATCTATCACTGCTATCATTTGCGTTTAATCCTTTGTGAACTACAAGGCCGGAGGGATTGACAACCTCTCTGTACTCGTTGGGAGCAAAGTTATTTGTATCTGTGTGCAGGTCCACGTTGATTGCTAATATCTGGCGCCGTTAGCAGTTGACACCTTCTTGTTGAACCTAGGAGTCTCTGGGGATTCGATCATTGGCATCTTTGGTAAGGGAAAAACTTCCACAACACTGCATCTCACACCTTCCACTTGGGGTAACCAACGAGGGGTTAGAGGCCCATCAAGGAGTTTTTCTGGCGCCGTTGCCGGGGACTCCACTCTTCAGGATAGGGGAGTTGCATGCTATCTTTTACCTTTGCTTTTTAGTCTTGTTAGTTTACCTTTCAGTTTTTGCTTTAGTACCTTTTTATCGAAAATCACAAAAATAGTTATCTTGCTTGCTTGCTACTATGGGTTCCACCGAGAACACCAAGTTGTGTGACTTCACTAGTCACAACAACGATGACTTTATCAGCACACCTATCACTACACCTGCCACTTCAGCACCTTCGTATGAAATTAAACCTGCCTTACTGAACTTAGTCATGAAAGATCAATTCTCCGGTGCTGGAGATGATGCTGCTTTACACTTAAACAACTTTGTTGAACTTTGTGATATGCAAAAGTACCAAGAAATAGATGGTAATATTGTTAAGCTCAAGCTTTTTCCTTTCTCCTTGAGAGGAGGAGCTAAAATATGGTTTCAGTCTTTGCCTAGAAATAGCATAGATTCATGGGACAAGTGCAAAGATGCTTTTATCGGAAAATACTATCCACCTGCTAAAATTATCCAACTGAGAAGTAACATAATGAATTTTAAACAATTGGATAATGAACACGTTGCCCAAGCTTGGGAACGTATGAAATCTCTTATCAAGAACTGCCCTACTCATGGTTTGACTACTTGGATGGTTATCCAAACTTTTTATGCAGGCTTGAACTTTACCTCACGGAACTTGTTAGATTCGGCCGCGGGAGGAACTTTTATGTCAACTACACTTGGTGCTGCCACAAAGCTTCTCGATGAGATGATGACCAACTATTCCCAATGGCACACCGAACGCGCTCCAACAGGTAGGAAGGTAAACTCTGTTGAGGAGATTTCCTCCTTAAATGAAAAAGTTGACTTGATCATGTCTCTACTTTCGAAGCAATCTTTTGTTGATCCTCTCGATGTTCCTTTAAATTCTTTGATTGCTCAAGAACAAGTAGATGTGAACTTTATCTTTAGAAACAATTTTAACAACAATGCTTATAGGAGTAACTTTGGTAGCAATCCTAGACCGTTCCCCTCTAATTCTTATGGGAACAACAATGCTTATCCTAGTACCAAGAACTCCACTACTGAACTAGAGATTATGCTTAAAGATTTCATCACTACCCAAAAAGCCTTTAATAAGAGTGTAGAAGAAAAACTACATAAACTAGATGATCTTTCTTTTAAGGTAGACCATTTAGCCAATGAGGTAAAATTGCTAAAAATTAAAACTTCTCCTCTTGAGGAGAGGGAAGTCACTCCTATAAATGCTACTCAAGTGCAAATTAATGAAAATATTAGGATGATGGCTAAACTTAAAGAGAGATGGGCTAGAGAAAGGGAGGAAGAAGATAGAATTAAGAGCCTTCCTACCCACCACACTGTTGCTACTATCCAAGTTGTTGAGGATATCCAAACTCTTAGCACCCAATGTACTCCTGGTCCCGATGGACCTATTAATGGTGATGCTATGACTATAGAAACTACCAAACAAGTGAACCTAAAGGACACCACTACCACTTTACTTGATGCTAATGACCTTGATTTTGATAATTGCACTCTTACCGAAGTTATTGATTTCCTTCACAAGATGTCTAGAGATCCCCGCACTAGCACGCTTAACCTTGCCTTCACGGAGCATATCACTAATGCTCTCATCAAAGCTAGGGAGGAGAAACTTAAAGTAGAAGCCTCCATACCTAGAAAGCTAGAAGATGGTTGGGATCCTATGATAAAAATTAAATTGAATGACTTCTCTTGCTATGCATTATGTGATGTTGGAGCTAGTACCTCTGTTATGCCCAAAAGAATACATGATATGCTTAAATTGAAACCTTATGATTCTTGTTCTTTTGGTGTTCGTCTCGTTGATTCTTCCATAAAGAAACCTTTGGGGAGGATCGACGATGTTCTTATCGTCGTTAATGATAATTATGTTCCCGTTGATTTCACTATTATGGATATTGAATGTGATCCTTCATGTCCAATTATTTTGGGACGTCCCTTTTTACGCACCGTTGGTGCTATCATTGACATGAAAGAGGGTAATATAAAATTTCAGTTTCCTCTCAAGAAAGGGATGGAACACTTCCCTCGAAAGAAGATCAAGTTACCTTTTGAGTCCGTTGTACGGGCTAGCTATTCTTTTACTCTTGATAAAACTTGACCTATATGCATTATGCCTAGCTTAAAGGCATAAAAGAAAGCGCTTTTGGGAGGCAGCCCACATGAATAAATTTTTATATTTTGCTTTTGTTGTGTCTTGATGTTGTTTACTACAGTAGCATCATCATTGTATCTTTGCTTTTCATATTTGTGCCAAGTATAGCCTCTGATTGCTAGAAAGTTCAAAAGTTGTGAGGTGCTGTCCAGGAAACAGATTCTGTCCTTGGATAGAAAAATTCGTATAAAATCACCAGATCATCTTTTTGGTCTGAATTTTTTCGACAGCGTTCTCTATATAATTGTCTTTCGTGCGTCTGGTCTGAGTTTTTTATTTGAGTTGCAGAAGTACCCCGAACAAATCAATTACTACCTGCTGTTCTGTTTTTCACAGATTTTGTCCTGTTTTGCCTTTCCTTCATTTTGCAAACCAAGAGCTTGCTTTTTCTTTGCAAAAACCTTTTGGCAATCTTGAGAAACAGTAGAACTTCAAGAATATCTTTATTTCCAGCAAGGAACAATTATTTTATTATGGGTACTAACCTCGCTAATCAGATTATGATGAGTTATGTATGAAGGGAGTTTTCAAGTGTGCGAGGGAAGATGATAAAAAGATTCAGGAGTGTCAAGCGCTCAAGCTTGGGGATGCCCCCGTGCACCCCCAAGAAATATTCAAGGAGACTCAAGCGTCTAAGCTTGGGGATGCCCCCGTGCATCCCCTTCTCCATCAACATTATCAGTTCGTCTTTCGTTCCGCTATATTTTTATCACTTCATGTGTTATGTGCTATGCTTGGAGCGTCTTGCCTTTAGTTTTCTTTTTAGTTTTTCATAACGAGTCGGAACTCAGCTTTCTTTATGTGGGAGAGAAACACGCTCCACTTCTACCTAGAACATAACATAGAATTTTCATGTCTATCTTTGTTGTGTGTGTTCTTTGTCTTTTAATAGCTATTATCATGCTCAGCTCTTAGTATTCATGCTTATCTTTTCAAAGAGCTTTTGTTTAGTTGGTTGCTTGAACTCTCTTTAATTATCATGCTTATCTAATTAAGAGAGTTTGCTTCCGTTGCATTGGTTGATATGTCTATGATAAAGATGCTACGTGCATGATGGCGCTTAGTAGTTCATGTTTTCTTATGGTTAGTCTCAAATAGCTGGGGGGTTCCCAATGTGTTATTGGAGTACCAACATGATTTGTTTGCCTATGATGTGGTATGGTTTAGTAATATCTTCCTTTGAGAATTTATTTTGATTGACTTGGCGTATGCTCACGCATATTTAAGACTGTAAAGAAAGTCTGTCAAGCCTTGATGATCTTTTATTTCTGAGTAGCGATATATCTACCATGCCTGATTCAATGTTGCTTTGTCGCTCTGCATGATTATGACCGTCATTGCTCTCTTAGTTGGTCGCTCCCAGTCTTTTGCTAACCTCCACCTGTACTAAGTAGACTAACTTTGCAATACATAGCTCATGGGAAAGTAGCTTAAAAACTATTGTGGTAAAGAATATGTTGCCTATGTATTTTATTTCTTATAAGTTGCTTGCTGAGCGGTAACCATGTTTCTGGGGACGCCATCAACTGCTACACTTTTGTTGAATATCATGTGAGTTGCTATGCATGTTCGTCTTGTCTGAAGTAAGGGTGATTTGCCATGGGTTGAATGAGTATGCATATTGTTAGAGAAGAACATTGGGCCGCCAACCAAAGCCATGTATCATGGTGGAAGTTTTAGCTTGGACACTAATCCTCAATCTCTTATGAGAATATGCTTAAGCATTAAAGAGGAGTCCATCATCTATTTTCTATGTTGTCCCGATATGGATGTCCTCAAGTTGAGATCTATCAAAAACGAGAAATCAAATGCGATTTATCTCCTTGGACCTTTGTACAGGTGGCATAGAGGTACCCCTTTGTGACACTTGGTTGAAACATATGTAATGCAATGATAACCCATGGAAATCCGAGCTAATTAGGACAAGGTGCGAGCACTATTGGTATTCGATGCATGAGGCTTGCAACTTATAGGATGTCTTATGCATGACACATATGAAGTACTACTACCGTTGACAAAATTGCTTCTATGTTTTCAAAATAAAAAGCTCTAGCACATAACCATTCTTTTACTTTTATGTTGAGTCACCACCTTCTTTTAAAGCACCAACTACTGAGAGCATGATTGTCATTCTGATTGTAATGTGCATTGTCCCAAAGTAGCATTGTCTTTTGCATGATTGTGATATCGTTTATTCTGAAATCATTGTATCTAGTCATCACTTAAACCTTGAAGGTGACCCTGCATTTATGTTTTGCTTCACTTAAGGGGGCAAGCTAGATATCACTTTATCATATTTGCACACCATGTTCATTGCAAATCTTCTTGATGATTCAGTTTCATATTATAAAACTTTCAGTCCTTTGTGATTTTCTCATGAGGCAACTTAATTACTATAGAATCATTGTCTTAGTAAGCTTTTGTCATATGACTATAAAAAGTCATATATGGTTAATAGCATGTCACCACAGAAATTATTCTTGTTATCATTTACCTACTCGAGGACGAGCAGGAATTAAGCTTGGGGATGTTGATACGTCCAAAACGTATCTATAATTTCTGCTTGCTCCATGCCACTTTTGGGTGATATTGCTATGATATTTATACACTTCCATACACTTTTGATCATATTTGGACTAACCTACTAATCCAGTGCACCCCAGTGCCAGTTTCTGTTTTCGACTATTTTTGTATTTCAGGTTTTCACATTACGAGAACTGTCAGGAAAAATCCATAAAAATTATATAAAAAATCAGCGTTCCAGAACCTACCTTGCGCCCGAAGTACAGCAAGGGGGGCGGGGGGGGGGGGGGCCC
>LR738713.1:718629486-718774230 GCA_902687465.1 Secale cereale | reverse complement strand
CACCAGGGCCCCAGGCGCCCTAGCGGCGCGCCCCCCTGGGCCGCGCCGGGGGGGGGGCACCTGGGCCCCCCGAGCCCCGTCTGGTGCCCCCCTTTGGCATATATTTAGAGCGTCCTTCGAAACCCTCGGGACGGGAACTCTTTTTCGCGATCTCATCTCTGTTCCGCCGCCGCCGCCGCTTCCAAGATCGGGAGCACCAGGAGAACTCTTCCCGGCACCCAGCCGGAGGGGAGGATCACCATCGGGAGCCTCTCCACCACCATGGACGCCTCCCGGATGAGTTGTGAGTAGTCTCCCTTGGACGATGAGTCCATGACCAGTAGCTATGTGATGTTCTCCTCCCGTTCTTGTGCTTCACTAATTAGCCCTCGTGAGCTGCCCTACATGATCGAGGCACATATGTAATCCTTATGCTGTTGCTATGTTGAGTTTGCTGGGATCCGATGGATTATGAGATTATGTTCAGATTGTGATTGAGTAATATATTTGATCTACCTCTTTTATATTTATGTTCATAAGTAATTCTTGCATGTTCTCCGTTGTTATTTATTGCTTTGGCCAAGTAATACGTAGTGACTCCAAGAGGGAACGTTATGCTTGATTGTGGGTTCATGCCCCTCG
Organism: Secale cereale; assembly: GCA_902687465.1. Taxonomy (NCBI): domain Eukaryota; kingdom Viridiplantae; phylum Streptophyta; class Magnoliopsida; order Poales; family Poaceae; genus Secale; species Secale cereale. The sequence continues at coordinate 718,773,609 of LR738713.1, read as the reverse complement.
ATGACTAGCTTGAGTGACAGAAACATGAGTCTAGGGGATGTGTTGTTGCCACAAGGGGGAAAACAACGGTGCTTGTGCCCGCGGGTGCAAGGATTGTTTACTTTATGCAAAGTTCTTTTAATGCAGTTGTCTGTTGCTTTGAGTTTACACTATGGGTGGGGCTCGCAACTTAATACCAGCGAGATGTTCTGGATAGATATCTCAAGGTGGATGATTAATAGTAGATATTGATGGATTTCGGTCTACTTACTTTGGCGTACCGCCCATGCTTTGAACCTCAACCTTTCTTGCAATGTAGTCAGCATTGGTTTGCGTTCGTGGTCCTGTCAATTGCCCAGCTGTAATTTGTTTACCTCACATAGCTGTTTTATCGTCTTTTGGGAGAGAGACATCACTAGTGAACATCATGAGACTCCGGTCCATATTACCATCATTGATCACATCCGCTATTTACTTTTCGCTTTTATTTACTATTGCAAACATTATCTATCACTACTATCATTTGCGTTTAATCCTTTGTGAACTACAAGGCCGGAGGGATTGACAACCTCTCTGTACTCGTTGGGAGCAAAGTTATTTGTATCTGTGTGCAGGTCCACGTTGATTGCTAATATCTGGCGTCGTTAGCAGTTGACACCTTCTTGTTGAACCTAGGAGTCTCTGGGGATTCGATCCTTGGCATCTTTGCTAAGGGAAAAACTTCCACAACACTGCATCTCACACCTTCCACTTGGGGTAACCAACGAGGGGTTAGAGGCCCATCATGGGCGCAGTGGTGTCGAGGTAGTGGTGCATTGGAAAGAAGATGATGTTGACGAGGCGTCGCGTCGGGTTTGCCAAACCCAGGGACACGTCGTAGACGAAGGCACACGTCGGTGTTGCGAGCACCGGGCATGCGTAGACGGACGAAGACGAAGTTGATGAAGCGCCACACCAGGTTTGCCAGGCCCGGGGACACGTCGTGGACGAAGGCACGCGGCGGTGTTGCCAGCACCAGGCATGCGTAGACTGGGACCTGCATGAGCTATACGCCATGTCGAAGAAGTCGGAGACACCAGCAGAGAAGGACTCGACGACAGTTGCGGCGTCAATCAGCAAACGGGGCCGATGTCGCCTGCGGTTGTCAGAGTAGACGAAGTGATCAGGGTAGATGACAGCAACACTGGCGACGGGCTAATGCAGGACGAAGACGAAGGAGGTGGACGGGTGGCGGCAACTACAAGGGTAGCGGCGGCGACGACTGAAGAAGAGTGGCGGCGGCTAGGTTAGGAGCGTGGCGGCGATGCTCGAAGTAGGCGAGGAACCCGACAACGTGACGAAGACCGGCGCGGACGGTGTTGTTCCCATGCCCAAGGAGACGGCACGGCACATACCACGGGAAGTTGACGCGCGGGGACGACGAAGTAGACCACGGGCCGCGGCGCTACGGCCCGAAGGGGCAACGCAGCGGCGGCTGGCAGGTTGGTGCGACGGTGGAAGACCTCGGGGCGGCGGCAGGGACCGCGGGCCGCGGCGCTAAGACCCGAAGGGGTGGCGCAGCGGCCGAGCGTGGGTCGGTGCAACTGCGGGGATGACCTCGGGACGGCGGCGTGGACCACATGCCACGCTCGCTACAGCCCGATGGGGCGACGCAATGGCGACGCGAGGGTTGTTGCATCCACGGGACGGCCTGGAGCGGACGGCCTCGGGGCAGCGGGGGACCGCGGGCCGTGGCACTACGGCTCGAAGGGGCGGCGTAGCGGTGACGCGGGTCAGTGCAGCCGGGAGAAGGACCACAGGACGGCGGTGTTGCGGCCCGACGGGGCGACGCAGCGGCAGCTCGTTGCTCGATCGATAGAGGGGCGCGCTATACTCGGGACGGTCTTCACGGGGCCTGCGGAGGCGCGTGCAACCGACGGGCCAGGCCGGTCGCACCGCGTAGATGAGGCAGATCGCGGCGACGGGCGGGTGACCAATTCGATCGCGCGCGAGGTCGGGGACACTGCTCGGTGGAGGTGGGGTGGCGGCGGAGTCCGAGATGAAGCCGGCGATGACAAACGTCGTGGGACATCGTGCGGACGAGCGCGTCAGCACCGGCGCCCGGGCAACGAGGCCCGAGCGACCAAGGTAGCAGCGGCGCCCGAGCCCGACGCAACCGACGAGCCTGACGCAGCCGGCCCGACACAGCCGAGGACGAGGCCGACGAGGTAACACGCAGGGTCGCCGTGTAGACGCGACGAAGACGGATGGCGTGAATCGATTGACGTGCCGGCACGCAAGCGACGGCTATGATTGGCCGCCGCATGGCGCGAGGCCGCCGGCTGGGGGCGATGCAGGTGCCCCGGTCGGAGCAGGGCGGTGACGGCCGGCGCGGGGCGACGGGCGTGCCGGCGCGCGAACGACGGCCTTGAGGGGCCGCCTGTCGTGCGAGGCCGCCGGGTTGGTGAAGTAGCCGGCCAGTCGCGTCGGTGTTAGAGTAGAGGCGCGCGGATGTCAACGGCGGCGGGTGGACGACGCAAACCGATCTTAGATCGGAAAACCAAAAAGTAAACGCCGATCAAAGCGACCGGTGAGAGAGAGAAAAAACTGGAGCAAAGGCTCGGGAAAAGACTCTCTAGGGAAGTCGGTCAACACAACTGACGGACGAACCCTAGGTATGGGTGACGCGGCCCCCAGCGGCGGTCATGGAGGCCGACCGCTCCGGGGGCGGCGCGCGGGTGCGGAAGCCGCGGCGGTGGCTAGGGTTTAGGATCGATTAGGCTGATACCATGTCAGAAGGGAGATAGAGGTTTGGCGGAATAGTTGTTGTATTGCTTGAGCCTCGTGGGCATATATATATAGAAGTACATGGTCATCTTGAAGTACAAGGCAAGGTAAAATAATATCCTATGCTATCCTAGCTTTCCTAATAATCACGATACTCAACATTGTCATTGTAGTGAGGCATGTGAAGGGTGGTTTGTCCCAAATCTAGTTAGATGGGTTGGGGTTTTTCTTTGGCAGGTTTATCTCAGTGGTAGTGTCCCGTGAAGCGGATGACACGACTAGGTGTCTTGGTCCTTCACGCTCTAGTTTTGGCAGGTGAAGGTTGGTCAGCTTCGCCTCGTCGGGGAGCTTATGAGATTTGTGTATCTTTACTTCGTCCGGTCAAACCTGTGGCATTATATAAGCACTCTCATGTGTTTTCTTCTTTTGGACAGCAGTCTGTTGTGTAAATCGTAGTCGTCGACATCTTCTAGTCCACATCGATGACTTCCAGACCGCCGCTTCTACAAGCTCCTTATTTTCAAGTCGCTTCTACAAGCTCCATATTTTCAACAAGTTTCCTTGGCAACGGCTTTGCTCATGGCGCACTGCCCGTGGTTGCAAGAGAAAGAATACATTCGACACCCCTAAAACCATGCAGATGTAATTTCTTTTTGTAAATGTTTTTGTGACCTTTTGCCTTTTTCCAAAAAAACAAACAAACTAAACCATCACACGAGGAGAAGAGCCATTCCCAGCCGTCCAATAAACACGACAAAACGCTTTACAGCACGGGGGCAACTCCCAGCCGTCGAAAATGCATTGCAACGGAACTACTAGCTCTCCCTGACACAGCGGCACATGAGCCACGCCTCGCACCGCAACCGTGCACCGGCGGTGGGCCCACCGGCCAGTGTCCCCCACACGTGTACCGGCGGCCAGCATTGCACGGCACGGCGACGGAGAGATATTTTAACGCCTTCCAGTTCAGAAGCACCCCCCATCACTCACTCGGGTACAGAGCGGGGCCGCGTGACTCTCGCGTCGTCGCATCGCGCGCGCTGCACACCACCGTCGTCAGTGCGACCACTGGCACCAATGGCGACCGCCTCGCCGCCGCTCGCCACCGCCTTCCGCCCGCTCGCCGCCGGCAGCGGCGGCACCCGGGGAGGAGGAGAAGGAGCGCACGCCGCGGGCCGGGTCGCGCCGAGGCGGGGGCGCCGGGGGTTCGTGGTGCGGAGCGTGGCGAGCGATCGAGAGGTGCGGGGGCCCGCCTCGACCGAGGAAGGTAAGCGGCCGCGCGCTCCCGTTGGCTTCGACAACCCGGATGCTGGCCGGCTGTAATGTGGTTTGGATTTCCGCTGGTGCGACCCGTGAATTTATGATCCTCTGACTGATGGTCTCTGTGTTCCCGGGTTTCGGGCTATTGGTTTTGTGCGCGCGCATTGCTAATCTACTGCTCTAGGATTTGTTAGGGTTCAGAGGAATCTTAATTCGCGAATAAACTTTCGAGGAATGTGTTCTGAATTTACTGAAACTGGTTTAGTTTGGTGCGTCAAGTTAGAATGATGTATTTATGGTACAGTAGCAAACTCTGAGTAATTCTACTGTGCGTGGACAGCCACCCCTGGTGGATGATGCAGCAAGGGTCAACATACTGTCGCTACTATCTGTAGCTGCAACAAAATACTTGGAATCTGAACTAGTGAAATAAATCATTTAAGATTTTTGCTGAAGATTACACAGTATCAATGTTTCTGAAGGTGATTGGAACAGTATAGCACTTCAAAATGGCAACCAAGCAGGATCAGTATACTGACACATCTTTTTTCTAAAGGTGGTTCGAATACCGGTATGAAGTTTATAATTATTTAATTAAGGCGTAAGATTTGGTAGCAAAAACTATTTTTACGGGAAATGATGAAACATGGCACAAAAACTCTAGGAGCTGCCTTTCATTTATTAATCGATAAAAAGAGAGGTGCAGGGTTCTAGTAGAATGCAAATGGTGATACAGTATATTATCTACCATTTTGTGCAAGCATTTTCACACGAAAACAATATCCCATGCAGTTTTTAGTTTTGACTCTCGACTGTTTAATACCTACTCTTTGTAAGATTTCAGATCCTAATATTGCTGTTCTTGCAACTCAGAGCTTTCAGCCGTGCTAACTTCCATTGATTCTTCCGCCATCGCGTCAAATATCCAGCACCATGCAGACTTCACACCGTTGTTCTCGCCAGAGCACTCTTCACCCCTAAAGGCTTACCATGCAACTGCTAAAAGTGTTTTTGATTCTCTGATCATGAATTGGAATGCAACGTATGACTATTACAACAAAGTGAATGCAAAGCAAGCTTATTACCTGTCCATGGAGTTTTTGCAGGTCTCGCAACATACTTCCTTTAGCCTTATCTCATACGTTTTGGTAACTGCGTTATGATGTTATATGTTTTTTTTTTTTTTTGTACTGCAGGGAAGAGCTCTTACAAATGCTATTGGCAACCTAGAGCTAACAGGACAATATGCAGAAGCGTTAAAACAACTTGGACAGAATCTAGAGGATGTTGCTAGTCAGGTAAGCGATTTCTGTCAAAGAATAGTTTTTAGTCCATATCAAAATTATTGCCGAGCCATTTTTTTTTGAAAAAGTAACATTTTATTATTATTCATCAACTTCCATTTTATTCAAAACTATCTGCAAAAGGAGAAAATTTTCTCCTGGGGGTTCCACCATCTGTCTTATATTTGTTATGCAGTTTTTAGAGTGATTGACTATGAAATTACGCCAAAACATGAGCTTTGCCTAGAGTGCCCTGTAGTTTAGAAATCTTAAGATTGGATATGTTACTTTTCTATTACAATGAAACAGGAACCAGATCCTGCCCTTGGCAATGGTGGTCTAGGCCGTCTAGCGTCCTGTTTTCTGGATTCTATGGCTACCCTAAATTATCCAGCATGGGGATATGGACTTCGGTACAGATATGGCCTTTTTAAGCAAATCATAACGAAGGATGGTCAGGAGGAGGTAGCTGAGAATTGGCTAGAGGTAGTGATATGTTTTCTACTTGTTTACTGTTTGGAAGTGTTGATTATGTTGGTTTCAGTTTTAATGACCTGCACGTTAGCTTCTTTTGCCATTTATAACTGTTGCTGTATCTCCAGATGGGAAATCCATGGGAGATTGTAAGAAATGATGTCTCTTATCCTGTGAAATTCTATGGCAAAGTGGTTGAAGGCACTGATGGGAGAAAACACTGGATTGGAGGAGAGAATATCAAGGCTGTGGCACATGATGTTCCTATTCCTGGCTACAAGACTAAAACTACTAATAATCTTCGCCTTTGGTCAACAACAGTACCATCACAAAACTTTGATTTGGGAGCTTTTAATGCTGGGGATCATGCCAAGGCCAATGAAGCACACCTAAATGCTGAAAAGGTATTCTTTTGTCTGCATTTATTTTGAATATAAATCATTAAATCTCAATAACTATTGATTTGAATGGTAAACACTAAACAATGTCTAGCTAGTAGTCACCACGGTGTCCCTTGATGTCATTTTAGAATGTGCGCAGTCAAATGTTTGATAACTTTGATTGTAATAATATACAAATATTCAGAAACTTTGATTGACACTAGATTTTTCATAAACATACTTATTGTATTTCCATGTAAATAGAAAAGCTGATGTTCAGAGGTTTGTGTGTCAAAATGACAAGTAAATATGAACAGAGTTTGTGCACACATAACCTCTTCATCTGGTGTTTGCAGTTCTCTAGGTTGTGTTTGTGTTTTCTCCTGCTCTACCTTAACTAATCTCAGCATATGCATCAGGTACATTGCTCCTCTGTGTCTATAAAAAATAAGTCTGATGAGATATGGTTGCAGTCCAGTAGTTCGTAGTTGGCACAGCATGGAAGAACTTTTCACATGGAAGCCTTACCCTTATGATTTTAATTATACCTTCGGAGTGTTTGTGCATCGTGTACATAGACCATTAAGTATGGGTGTTCAAAAATAGTTTTCCCAAACTGTGTAAAAGCCACCACTGTTTGTGTATTCATTTTTTCGAACTAGCTAAACAACTTGACCGGAGAAGATACATACAATTGTACTCACATCTGAAGCTGCTCAGTTGGACAGATTTGTTCCAATCCCGTGCATGGGTTAAATTGTCGACGTTTCCTCACTTGTTCAGTAGTAGGAGTACTATCTATTATATTTATACTAAAGTTTTCTTTTTGTGATATGGTACAAACTTTTAATAATACTTACATTTGCAAACACTGTGGACAAAATTTATTATGTCTAACTTAACTTTATGACTGGTCTTCGCATCATGCCAGATATGCCACGTATTGTATCCAGGGGACGAATCGTCAGAGGGGAAAATTCTTCGCCTGAAACAACAATATACACTATGCTCGGCCTCCCTGCAGGACATTATTTCTCGTTTTGAGTCGAGGGCTGGTGATTCTCTCAACTGGCAGGACTTCCCCTCTAAAGTTGCAGTTCAGATGAATGACACCCATCCAACACTGTGCATTCCCGAGTTAATGAGAATACTGATGGATGTTAAGGGATTGAGCTGGACTGAGTCTTGGAGTATCACGGAAAGGTATCACAGAAGGGTACTGCAGTTTGATGTGTTATGCTGTTCCTCCTGTTCTAACTAATTTTATTTCCTCATCAGTGTTCCATTCAATCATGTACTGATTTTCTGACACCCACATCATTTGTAGAACCGTTGCATACACTAACCACACAGTACTTCCTGAAGCTCTGGAGAAGTGGAGCTTGGACATTATGCAGAAACTTCTACCTCGACATGTTGAGATTATAGAAAGAATAGATGAGGAGGTATCAAATGTGCAGATAATATTATACGATTAATTTCATTCTCTGTATTTCAACTTATGGTTTACTTGTCTTCATCGTTGATTTTAAACAGCTAATGAACACCATCATCTCAAAATATGGAACGGCAGATATTTCACTGTTAAAACAGAAGCTTAAAGATATGAGGATCTTAGACAACGTTGATCTTCCAGCCTCTGTTGCTAAACTGTTTATTAAACCTAAAGAGAAAAAGGGGAAGTTGCTTGTTGAATCTTTGGAGTCTATTGCTGAAGCTGACGAGAAAAGTGAGTCACAAGAGGAGGAAAACATTCAATCTGAGACAACAGAGAAAAAGGGTGAATCTGACTCTGAAGAAGCCGCTGATGCAGAAAAGGAGGATCCTGAGTATGAGTTAGATCCATTTGCAAAATACGATCCTCAGTTACCTAGAGTTGTTCGTATGGCAAACCTCTGTGTTGTTGGTGGACATTCAGTTAATGGTGTTGCCGAGATTCACAGTGAAATTGTTAAGCAAGATGTGTTCAATAGCTTTTATGAGGTATTTGCACAATGATTTGGAAACCGTGATCTTATTTTTCAATGACTGCTATAATCGTCAGGTGATATGCTATTCACCATCTGCCATTTTCTTGTGTTCTTTGCCAGATGTGGCCTGCTAAGTTCCAAAACAAAACAAATGGAGTGACCCCCAGGCGTTGGATCCGGTTTTGTAATCCTGAATTAAGTACAATCATTTCAAAATGGATAGGCTCCGATGACTGGATTCTGAACACTGATAAACTTGCAGGACTGAAGAAGGTACTTCCAGTAGCTTTATTCCCCAATAATCAGTAATCTAATGCTTCCTTCACTTCAATGTTAACTGTACCTTGTTTTTAAATTGATGTGTTTTCATCCTGTAACAGTTTGCTGATGATGAGGATCTGCAATCAGAATGGCGTACTGCTAAAAGGAATAACAAGATGAAGGTAGTTTCGCTGATAAGAGACAAGACTGGATATGTTGTCAGCCCAGATGCAATGTTTGATGTGCAGGTATATTTTGTACTAGAAAACATGCGTCTTTTTATAAATATGGTTTGACTCAGCTCCTGGTACTGGACACTTAGGTGAAAAGAATACATGAATATAAACGGCAGCTGCTAAATATCCTTGGTATCGTTTACCGCTACAAGAAGATGAAAGAAATGAGTGCAAAAGATAGAATAAAGAGCTTTGTTCCAAGGGTATGCATATTTGGCGGGAAAGCTTTTGCCACTTACGTACAGGCAAAGAGGATTGTGAAGTTTATCACAGATGTCGCAGCTACTGTAAATTATGATCCTGATATTGGAGATTTACTGAAGGTAAATTTGTGTCTTTGATGCCACTTATCGATTTTAATTTTCATGTTCTGTCATTGGCAAGTTGACTCAGACTGAAAAGCAGTGAATGTTCAGAGTTTCAAAAGAAAACAGAGCAGTGAATGTTCTTAATGCCGGTGCTTGTACAACTGAGAAACTGAATAACCGCAGTTCTTTTGGAGAACAATATAGCCACAATTGTTTTGACCCTTTTATTGCTATCAAGCATCTGATGCTGATATTATTGATAACTAGATGAGGTAAATACAAGGCGACAGGTTAAGTCTGAGGATTTTTGTTTGTTATCCAGGTTGTATTTGTCCCAGATTATAATGTTAGCGTTGCTGAGACGCTCATTCCTGCCAGTGAATTGTCCCAGCATATCAGGTAATATTCTGCCTATTCTTATATAGTACTCCCTCTGTAAACAAATATAAGAGCATTTAGATCACTATTTTAGTGATCTAAACGCTCTTATGTTTGTTTACACAGGGAGTATGTGAGTACATCAAAAAAGAATATTACCTTTTCGTTTGCTATAATATATACCTAGAGTCTTACTGGGATAGTGCCACCCCAGTTTCTATTTCTGTACAAGATGTGCATTTTTAACAGTTACTATCCATTCAGTACCGCTGGAATGGAAGCTAGTGGAACCAGCAACATGAAGTTTGCAATGAATGGTTGTATTCTTATTGGAACTTTGGATGGTGCGAATGTGGAGATCAGAGAAGAGGTTGGAGAGGAGAACTTTTTCCTCTTTGGTGCACATGCACCTGAAATCGCTGGTTTGCGGCAAGAGAGGGCTGAAGGAAAGGTACCACACTTGTTTATATAGCTGTGCCTACTATCAAACTAGTAAAGATATCTCCCATATGTGTGCTGTCCAAATAGTTTAGCTGAGGGAAAATCATAACTTTACCATTTTCCTTTGCACTTGTAGTTTGTGCCTGACCCGAGATTTGAAGAGGTTAAGGAATACGTCCGCAGTGGCGTCTTTGGGACTAGTAACTATGATGAATTGATGGGTTCTTTGGAAGGAAATGAAGGTTATGGACGTGCAGATTATTTTCTTGTTGGCAAGGATTTTCCCAGTTACATTGAATGCCAGGAAAAAGTTGATGAAGCATACCGAGATCAGAAGGTAAGTTGTATAACTGACGCTGTTTGTTTTCTGGCTGAAATGCACATGGTGATTATGCAAACTTTCTGATATGTGATGGCTGACATCAGTGTTTCGCTGTGAACGACTTCACTGATTCGTAGGAAGGAATATTTCTTAGTTCAAAGTTTCAAACCGGAGTATCTATCGATGTGTTGGAACTTGGAAGATCATAAACAATCAGAGAATATAGTTGCTAGATGTGCTATACTACTCATCTGTTGGCTGTTGAGTGTTGATACATGAGCTTTGATGAACCTAGCTAGACCTTCATGAAAATGCTTCTATGCATTCCAATAAAAAAAATAACTTTATAACTTAACAAAACAATTAGGTTGAACCTCGCCAGGGGGCCTTTTGTAATCTGTTTTCTGAAATGAAAATCAGAAGCAGGGAGCTCCTCGATTCTAAAATGAAAAATAAAATCAGGGATAACTGAGGATCTGGTTTTCCTCTGTTGGAGCCCCAAAGAATTCTGTGGTCTTATTATTGTAAGAGTATAAGATGCACTGCTCCGATAAGTTTCTCCTTCATCCATTTGTTTTTATTGCTTTGTGACATTTCGTGTGACAGCTCAGATCACCATGCATCCCAGTTGTACACATTATTTTGCTATCGTGGATATTTCCACTCTGTTTCATGTGCGACATTTTTAATTTGTTACATTGTTACTAACTACACATACTCTGATAGATTTTCAGAGTTTTGGTCCTCCTAATCACATAATATCTGTCTCTACCTGCAGCTATGGACAAGAATGTCTATCCTCAACACAGCTGGTTCCCCCAAGTTCAGCAGTGACCGGACGATCCACGAGTACGCCAAGGACATATGGGACATCAGCCCCGTCATCATGCCCTGAATAATTCAAGCAGCTTCCTGGAACCTTGAGAGTCTATGAGGCGCGATTGGTCGCAGATTTGCCTCCATTCAGCGAGAATGTATTGCGCCCCCCAGTTTTGTATAGGCATATGCAAGTTCTGACATGGACCTGAGTGCTGAGAGCATGCAGGGTAGTTCATCCTTAGCAATATTGCATGTCAGTTAGCCAGTAAGTATTACCCAGGCTTATGGTGTGTGTATTTCGCCGAATAAAGTTGGAGCAGAATCATCAAACAAACATACTTTGGTGTATCTGTAATGATAAATAAATGGTAAATGACTGAACAAAAAGTGTCGTTGGCGCACACATGTAGTAGAAGCATGTTTCTTCCGGAGAGGGTGCAAAGCTGAAAGCACCCCAGTTTTGAAGTGAGAATGCAGAAGTTACAAAAACATTTGTTTACATGCAAAGTGCAACGGGATTCGTCAAGAGTTCAGGGCTCCTTTGATTCAAAGGATTTGCATAGGAATTTTGGAGGATTAGAGTCCTTAGGAATTTTTTCTACGTTGAGGCCTCATTTGATTTATAGGATAGAAATATCATAGGAATAGGAAAATCATAGTAAGTGAGATGATATGCGTCTCAATTGCATAAGGAAAGAGATGTCATTCGATGCATAGGATAGGAATTTTTCCATTGAGTCTAGGATAATGTTTTTTTCCCTTTGAAATGTGAAGGATTGAGTCCTGTTCTACCTACAAATAAGAATTCATTCCTACAAACCAAAGGGCTCCAAAGGATTTTTTTTTCCTACAAGATTCCTATTATCTAGGCCTCCTTCGGTTTGTAGGAATTTTGTCTGTAGGATAGGATTTGCAAAGGAAAATTCCTTTGAAGCCCTTTGGTTTATAGGAATGGATTCCTATTCCTATGTAGGATATGAATCAATCCTTCACATTTTGGAGGAAAAAAATATTAGACTAGATTCAATGAAAAATTCCTATCTATGCACCAAATGGCACCTCTTTCTATATAGGAATTGAGATGCATGTCATCTCACTTCTTATGATTTTCCTATTTCTATAAAATTCCTATCCTATGAACCAAAGGAGACCTAGAATTCCTACAAAGTTCCTGTAAACCAAAGATGGCCTGATTGTTTGATTCATATGATTGAATCCTATAGGAACTTTTCCTAAGGTTTTTTTTGTACTACTTCGAATAGGATTTATAGCATCCACTCAAACCTCTTTGAAAGAATCTTTTTGTTTTTACTATGATGCAATCAAACAAACTAAAATCCTATATGATTGAGATGAGCATGACATTCAAAGTCCTCCTTTGGTTTGTAGGAATCTTGTAGGAATTTCATAGGATAGGATTTTAAAAGGAAAAATTCATATGTGGCCCTTTGGTTTGTAGGAATGTATTCCTATTCCTATGTAGGATAGGATCAAATCCTTCACATTTTAAAGGGAAAAAACATTAGCCTAGACTCAATGAAAAAATTCCTATCCTATGCATCAAATGACATCTCTTTCTTTATAGGAATTGAGATGCATGTCATCTCACTTCCTATGAAATTCCTATTCCTACAATATTTCTATCCTATGAACCAAAGGAGGCCTAATCCTATGTTTTTCCTATTCCCATGTTTTTACAATCCTGCGAATCGAAGAGGCCCTCAGAGTCTTCCATCACGGTCATAGAGCACGTCCAATAATAGAGCCCTGTGATGTGTTGTAGCAGTGGGGGTGGAGGGGGGAGCGGATTCCACTGGCGTGTTGTACATTTACATCAGTTGGCATTAGGGTTGTCCAGCAAATTTTGAAGTAAAATTTACAAATAGGGCGGCCGTTGGAGGTGCGTTTTGGTTCAAAATGTGAGGGGCCACTGCTGTAACTCTAAAACTAGGCCAACTCCCCCTCCGCCATGGGGGAGATGTTCCAGTAAACCTTTCTCTAAAACTGGGATGTCAGTGTGCCACCCCCGAGTCCACCGTGCCACCACCATACCTGTTGCACCACCGCTGCTCGATCACCACACCGATGCCATTGACCACCGCTGAAGTCGTCACTGACCGCCCACCCGATGCCGCTGATGCTGCCGACCACCCGCTCGTCGCCACCGACCACTATCATCCACTACCTGTAGCTGGGCGAGGGTAATTTGTATTTTTTAAAAGACAAATAGAAAAAACTGATTTTTGGGGAAGATGTTTCTGGGACCTGCAAACGCAGCTCACCTACAAACCTCCCCTAAATTATATGAATGATGAGTGATATTTTTACGCTCATCACACCGTTGTTTAAACCGAATAATCATGGAAATCTCGAGAAAATCACTATGATATTGCCACAAATGACTAATGAATGTGAGAGATCACAGAATCCTTTGTTTAATGAGTTTACACTGGAAAAGAGGCCAGACATGGATGGAAATTATGGTAGCCTGGCTTATTAGGGATGATAGACTACTCATATCAATAAGGAATACCTTCTTTTCTGGGAGGCCATTCGGAAAGAACTCCAAAGTTAAGTGTGCTCAGCTTGGAGTAAGACCGACCGGGAAGTTGCTCCCGGGTGCGCATGAGTGAGGACAAAGTGCGCAGAAAAGACTAGTATTGATGTGTGGGGCCAGTCTAGATCCCGCCAGGAGTAACGACCACCGGCGGGTGTGTCCGGGGCGTTACAGAAATCATTACTTAGAAGGAAACAAGACTTGTGGGAGGAGGAAGGAAGGAATTGGGGGCGCAACAAGTCACCAGAGTACAAGACGACATCTGGTAGGAGTGCACGTGCTCGTACTAGCGCTCGTATCAGGTGCTGACGGCTCCGGGAGGTCCAACCCAACAACATTTATAAATTGGTCAGCCAGAATCACAACAGAACAAACGAGGAGAGCGTCCAGAACACCACAAAGCCATCTTCCAACCCTAGCCGCCGCCATTTCCCATCTCATCTTCATAGCCACCACCATCACTGCAGCAACCCCCATCCAAGTTAGGCATACTTGTAATCGTGTATCGCATCCGGCAACCACTACAAGACATATATTATCACTAACACATTCATCTTTATGTCTCCTCCGATGATTTCCTCTCACGATCTGATCGTCATATGTAAGGCAATGGGTTGAGGCATATCCTTGCTAACTTATGTATGAGGGATCGATGAAATGACTTCAAATAATTAAAGTCATGTATGTGTCCAATTGCCACAGAGTTGTCTCTTGCCTGTTTATCGTTCTACGACCCTAGACCTATCCAGGATCTCAGAGTTCGATCAAGGAGGAGGTAAGGAGCGAGGAGGACGCGGAACGCAATTCTAAACCCTAGTGATAGAAAGGTGTAGTATTGTAGCGGAGACCCAATCCTTGGTGATTCATAAGTTCTGGCCATTAAACGTCCAATGCTTTTGTCGGAATATTTATTATTAATAATCAAGGTTACCCCGTGCGATGGTAAGAGACCGCGGTTGGACATCTGACTCTTGATGCAGGTCGCACACTGGTCAAGACGTAATTTGGACACCCCCACTTTATTGCGTTGCAAGCACATCGGAACGGGTATCTTCCATAGCACACATTAATATCATGATTACCCCAAGCTCAAATATATGCTTGACTTGGTTCTGCTTCCCTTTTTTAAGAATACCGAGTCGGGTTCTTCTCCTACTAGTATTGAATAGTACATGATGAACAAGATCGGTTTCGGGGTCAAAACCTCACACCCATGCATGTTTTAATTCTAATCTTTACACCCCTGAGGTTGTTAAGGTATGGTTTACAAAAATTGGAATTTAATTCTCTTGCAAGAACTTGTTAGTGCCTTTGTCGTAGTGTACATCCTCTTGTGGGTTCAATAACTTAGGGTCACTCCTTGGACAAACGGCAGGGAACCTTTCTGCTAACCAAACCGGATCTTAAAGGGCATCAATGAACACCCCATAAAACCAATTTTACCGCCCGGGGGATGCTTATGGGACTTGTTAGGGATTCTCTTATGCAATGTGTGTTGGGGTACGTAGTATTTCAAAAAAAAATCCTACGATCATGCAAGATCTATCTAGGAGAAGCATAGCAACGAGCAGGGAGAGTGTGTCCACGTACCCTCGTAGACCGAAAGCGGAAGCGTTTAGTAACGCGGTTGATGTAGTCGAACGTCTTCGCGATCCAACAGATCCAAGCATCGAACGTACGACACCTCCGCGTTCAACACACGTTCAGCTCGATGACGTCCCACGAACTCTTGATCCAGTTGAGGTCAAGGGATATTTCCATCAACACGACGGCGTGGTGACGGTGATGATGAAGTTACTGGCGCAGGGCTTCGTCTCAGCACTACAACGATATGACCGAGGTGTGTAACTGTGGAGGGGGGCACCGCACACGGCTAAGAAACCAACTTGTGTGTCTACGGGGTGCCCCTTGGCCACGTATATAAAGGAGTGGAGGAGGGGCCGGCCGGCCTCCTATGGCGCGCCCCAAGGGGGGAATCCTACTCCTAGTAGGAGTACGTTTCCCCCTTTTCCTAGTCCAACTAGGAGGGGGAGGAAGGAAGAGGAGGGGAGAAGGAAAGAGGGGGTTGATACGTCCATTTTGCATCATGCTTATATGCTGATATTTATTGCATTATGGGTTGTTCTTACATGTTTTGTCACAATACTTATGCCCTTTCTCTCTTATTTTACAAGGTTCACATGAAGAGGGAGAATGCCGGCAGCTGGAATTCTGGGCTGGAAAAGGAGCAAACTCAGGAAACCTATTCTGCACAACTCCAAAAGCCCTGAAACTCAACAGAACATCGTTTCAGAAAATATAAAAAATATCTGGCGAAAGAAACCCATGAGGGGGGCCACCGGCTGTCCACGAGGGTGGGGGGGGGGGGCGCCCCCCTTCCCACGGCGCGCCCCCCTGTCTCGTGGGCCAGCCGGCAGGCCCCCGGTGCCCATCTTCACCTATATTAGGTGTTTTGACCTGGAAAAAATAATAAGGAGGCTTTCGGGACCAAACGCCGCCGTCTCGAGCCGTCTCGAGGCGGAAACCAATCTAGGGCTCCGGCAGAGCCGTTCTGCCGGGGATACTTCCCTCTGTGAGGGGGAAATCGTCACCGCCGTCATCACCAACAACTCTCCCATCTCGGGGAGGGCTATCTTCATCAACATCTTCACCAGCACCATCTCCTCTCAAACCCTAGTTCATCTCTTGTATCCAATCTTTGTACCCAAACCTCAGATTGGTACCTGTGGGTTGCTAGTAGTGTTGATTACTCCTTGTAGTTGATGCTAGTTGGTTTATTTGGGGGAAGATCATATGTTCAGATCCATTATGCATATTAATACCCCTCTGATCATGAACATTATTATGTCTTGTGAGTAGTTACTTTGGTTCCTGAGGACATGGGAGAAGTCTTGCTATTAGTAGTCATGTGAATTTGGTCTTCGTTTGATATTTCGATGAGATGTATGTTGTCTCTCCTCTAGTGGTGTCATGTGAACGTCGACTACATGACACTTCACCATTATTTGGGCCTAGAGGAAGGCATTGGGAAGTAATAAGTAGATGATGGGTTGCTAGAGTGGCAGAAGCTTAAACCCCAGTTTATGCGTTGCTTCGTAAGGGGCTGATTTGGATCCATATGTTTTAGGCTATGGTTAGGTTTACCTTAATACTTCTTTTGTAGTTGCGGATGCTTGCATTAGAGGTTAATCATAAGTGGGAGGTTTGTCCAAGTAAGGGCAGCACCCAAGCACCGGTCCACCCACATACCAAATTATCAAAGTACCGAACGCGAATCAGATGATCGTGATGAAATCTAGCTTGATGATAATTCCCATGTGTCCTCGGGAGCGCTTTACTTTATATAAGAGTTTGTCCAGGCTTGTCCTTTGCTACAAAAAGGATTGGGCCACCTTGCTGCGCCTTATTTACTTTTACCGTTTATCACTTGCTACCAATTATCTTATCACAAAACTATCTGTTACCGATAATTTCAGTGCTTGCAGAAAATACCTTACTGAAAACTGCCTATCATTTCCTTTTGCTCCTCGTTGGGTTCGACACTCTTACTTATCAAAAGGACTACGATAGATCCCCTACACTTGTGGGTCATAAAGACTCTTTTCTGGCGCCGTTGCCGGAGAGTGAAGCGCCTTTGGTAAGGAAAAATTTATATAGTGTTCTGAAATTTATTGTCACTTGTTACTATGGCTCAAAATCCTTTGAGGGGCTTGTTTGTGGTATCTTCACCCCGACCAGAAGAGCAAAGAGTTGTTCCTCAACCTACTGCACCTATTGAAAATGTTTGCTTTGAGATTCCTTCGGATATGATAGAGAAACTGCTTGAAAATCCCTTTATAGGAGACGGAACACTGCATCCCGACTTACAACTAATCTATGTGGATGAAGTTTGTGGATTGTTTAAGATTGCAGGTATGCCTGAGGATGTTATCAAGAAAAAGGTCTTCCCTTTATCTTTGAAGGGAGATGCATTGACATGGTTTAGGGTATGCGATGATATGGGATCATGGAACTATAATCTTCTGAAGTTGGAATTTCATCAGAAGTTCTACCCTATTCACCAGGTTCATCGTGATCGTAATTATATTTATAATTTCTGGCCTCGCAAAGGAGAAAGCATCACTCAAGCTTGGGGGAGGCTTAAGTCAATGTTATATTCATGCCCCAATCATGAGCTCTTAAGAGAAATGATCATCCAAAAAATTTATGCTCGCCTTTCTCATAATAATCGCTCCATGCTTGATACTTCTTGTTCTGGCTCTTATATGATGAAGACTATTGACTTCAAATGGGATTTATTGGAAAGGATTAAACGCAACTCTGAAGATTGGGATCTCGACGAAGGTAAGGAGTCAGGTATGACCCCTAAGTTTGATTGTGTTAAAGCTTTTATGGATACCAATGTTTTCCGTGAGTTTAGCACTAAATATGGACTTGACTCTGAGATAGTAGCTTCTTTCTGTGAATCTTTTACTACTCATGTTGATCTCCCTAAGGAGAAGTGGTTTTAATACCACCCCCCTATTGAAGAAAAAGTAGTTGAACCTATTAAAGTTGAAGAAAAGACTATCACTTATAATGTTGATCCTGTTATTCCTACCGCTTATATTGAGAAACCACCTTTCCCTGTTAGGATAAAGGATCATGCTCAAGCTTCAACTGTAGTTCGTAAGAGTAATACTAGGACACCTACACCCTCTGAGCAAATTAAAGTTGAACCTAGTGTTGCTATGGTTAAGGATCTCTTGGTAGAAGATTTAGATGGACATGTTATTTATCTCCAAGAAGAGTCTGCTAGAATAGTCAAACCCAATGCTAGGAATAAACTAAACCGGTTGTAGGCTTGCCTGTTATCTCTGTTAAGATAGGACATCATTGCTATCATGGTTTATGTGACGTAGGTGCTAGTGCGAGTATTATCCCTCTTGATTTGTATAATGAGATTATGCACGATATTGCACCTATCGAGTTAGAAGGGATTGATGTTACTATTAAGCTTGCTAATAGAGATACTATTTCACCAGTTGGGATTGTTAGAGATATTGAAGTCTTTTGTGGGAAAGTTAAATACCCTGCTGATTTTCTTGTTCTGAGTTCCCCACAAGATGCATTCTGTCCCATTATATTTGGTAGACCATTCTTGAATACTGTTAATGCCAAGATAGACTGCGTGAAAGATATTGTTACTGTCGGATTAGGGGGTACGTCTCATGATTTTAACTTTGCTAAATTTTGTAGACAACCCCTTGAAAAGGCACCACCTAGTAAAGATGAAATTATTGGTCTTGCTTCTATTGTCGTGCCACCTAATGATCCTTTAGAACAATATTTGCTAGACCATGAAAATGATATGCATATGAATGAGAGAAGGGAGATAGATGAAATATTCCTTACACATGGACCCGTATTGAAAAACAACTTGCCTGTTGAAATCCTAGGGGATCCTCCTCCACCTAAGGGTGATCCCGTGTTTGAACTTAAACCTTTGCCTGATAATCTTAAGTATGTTTATCTTGATGAAAAGAAGATATATCCTGTTATTATTAGTGCTAACCTTTCAGAGCAGGAAGAAGAAAAAATATTGAAAACTCTGAAGAAGCACCGTGCTGCTATTGGATATACTCTGGATGATCTTAAGGGAATTAGTCCCACTATATGCCAACACAAGATAAAATTGGAAGAAAATGCTAAACCAGTTATTGATCATCAGCGACGGTTAAATCCTAAGATGAAATCAGTGGTAAGGAAGGAAATACTAAAGCTCCTAGAAGCAGGTATTATCTATCCAGTTGCTGATAGTCAGTGGGTAAGTCATGTCCATTACGTTCCTAAGAAAGGAGGTATGACTGTTGTCCCTAATGATAAAGATGAATTGATCCCACAAAGAATAGTTACAGGTTATAGGATGGTAATTGATTTTTGTGAGTTAAATAAAGCTACTAAGAAAGATCATTACCCCTTGCCATTCATTGATCAAATGCTAGAAAGGTTATCCAAACATACTCATTTCTACTTTCTAGATGGTTATTCCGGTTTCTCTCAAATACCCGTGTCAAAAGGGGATCAAGAGAAGACCACTTTTACTTGTCCTTTCGGTACCTTTGCTTATAGACGTATGCCTTTTGGTTTATGTAATGCAACTGCTGCCTTTCAAAGATGCATGATGGCTATATTCTCTGATTTTTATGAAAAGATTGTTGAGGTTTTCATGGATGATTTCTCCGTTTACGGAACTTCTTTTGATGATTGCTTAAGCAACCTTGATCGAGTTTTGCAGAGATGTGAAGACACTAACCTAGTCTTGAATTGGGAGAAGTGCCACTTTATGGTTAATGAAGACATTGTCATGGGACATAAAATTTCTGAAAGAGGTATTGAAGTTGACAAAGCTAAAGTTGATGCTATTGAAAAGATGCCATGCCCTAAGGATATCAAAGGTATACGAAGTTTCCTTGGTCATGCCGGGTTTTATAGGAGGTTCATAAAGGACTTCTCCAAAATCTCCAGGCCTATGACTAATCTCTTACAAAAAGATATTCCTTTTGTCTTTGATGATGATTGTCTAGAAGCATTTGAAAAACTTAAGAAAGCATTGATCTCTGCACCTATTGTCCAGCCTCCTGACTGGAATTTACCCTTTGAGATTATGTGCGATTATAGTGATTATGTTGTAGGAGCTGTTCTAGGGCAAAGAGTTGATACGAAATTGAATGTTATCCAGTATGCTAGTAAAACTCTAGATAGTGCCCAAAGAAACTATGCTACTACTGAAAAAGAAGTCTTAGCCGTTGTATTTGCTTGTGATAAGTTTAGACCCTATATCGTTGATTCTAAGGTAACTATTCACACTGATCATGCTGCTATCAAATACCTTATGGAAAAGAAAGATGCTAAACCTAGACTTATTAGATGAGTTCTCTTGCTGCAAGAATTTGAGTTGCATATTATTGATAGAAAAGGAGCTGAGAACCCCGTAGCAGATAACTTGTCTAGGTTAGAAAATATACTTGATGACCCACAACCTATTGATGATAGCTTTCCCGATGAACAACTAGCTGTCATACATACTTCTCGTACTGCTCCATGGTATGCTGATTATGCTAACTATATTGTTGCTAAGTTTATACCTCCTAGCTTCACATACCAGCAAAAGAAAAAGTTCTTCTATGATTTGAGGCATTACTTTTGGGATGACCCACATCTTTATAAAGAAGGAGTAGATGGTATTATTAGACGTTGTGTACCTGATCATGAACAGGAACAAATCCTACGCAAGTGCCACTCCGAAGCCTATGGAGGACACCATGCGGGAGATAGAACTGCACACAAGGTATTCCATTCCGATTTTTATTGGCCTACTCTCTTCAAGGATGCCCATAAGTTTG
The DNA here is from genome assembly GCA_902687465.1 of Secale cereale. Classification (NCBI taxonomy): domain Eukaryota; kingdom Viridiplantae; phylum Streptophyta; class Magnoliopsida; order Poales; family Poaceae; genus Secale; species Secale cereale. The sequence goes on along the minus strand of LR738713.1, from coordinate 718,752,790 downwards.
TCTTATCTTGTGATGAATGTCAAAGAATTAGTAATATTAGTAGACGTCAAGAAATGCCTATGAATTATTCACTTGTTATTGAGCCATTTGATGTTTGGGGCTTTGATTATATGGGACCGTTTCCTGCCTCTAATGGGTACACACATATTTTAGTTGTTGTTGATTACGTTACTAAGTGGGTAGAAGCTATTCCAACTAGTAGTGCTGATCATAACACCTCTATTAAGATGCTTAAAGAAGTTATTTTTTCGAGGTTTGGAGTCCCTAGATATCTAATGACAGATGGTGGTTCACACTTTATTCATGGTGCTTTCCGTAAAATGCTTGCAAAGTATGATGTCAACCATAGAATTGCATCCCCTTATCACCCATAGACTAGTGGTCAAGTAGAACTAAGTAATAGGGAGTTGAAATTAATCTTGCAAAAGACATTTAATAGGTCTAGGAACAATTGGTCCAGGAAACTTGATGATGCATTATGGGCCTATAGAACTGCATACAAAAATCCTATGGGTATGTCTCCATATAAGATGGTATATGGAAAAGCTTGTCACTTACCTCTTGAGCTAGAACATAAGGCATATTGGGCTATTAAAGAGCTCAACTATGATTTCAAACTTGCCGGTGAGAAGAGGCTATTTGACATTGGTTGTCTTGATGAGTGGAGAACCCAAGCCTATGAGAACGCCAAACTGTTTAAAGAAAAGGTTAAAAGATGGCATGACAAAAGGATACAAAAGCGTGAGTTTAACGTAGGTGATTATGTCTTGCTATACAACTCTCGTTTAAGATTTTTTGCAGGAAAACTTCTCTCCAAGTGGGAAGGACCTTACGTCATCGAGGAGGTCTATCGCTCCGGTGCCATAAAGATCAACAACTTCGAGGGCACAAATCCGAAGGTGGTGAATGGTCAAAGAATCAAACATTATATCTCAGGTAATCCTATAAATGTCGAAACTAATGTTATTGAAACCATAACTCCGGAGGAATACATAAGGGACACTTTCCAGAACGATTCAGCCTCCCAAAAGGAAGAGGTGCATGATGCGGTAAGTAAACCGACTCCAAAACAGTTCTAAAGGCAATTTTTCTCCGTTTTTGAATATTTAGAAAAATAAACCGCAGTCCGGAAGAGACACGAGGCCTCCACGAGGGTGGAGGGCGCTCCCCCCTTCCCAGGGCGCGCCCCCTGCCTCGTGGGCACCCCGTGTGTCCCCTGGACTCCGTTTTCTTGTGGGTCACTCCTTTTAGTCAGGAAAAATTCATTATATATACTCCCGAAAATTTTGACCTCTATATCACGCAGAAATCCCGTGTTTTCGTTTCGAGCTACTGTTTTTGACAGATCTAGATCATCATGGCGTCCTCCAACACCCCCAAGGACAAGTTCTTCGAGAAGGTCATCAACCCCTACCTTGCGGAGGTGCTGCACCACCCCAAAACCATGGAGTTGCATGAGGGGGTGCTGCACATCCGTGATGTTGAGGGGCCGAGGAGGACCGGAAGCGTGGAGACAAGACTCGAGGCAATGGAGAAACAAGTTTTCAAGTGCCAAGGTATGGTGGAACGAGGACTCAACGCCAACCACATGATGATCTCGGAGCTCGCCAACAACCTCAAGCTGGGCTCAAGGATCTTTGGGGAAGCTATCTCCAATCTTCAAGAGAAGATCGAACACCTCCAAGCCCAGATCTATGACCTGCAAAACCAAAACTGTGAGTATGAATATAGATTCAAGAAGATGAGTTTGGTTGCAGATTTGACTATCCTGGAGACTCGATCATCCTTCTACGATGGTGAACCCATGCCTTGGAAGGTGGACAACCAGCCTACATCACCAACAACTCCATCATCACCACCCCCGAAGAAGGAGATATAATCATATGGGTATGGGCACTCCCCTTGGCAAACTGCCAAGCTTGGGGGAGTGACCCCGGTATCGTATCACCATCACTCCTATCTTTACCGTTTTACTTAGTTCGGTCCTTTTGGTAGTACCTTGATCTATTAGAATAAAGTTAGCATGATCTAGTTGTGAGCTTTTGCTTTGTGAGCTTTATCTTTTGTAATCAAGTCCGTGAGCTATATAATAAAGATTAGTGTCGAGTCAAGGGCTTGATTTCCTCACTTGGGTCATGATAAAAGAAAGAAAACATAAAGAGTATCAAAGAGATCATATCGATCTTATGGGAAGTAATGACTTCACATACAAGAGTATGATGAATAAAAGTTGTTGGGAGTTGACAAACATAGTTTTGGTCATCGTTGCAATTAATAGGAAGTAATAAAAGAGGAGAGGCTTCACATACAAATATACTATCTTGGACATCTTTTATGATTGTGAGCACTCATTAAAATATGACATGCTAAAGAGTTGATGTTGGACAAGGAAGACAACCTAATGGGTTATGTCTTCTTATATCCGAAATAAAGTATATTGTCATGGATCATCCAACATGTTGAGCTTGCCTTTCCCCCTCATGCTAGCCAAAACTCCTCGCACTAAGTAGAGATACTACTTGTGCTTCCATACATCCTTAAACCCAGTTTTGCCATGAGAGTCCACCATACCTACCTATGGATTGAGAAAGATCCTTCCAAGTAAGTTGTCATGTTGCAAATCCGCTAAAATATGTATGATTTATTAGCGTGGGAGAAATTAGCTTTATACGATCTTGTGATATGGAAGTAATAAAAGCGACGGACTGCATAATAAAGGTCCTTATCACAAGTGGCAATATAAAGCGAAGTTTTTCTATGCTAAGACTTTGTGCATCCAACCATAAAAACACATGACAACCTCTGCTTCCCTCTGCGAAGGGCCTATCTTTTATTCTTGTCTTATAAGTGTCAAGGTGAAATCCACCTTTCCTTTTTACATTTTATCCTTTGGCAAGAACATTGTGTCGGAAAGATCCAGACATATATACCCACTTGGATGTAAGTTTTCATGATCTATTACTGTTGACATTACCCTTGAGGTAAAAGGTTGGAAGGCAACACCATAGGCCCCTATCTTTCTCTGTGTCCGATTAAAACTCCATAAACATAAGTATTGCGTGAGTGTGAGCAATTGTGAAAGACTATATGATAGTTGAGTATGTAGGCTTGCTGAAAAGCTCTTATATTGACTCTTTCCGATGTTACGATAAATTGCAATTGCTTCAATGACCGAGATCAAAGTTTGTTAGTTTCCAATGAAGTTTATGATTCATACTTGATATTGTGGATAAATTGTTACTTTAGCATAAGAATCATATGACTATATTTATATAAGTTGCTGTTATGAGAATGATCATGATGCCCTCATGTCCGTATTTTATTTTTATCGACACCTCTATCTCTAAACATGTGGACATATTCTTCGATATCGGCTTTCGCTTGAGGACAAGCGGGGTCTAAGCTTGGGGGAGATGATACGTCCATTTTGCTTCATGCTTATATGTTGATATTTATTGCATTATGGGCTGTTCTTACATGTTTTGTCACAATGCTTATGCCCTTTCTCTCCTATTTTACAAGGTTCACATGAAGAGGGAGAATGCCGGCAACTGGAATTCTGGGCTGGAAAAGGAGCACACTCTGGAAACCTATTCTGCACAACTCCAAAACCTCTGAAACTCAACAAAACATCGTTTCGGAAAATATAAAAAATATCTAGCGAAAGAAACCCACGAGGGGGGCCACCGGCTGGCCACGAGGGTGGGGGCGCCCCCCCTCCCAGGGCGCGCCCCCCTGCCTCGTGGGCCAGCCGGTAGGCCCCCGGTGCCCATCTTCTCCTATATGAGGTGTTTTGACCTGGAAAAAATAATAAGGAGGCTTTCGGGACCACACGCCACCGTCTCAAGGCGGAACCGAGGAGGAAACCAATCTAGGGCTCCGACAGAGCCGTTCTGCCGGGGATACTTCCCTCCGGGAGGGGGAAATCATCACCGCCGTCATCACCAACAACTCTCCCATCTTGGGGAGGGCTATCTTCATCAAAATCTTCACCAGCACCATCTCCTCTCAAACCCTAGTTCATCTCTTGTATCCAATCTTTGTACCCAAACCTCAGATTGGTACCCGTGGGTTGCTAGTAGTGTTGGTTACTCCTTGTAGTTGATGCTAGTTGGTTTATTTGGTGGAAGATCATATGTTCAGATCCATTATGCATATTAACACCCCTCTGATCATGAACATTATTATGTCTTGTGAGTAGTTACTTTGGTTCCTGAGGACATGGGAGAAGTCTTGCTATTAGTAGTCATGTGAATTTGGTCTTCGCTCGATATTTTGATGAGATGTATGTTGTCTCTCCTCTAGTGGTGTCATGTGAACGTCGACTACATGACACTTCACCATTATTTGGGCCTAGAGGAAGGCATTGGGAAGTAATAATTAGATGATGGGTTGCTAGAGTGACAGAAGCTTAAACCCTAGTTTATGTGTTGCTTCGTATGGGGCTGATTTGGATCCATATGTTTCAGGCTATGGTTAGGTTTACCTTAATACTCCTTTTGTAGTTGCGGATGCTTGCATTAGAGGTTAATCATAAGTGGGAGGTTTGTCCAAGTAAGGGCAGCACCCAAGCACCGGTCCACCCACATACCAAATTATCAAAGTACCGAACGCGAATCAGATGATCGTGATGAAATCTAGCTTGACGATAATTCCGATGTGTCCTCGGGAGCGCTTTACTTTATATAAGAGTTTGTCCAGGCTTGTCCTTTGCTACAAAAAGGATTGGGCCACCTTGATGCACCTTATTTACTTTTACCGTTTATCACTTGCTACCAATTATCTTATCACAAAACTATCTGTTACCTATAATTTCAGTGCTTGCAGAAAATACCTTACTGAAAACTGCCTATCATTTCGTTCAGCTCCTCGTTGGGTTCGACACTCTTACTTATCGAAGGACTACGATAGATCCCCTACACTTGTGGGTTATCAGGGGCCGGGCTCCCTTGCCCTAAACCAATTCGGTTTGCGCCTAGGGGGCGCGCCCCACACCTCCCTTGCTGCCCTCTATTTCCACTAAGGCCCATGTAGGCCCATTAAGCCCTCGGGGGGTTCCGGTAACCTCCCGATACTCCGATATTTATCTGGTGACCCCCGGAACCCTTCCGATGTTCGAATATAACCTTCCAATATATCAATCTTTATGTCTCTACCATTTCAAGACTCCTCGTCATGTCTGTGATCACATCCGTGACTCCGAACTACCTTCGGCACATCAAAACACATAAACTCATAATACCGATCGTCATCGAACGTAAAGCGTGCGGACCCTACGGGTTCGAGAACTATGTAGACATAACCGAGACTCATCTCCGGTCAATAACCAATAGCGGAACTTGGATGCTCATATTGGTTTCTACATATTCTACGAAGATCTTTATTAGTCAAACCGCATAACAACATACGTTGTTCCCTTTGTCATCGGTATGTTACTTGCCCGAGATTCGATCGTCGGTATCCTCATACCTAGTTCAATCTCGTCACCGGCAAGTCTCTTTACTCATTCCGTAATACATCATCTCATGACTAACTCATTAGTCGTGTGCTTGCAAGGCTTATTATGATGTGTATTACCGAGAGGGCCCAGAGATACCTCCCCGACACTTGGAGTGACAAATCCTATTCTCGATCTATGCCAACACCACAAACACCTTTGGAGACACCTGTAGAGCATCTTTATAATCACCCAGTTACGTCGTGACATTTGATAGCACACAAGGTATTCTTCCGGTATTCGGGAGTTGCATAACCTCATAGTCTTAGGAACATGTATAAGTCATGAAGAAAGCAACAACAGTAAAACTAAACGATCATTGTGCTAAGCTAATAGATGGGTCTTGTCCATCACATCATTCTCCTAATGATGTGATCCCGTTGATCAAATGACAACTCGTGCCTATGCTTAGGAAACATAACCATCTTTGATTAATGAGCTAGTCTAGTAGAGGCATACTAGTGACACTCTGTTTTGTCTATGTATTCACACATGTATCAAGTTTTCGGTTAATACAATTCTAGCATGAATAAAAGACATTTATCATGATATACAAGGAAATATAAATAACAACTTTATTATTGCCTCTAGGGCATATTTCCTTCAGTCTCCCACTTGCACTAGAGTCAATAATCTAGATTACATAGTAATGATTCTAACACCCATGGAGTTTTGGTGCTGATCATGTTTTGCTCGTGGAAGGGGCTTAGTCAATGGGTTTGCAACATTCAAATCCGTATGTATCTTGCAAATTTCTATGTCTCCCTCCTTGACTTGATCACGGATGGAATTGAAGCGTCTCTTGTTGTGCTTGGTTCTCTTGTGAAACATGGATTCCTTCTCCAAGGCTATTGCTCCAGTGTTGTCACAAAAGATTTTCATTAGACCCGATGCACTAGGTACTACACCTAGATCGGATATGAACTCATTCATCCAGACTCCTTCATTTGCTGCTTCCGAAACAGCTATGTACTCCACTTCACATGTAGATCCCACCACGATGCTCTACTTGGAACTGCACCAACTGACAACTCCACCGTTCAACAAATATACATATCCGATTTGTGACTTAGAGTCATCCGGATCAGTGTCAAAGCTTGATTCGACGTAACCGTTTACGACGAGCTCTTCGTCACCTCCATAAACGAGAAACATATCCTTTGTCCTTTTCAGGTACTTCAGGATGTTCTTGACCGTTGTCCAGTGATCCACTCCTGGATTACTTTGGTACCTCGCTGCTAAACTTATAGCAAGGCACACATCAGGTCTGGTACACAGCATTGCATACATGATAGATCCTATGGCTGAGGCATAGGGAATGCCTTTCATTTTCTCTCTATCTTCTGAAGTGGTTGGGCATTGAGTCTTACTCAACTTCACACCTTGTAACATAGGGAAGAACCATTTCTTTGACTGATCCATTTTGAACTTCTTCAAAACTTTATCAAGGGTGCTTTATGAAAGTACAATTAAGCGCCTTGATCTATCTCTATAGATCTTTATGCCCAATATATAAGAAGCTTCACCGATGTCTTTCATTGAAAAATTATTATTCAAGTATCCTTTTATGCCATCCAGAAATTCTATATAATTTGCAATCAACAATATGTCATCCACATATCATATCAGAAATGCTATAGAGCTCCCACTCACTTTCTTGTAAATACAGGCTTCTCCAAAAGTCTGTATAAAACCATATGCTTTGATCACCTCATCAAAGCGTATATTCCAACTCCGAGATGCTTGCACCAGTCCATAGAAGGATCACTGGAGCTTGCACACTTTGTTAGCACCTTTAGGATCGACAAATCCTTCTGGTTGCATCATATACGACTCCTCTTTGAGGTATCCATTAAGGAATGCAGTTTTGACATCCATTTGCCAGATTTCATAATCATAAAATGCGGCAATTGCTAACATGATTCGGACAGTTTTAAGCATCACTACGGGTGAGAAAGTCTCATCGTAGTCAACTCCTTGAACTTGTCGAAAACCTTTCGCAACAAGTCAAGCTTTGTAGACAGTAACATTACCATCATCGTCAGTCTTCCTCTTAAAGATCCATTTATTATCAATGGCTTGCCGATCACCGGGAAAGTCAACCAAAGTGCACACTTTGTTCTCATACATGGATCCCATCTCAGATTTCATGGCCTCAAGCCATTTTGCGGAATCTGGGCTCATCATCGCTTCCTCATAGTTCGTAGGTTCATCATGGTCTAGTAACATGGCTTCCAAAACCGGGTTACCGTACCATTATGGCGCGGAATGCACTCTGGTTGACCTACGAGGTTCAGTAGTAACTTGATCTGAAGTTTCATGATCGTCATCATTAGCTTCCTCACTGGTTTGTGTAGGAATCACCAGAACTAGTTTCTGTGATGTACTACTTTCCAATTTGGGATAAGGTACAATTACCTTAGCAAGTTCTACTTTCCTCCCACTCACTTCTTTCGAGAGAAACTCCTTCTCTAGAAAGGATCCATTCTTAGCAACGAATATCTTGCCTTCGGATCTGTGATAGAAGGTGTACCCAACAGTTTCCTTTGGGTATCCTATGAAGACACATTTCTCCGACTTGGGTTCGAGCTTATCAGGTTGAAACTTTTTCACATAAGCATTGCAACCCAAACTTTAAGAAACGACAACTTGGGTTTCTTGCCAAACCACAGTTCATAAGGCGTCATCTCAACGGATTTAGATGGTGCCCTATTTAACGTGAATGCAGTTGTCTCTAAAGCGTAACCCCAAAACGATAGGGGTAAATCGGTAAGAGACATCATAGATCGCACCATATCTAATAGAGTACGGTTACGACGTTCGGACACACCATTACGCTGTGGTGTTCCAGGTGGCGTGAGCTGTGAAAATATTCCACATTGTTTCAAATGGAGACCAAACTCGTAACTCAAATATTCGCCTCCGTGATCAGATCATAGAAACTTTATTTTTTTTGTTACGATGATTCTCTACTTCACTCTGAAATTCTTTGAACTTTTCAAATGTTTCAGACTTGTGCTTCATAAAGTAGATATACCCATATCTTCTCAAATCATCTGTGAAGGTCAGAAAATAACGATACCCGCCATGAGCCTCAACACTCATTGGTCCGCATACATCAGTATGTATCATTTCCAACAAGTCAGTTGCTCGCTCCATTGTTCCGGTTTAGTCATCTTGCCCATGAGGCATGATTCGCAAGCAAGTGATTCATAATCAAGTGATTCCAAAAGTCCATCAGCATGGAGTTTCTTCATGCGCTTTACACCAATATGACCTAAACGACAGTGTCACAAATAAGTTGCACTATCATTATCAACTTTGCATCTTTTGGCTTCAATATTATGAATATGTGTATCACTACGATTGACATCCAACAAAAATAGACAATTCATCAAGGGTGCATGACCATAAAAGATATTACTCATATAAATAGAACAACAATTATTCTTTGATTTAAATGAATAACCGTCTCGCAACAAACAAGATCCAGATATAATGTTCATGCTCAACGCTGGCACCAAATAACAATTATTTAGGTCTAAAACTAATCCCGAAGGTAGATGTAGAGGTAGCGTGCCGACGGCGATCACATCGACTTTGGAACCATTTCCCACACGCATCATCACCTCGTCTTTAGCTAATCTTTGTTTAATCCATAGCCCCTGTTTCGAGTTACAAATATTAGCAACCGAACTAGTATCAAATACCAGGTGCTACTACGAGCATTAGTAAGGTGCACATCAATAACATGTATATCAAAAATACCTTTGTTCACTTTGCCATCCTTCTTATCCGCCAAATACTTGGGGCAGTTCCGCTTCGAGTGTCTAGTCCCTTTGTAGTAGAAGCACTCAGTTTCAGGCTTGGCTCTAGACTTGGGTTTCTTCGCGGGAGTAGCAACTGTCTTGCTGTTCTTCTTGAAGTTCCCCTTATTTCCCTTACCCTTTTTCTTGAAATTAGTGGTCTTGTTAACCATCAACACTTGATGCTCCTTTTTGATTTCTACCTCCGCAGCTTTGAGCATAGCGAAGAGCTTGGGAATAGTCTTCTGCATCCCTTGCATATTATAGTTCATCGCGAAGCCTTTATAGCTTGGTGGCAGTGATTGAAGAACTCTATCAATAACACTATCTTCATCAACTTTGCATCCAAGTTGAGTCATATGATTGTAGTACACAGACATTCCGAGTAAGTGTTCACTGATAGAACTATTCTCCTCCATCTTGCAGCTATAGAACTTATTGGAGACTTCATATCTCTCAATTCGGGCATTTGCTTGAAATATTAACTTCAACTCTTGGAACATCTCATATGCTCCATGACTTTCAAAACGTCTTTGAAGTCCCGATTCTAAACCGTAAAGCATGGCACACTGAACTATTGAGTAGTCATCAGAACGAGCTTGCCAGACGTTCATAACGTCCGAAGTTACTCCTGCAGCAGGCATGTCACCTAGCGGTGCTTCCAGGACATAATTCTTCTGTGCAGCAATGAGGATAATCCTCAAGTTATGGACCCAGTCCGTGTAGTTGCTACCATCATATTTCAACCTAGCTTTCTCTAGGAATGCATTAAATTCAAGGGAATGGTGGCACGGGCCATTGATCTACAACAACATAGATATGCAAAAACTATCAGGACTAAGTTCATGATAAATTAAAGTTCAATTAATCATATTACTACAGAATTCCCACTTAGATAGACACCCCTCTAGTCATCTAAATGATCACGTGATCCAAATCAACTAAACCATGTCCGATCATCACGTGAGATTGAGTAGTTTTCAATGGTGAACTTGTTATGTTGATCATATCTAGTATATGATTCACGCTTGACCTTTCGGTCTCCAGTGTTCCAAGGCCATGTCTGTACATGCTAGGCTCGTCAAGTTTAATTCGAGTATTCTCCATGTGCAAATTTGTCTTACACCCGTTGTATTTGAACGTAGAGCTTATCACACCCGATCATCATGTGGTGTCTTGGCACGATGAACTTCCGCAATGGTGCATACTCAGGGAGAACACTTGTACCTTGAAATTTTGTAAGGGATCATCTTATAATGCTACCACCGTTCTAAGCAAAACAAGAAGCATAATAAGATAAACATCACATGCAATCAAAATATGTGACATGATATGGCCATCATCATCTTGTGCTTTTGATCTCCATCTCCAAAGCATTGTCATGATCTCCATCGTCACCGGCTTGACACCATGATCTTCATCGTAGCGTCGTGGTCGTCTCGCCAACTATTGCTACAACTACTATTGCTAACTCATAGTGATAAAGTAAAGCAATTACATGGCTTTTGCAATTCATACAATAAAGATACAACCATAAGGCTCCTGCCGGTTGCCGATAATTTAAAAAACATGATCATCTCATACAATAACTCATCATGTCTTGACCATATCACATCACAACATGCCCTGCAAAAAAAAGTTAGATGTCCACTACTTTGTTGTTGCAAGTTTTACGTGGCTGCTACGGGCTTAGCAAGAACCGTCCTTACCTACGCATCAAAACCACAACGATTTATCGTCAAGTGTGCTATTTTAACCTTCACAAGGACAGGGCGTAGTCACACTCGATTCAACTAAAGTGAGAGAGACAGACACCCGCCGGTCACCTTTAAGCAATGAGTGCTCGTAACGGTGAAACCAGTCTCGCGTAAGCGTACGCGTAATGTCGGTCCAGGCCACTTCGTCTCACAATACCACCGAATCAAAGTATGACATGCTGGTAAGCAGTATGACTATTATCGCCCACAACTCATTGTGTTCTACTTGTGCATATCATCTACGCATAGACCTGGCTCATGATGCCAATGTTGGGGAAGGTAGTATTTCAAAAGAATTCCTACGACCACGCAAGATCTATCTAGGAGAAGCATAGCAACGAGCAGGGAGAGTGTGTGCATGTACCCTCGTAGACCGAAAACAGAAGCGTTTAGTAACGCGGTTGATGTAGTCGAACGTCTTCGTGATCCAACCGATCCAAGCACCTAACGTACGTCACCTCCGCGTTCAGCACACGTTCAACTCGATGACGTCCCACGAACTCTTGATCCAGTTGAGGTCGAGGGAGAGTTCTGTCAGCACGACGGCGTGGTGACGGTGATGATGAAGTTACCGGCGCAGGGGTTCGCCTAAGCACTACGACGATATGACCGAGGTGTGTAACTGTGGAGGGGGGCACCGCACACCGCTAAGAAATCAACTTGTGTGTCTATGGGGTGCCCCCTGGCCACGTATATAAAGGAGTGGAGGAGGGGGTCAACCGGCTGATACGTCTCCGTCGTATCTATAAATTTTTATTGCTACATGCCAATATTATACAACTTTCATATACCTTTGGCAACTTTTTATACTATTTTTGGGACTAACATATTGATCTAGTGCCAGTTCCTGTTTGTTGCATGTTTTTTGTTTCGCAGAATATCCATATCAAATGGAGTCCAAACGGGATGAAAACGGACGGAGATTTTTTTGGAATATTTATGAATTTTGGGAAGAAGAATCAACGCGAAACGGTGTCCGAGGGGGCCACGAGGCAGGGGGCGCACCCCGGGGGGTGGGCGCGCAGTTGGTTCCCTTCTTTCGCCGCAAGAAAGCTAATATCCGGATAAAAATCGTGTCAAAAATTCAGCCCAATCGGAGTTACGGATCTCTGGGAATATAAGAAATGGTGAAAGGCCAGAATCTGAGAACGCAGAAATAGAGAGAGACAGAGAGACAAATCCAATCTTGGAGGGGCTCTCGCCCCTCCCATGCCATGGAGGCCATGGACCAGAGGGGAAATGCTTCTCCCATCTAGGGAGAAGGTCAAGGAAGAAGGAGAAGGAGGGGGGGCTCTCTTCCCCTCGCTTCCGGTGGCGCCGGAGTGCCACCGGGGCCATCATCATGTGACGGCGATCTACACCAACACCTGTGTCATCTTCACCAACATCTTTATCACCTTCCCCCATCTATCTACAACGGTCCACTCTCCCGCAACCCGCTGTACCCTCTACTTGAACATGGTGCTTTATGCTTCATATTATTATCCAATGATGTGTTGCCATCCTATGATGTCTGAGTAGATTTTTGTTGTCCTATCGGTAATTGGTGAATTGCTATGATTGGTTTAATTTGCATGTGGTTATGTTGCTGTCCTTTGGTGCCCATCATATGAGCGCGCGCGTGGATCACACAATAGGGTTAGTTGTATGTTGATAGGACTATGTATTGGAGGGCAAGAGTGACAGAAGCTTCAAAAAAATTCCTACGATAACGCAAGATCTATCTAGGAGAAGCATAGCAACGAGCGGGGAGAGTGTGTCCACATACCCTCGTAGACCGAAAGCAGAAGCGTTTAGTAACGCGGTTGATGTAGTCGAACGTCTTCGCGATCCAACCGATCCAAGCACCAAACATACGGCACCTCCGCGTTCAGCACACGTTCAACTCGATGACATCCCACGAACTCATGATCCAGTTAAGGTCGAGGGAGAGTTCCGTCAGCACGACGGCGTGGTGACGGTGATGATGAAGTTACCGGCGCAGGTCTTCGCCTAAGCACTACGACGATATGACCGAGCTGTGTAACTGTGAAGGGGGCACCGCCCACGGCTAAGAAATCAACTTGTGTGTCTATGGGGTGCCCCCTGGCCACGTATATAAAGGAGTGGAGGAGGGGGCCGGCCGGCTGATACCTCTCCGTCGTATCCATAATTTTTGATTGTTCCATGCCAATATTATACAACTTTCATATACCTTTGGCAACTTTTTATACTATTTTTGGGACTAACATATTGATCCAGTGCCCAGTGCCAGTTCCTGTTTGTTGCATGTTTTTTGTTTCGCGGAATATCCATATCAAACGGAGTCCAAACAGGATAAAAACGGACGGAGATTTTTTTTGGAATATTTATTAATTTTTTGAAGAAGAATCAACGCGAGACGGTGTCCGAGGGGGCCACGAGGCAGGCGGGCGCACCCCAGGGGGTTGGGCGCGCCCTTGACCCTCGTGGCCACCCCGTAAGGCGGTTCGTTCCCTTCTTTCGCCGCAAGAAAGCTAATATCCGAATAAAAATCGTGTCAAAAATTCAGCCCAATCGGAGTTACGGATCATTGAGAATATAAGAAACGGTGAAAGGCCAGAATCTGAGAACGCAGAAATAGAGAGAGACAGAGAGACAGATCCAATCTTGGAGGGGCTCTCGCCCCTCCCATGCCATGGAGGCCATGGACCAGAGGGGAAACGCTTCTCTCATCTAGGGAGAAGGTCAAGGAAGAAGGAGAAGGAGGGGGCTCTCTTCCCCTCGCTTCCGGTAGTGCCGGAGTGCCACCGGGGCCATCATCGTGTGACGGCGATCTACACCAACACATGCGTCATCTTCACCAACACCTTCATCACCTTCCCCCATCTATCTACAGCGGTCCACTCTCCTGCAACCCGTTGTACCCTCTACTTGAACATGGTGCTTTATGCTTCATATTATTATCCAATGATGTGTTGCCATCCTATGATGTCTGAGTAGATTTTCGTTGTCCTATCGGTAATTGGTGAATTGCTATGATTGGTTTAATTTGCATGTGGTTATGTTGTTGTCCTTTGGTGCCCATCATATGAGCGCGCGCGTGGATCACACCATAGGGTTAGTTGTATGTTGATAGGACTACGTACTGGAGGGCAAGAGTGACAGAAGCTTCAAAAAAAATTCCTACGATCACGCAAGATCTATCTAGGAGAAGCATAGCAACGAGCGGGGAGAGTTTGTGCACGTACCCTCGTAGACCAAAAGAAGAAGCGTTTAGTAACGCGGTTGATGTAGTCGAACGTCTTCACGATCCAACCGATCCAAGCACCGAATGTACGACACCTCCGCGTTCAGCACACGTTCAACTCGATGACATCCCACGAACTCTTGATCCAGTTGAGGTCGAGGGAGAGTTCCGTCAGCACGACGATGTGGTGACGGTGATGATGAAGTTACCGCCGCAGGGCTTCGCCTAAGCACTACGACGATATGACCGAGGTGTGTAACTGTGAAGGGGGCACCGCACACGGCTAAGAAATCAACTTGTGTGTCTATGGGGTGCCTCCTAGCCACGTATATAAAGGAGTGGAGGAGGGGGCCGGCCGGCTGATACGTCTCCGTCGTATCTATAATTTTTGATTGTTCCATGCCAATATTATACAACTTTCATATACCTTTGGCAACTTTTTATACTATTTTTGGGACTAACATATTGATCCAGTGCCCAGTGCCAGTTCCTGTTTGTTGCATGTTTTTTGTTTCGCGGAATATCCATATCAAACGGAGTCCAAACAGGATAAAAACGGACAGAGACTTTTTTTGGAATATTTATGAATTTTTGGAAGAAGAATCAACGCGAGACGATGCCCGAGGGGGCCACGAGGCAGGGGGCGCGCCCCAGGGGGGTGGGCGCGCCCCTGATCCTCATGGCCATCCCGTAAGGCGGTTGGTGCCCTTCTTTCGCCTCAAGAAAGCTAATATCTGGACAAAAATCATGTCAAAAATTGAGCCCAATCGGAGTTACGGATCTCCGGGAATATAAGAAACAGTGAATGGCCAGAATCTGAGAACGCAGAAACACAGAGAGAGAGACAGAGAGACAGATCCAATCTCAGAGGGGCTCTCGCCCCTCCCATGCCAAGGAAGCCATGGACCAGAGAGGAAACACTTCTCCCATCTAGGGAGAAGGTCAAGGAAGAAGGAGAAGGAGGGGGCTCTCTCCCCCTCGCTTCCGATGGCGCTGGAGTGCCACCGGGGCCATCATCGTGTGACGGCGATCTACACCAACAGCTCAGTCATCTTCACCAACTTCTTCATCACATTCCCCCATCTATCTACAGCGGTCCACTCTCCCGCAACCCGCGGTACCCTCTACTTGAACATGGTGCTTTATGCTTCATATTATTATCCAATGATGTGGTGCCATCCTATGATGTTTGAGTAAATTTTCGTTGTCCTATCGGTAATTGGTGAATTGCTATTATTTGTTTAATTTGCATGTGGTTATGTTGCTGTCCTTTGGTGCCCATCATATGAGCACGCGCGTTGATCACAACATAGGGTTAGTTGTATGTTGATAGGACTACGTACTGGAGGGCAAGAGTGACAGAAGCTTCAACCTAGCATGGAAATTGATGCATACGGGATTGAAGGGGGACCAATATATCTTAATGCTATGGTTGGGTTTTACCTTAATTAACGCTAGTAGTTGCGGATGCTTGCTAATAGTTCCAGTCATAAGTGCATAGAATTCCAAGTCAGGGATGACATGATAGTAGTGGCCTCTCCCACATAAAACTTGCTATCGGTCTAGTAACGTAGTCAATTGCTTAGGGACAATTTCGCAACTCCTACCACCGCTTTTCCACACTCGCTATACTAACTTTATTGCTTCTTTAACTAAACAGCCCCTAGTTTTTATTTGCGTGCTCTTTATATTCTTGCAAACCTATCCCACAAAAACTACAAAGTACTTCTAGTTTCATACTTGTTCTAGGTAAAGTAAACGTCAAGCGTGCGTAGAGTTGTATCGTTGGTCGATAGAACTTGAGGGAATATTTGTTCTACCTTTAGATCCTCATTGGGTTTGACACTCTTACTTATCAAAAGAGGCTACAACTGACCCCCTACACTTGTGGGTTATCACCGACCTCCTATGGCGCGCCCCAAGGGGGGAAACCTACTCCTACTAGGAGTAGGTTTCCCTCCTTTTCCTAGTCCAACTAGGAGGGGGAAGGAAGGAAGAGGAGGGGAGAAGGAAAGAGGGGGCCGGTCCCCCTTGCCCTAAACCAATTTGGTTTGGGCCTAGGGAGGGGGCGCCCCGAAGGAAATATGCCCTAGAGGCAATAATAAAGTTGGTATTTGTATTTCCTTATATCATGATAAATGTTTATTATTCATGCTAGAATTGTATTAACCGGAAACTTAGTACATGTGTGAATACATAGACAAAACAGAGTGTCCCTAGTATGCCTCTACTAGATTAGCTCATTGATCAAAGATGGTTATGTTTCCTAGCCATAGACATGAGTTGTCAATTGATCAACGAGATCACATCATTAGGAGAATGATGTGATGGACAAGACCCGTTCGTTAGCTTAGCAACATTGATCGTTTAGTTTTACTGCTATTGCTTTCTTCATAACTTAGACATGTTCCTATGACTATGAGATTGTGCAACTCCCGAATACCGGAGGAACACCTTGTGTGCTATCAAACGTCACAACGTAACTGGGTGATTATAAAGATGCTCTACAGGTGTCTCCGAAGGTGTTCGTGTTGTTGGCATAGATAAAGAATAGGATTTGTCACTCCGAGCGTCGGAGAGGAATCTCTGGGCCCTCTCGGTAATACACATCATAATAAGCCTTGCAAGCAAATGACTAATGAGTTAGTCACGAGATGATGTATTACGGAACGAGTAAAGAGACTTACCGGTAACGAGATTAACTAGGTATAGTGATACCGACGATCGAATCTCGGACAAGTAACATTCCAATGACAAAGGGAACGACATATGTTGTTATGCGGTTTGACCGATAAAGATCTTCGTAGAATATGTAGGAACCAATATGAGCATCCAGGTTCCGCTATTGGTTATTGACCGGAGATGAGTCTCAGTCATGTCTACATAGTTCTCGAACCCGTAGGGTCCGCACGCTTAACGTTCGATGACGATCTGTATTATGAGTTTTGATGTACCAAGTGTAGTTCAGAGTCCCGGATGAGATCACGGACATGACAAGGAGTCTCGGAATGTCCGAGACATAAAGATTGATATATTGGACGACTATATTCGGACACCGGAAGTGTTTCGGGTGTTATCGGATAAAACCGGAGTGTCGGAGGGGTTACCGGAACCCCCCGTGGGAGTATGGGCCATAGTGGGCCATGAGGGAAAAGAGAGAGGCAGCCCACTAGGGCAGGCTGCACCCCCCCTAGGGAATCCTAGTTGGACTAGGAGTGGGCGGGGAGGCGCCCCTCTCCTTCCTTCTCCTCCTCTTCTTCTTCCTTTCCTACTCCTAGTAGGAATAGGAAAGGGGGATTCCTACTCCTACTAGGAGTAGGAAAGCTTCTTCATGGCATGCCCATAGGGGTCGGCCGGCCCTCCCCCTTGCTCCTTTATATACGGGGGCAGGGGGCACCCAAGAACACACAAGCAACATTGTTTTAACCATGTGCGATGCCCCCTCCACGGAAACACACCTCGGTCATATCGTTGCAGTGCTTAGGCGAAGCCCTCCGTCGTTAACTTCATCATCTCCGTCACCATGCCGTCGTGCTGACAAAACTCTCTCGTGAAGCTCAACTGGATCAAGAGCTAGTGGGACGTCATCAAGCTGAACGTGTGCTGAACACGGAGGTGCCGTACGTTCGATGCTCGGATCGGTTGGATTGCGAAGACGTTCGACTACATCAACCGCGTCACTAGACGCTTCCACTTTCGGTCTACGAGGGTACATAGACACACTCTCGCCTCTCGTTGCTATGCATCTAGTAGATAGATCTTGTGTGATCGTAGGATTTTTAAAAAAATACTACGTTCCCCAACAGTGGCATAATGAGACAGGTCTATGCGTAGATGATATGCACGAGTAGAACACAATGAGTTGTGGGCGATAATAGTCATACTGCTTACCAACATGTCATACTTTGATTCGGCGGTATTATGATATGAAGCGGCCCGGACCGACATTACGTGTACGCTTACGAGAGACTGGTTTCACCGTTACGAGCACTCGTTGCTTAAAGGTGACTCGCGGGTGTCTGTCTCTCTCACTTTAGTTGAATCGAGTGTGGCTACGCCTGGTCCTTGTGAAGGTTAAAATAACACATACTTGACGAAAAATCGTTGTGGTTTTTGTATGCGTAGGTAAGAACGGTTCTTGCTAAGCCCGTAGCAGCCACGTAAAACTTGCAACAACAAAGTAGAGGACATCTAACTTGTTTTTGCAGGGCATGTTGTGAAGTGATATGGTCAAGACGTGATGAGTTATACGTTATTGTATGAGATGTCATGTTTTGTAAAGTTATCGACAACCGGCAGGAGCCTAATGGTTGTCTCTTTATTGTATGAATTGCGAAGGTCATGTAATTACTTTACTTTATCACTATGAGTTAGCGATAGTATTAGTAGCAATAGTTGGCGAGACGACCATGACGCTACGATGAAGATCATGGTGTCTAGCCGGTGACGATGGAGATCATGACGATGCTTTGGAGATGGAGATCAAAAGCACAAGATGATGATGGCCATATCATGTCACATATTTTGATTGCATGTGATGTTTATCTTATTATGCTTCTTATTTTGCTTAGAACGAAAGTAGCATTATAAGATGATCCCTTACAAAAATTTCAAGGTACAAGTGTTCTCCCTGAGTATGCACCGTTGCGAAAGTTTGTCGTGCCGAGACACCACGTGATGATCGGGTGTGATAATATCTACATTCAAGTACAATGGGTGTAAGACAGTTTTGCACATGCGGAATACTCGGGTTAAACTTGACGAGCCTAGCATGTAGAGGCATGGCCTCGGAACACTGGAGACCGAAAGGTCAAGCGTGAATCATATACTCCCTCCGTCCGGAATTACTCGTCGCGGAAGTGAATAAAAATGGATGTATCTAAAACTAAAATATGTCTAGATACATCCATTCCTCCGACAAGTATTTCCGGACGGAGGGAGTAGTAGATATGATCAACATAAGATGTTCACCATTCAAAACTACCCCATCTCACGTGATGATCGGACATGGTTTAGTTGATTTGGATCACGTGATCATTTAGATGACCAGAGGGATGTCTATCTAAGTGGGAGTTCTTTAGTAATATGTTTAATTGAACTTTATTTATCATGAACTTAGTCCTGATAGTTTTTGCATATCTATGTTGTTGTAGATCAATGGCCCGTGCTACCGTTCCCTTGAATTTTAATGCGTTCCTAGAGAAAGCAAAGTTGAAAGATGATGGTAGCAATTACACGGACTGGGTCCGTAACTTGAGGATTATCCTCATTGCTGCACAGAAGAATTATGTCCTTGAAGCACCACTAGGTGACAAGCCCCCTCTCGCTAATGTAGACGCTTTGAACGTCTGGCAGACGCAGTCTGATGACTACTCGATAGTTCAGTGTGACATGCTTTACGGCTTAGAACCGGGACTTCAATGACGTTTTGAACTTCATGGAGCATATGAGATGTTCCAGGAGTTGAAGTTAATATTTCAAGCAAAGGCCCGGATTGAGAGATATGAAGTCTCCAATAAGTTCTACAACTGCAAGATGGAGGAGAATAGTTCTATCGGTGAACACTTGCTCAGAATGTCTGGGTACTACAATCATATGACTCAACTTGGTTGGAAATTTGACGAAGATAGTGTTATTGATAGAGTTCTTAAATCACTACCACCAAGCTATAATGGCTTCTTGATGAACTATAACATGCAAGGGATGCAGAAGACAATTCCCGAGCTCTTCGCTATGCTCAAAGCTACGGAGGTAGAAATCAAAAAAGGAGCATCAAGTGTTGATGGTTAACAAGACCACTAGTTTCAAGAAAAGGGGCAAGGGAAAGAAGGGGAACTTCAAGAAGAATAGCAAGATAGTTGCTACTCCCACGAAGAAACCCAAGTCTAGAGCCAAGCCTGAAACTGGTGCTTCTACTGCAAAGGGACTCGACACTTGAAGCGGAATTGCCCCAAGTATTTGGCGGATAAGAAGGATGGAAAAGTGAACAAAGGTAAATGTGATATACATGTTATTGATGTGTACCTTATTAATGATCGTAGTAGCACCTGGGTATTTGATACTGGTTCGGTTGCTAATATTTGTAACTCGAAACGGGGGCTACGGATTAAACGGAGATTAGCGAAGGACGAGGTAACGATGCGCATGGGAAATGGTTCCAAAGTCGATGTGGTCGCCATCGGCACGCTACCTCTACATCTACCTTCGGGATTAGTTTTAGACCTGAATAATTGTTATTTGGTGCCAGCGTTAAGCATGAACATTATATCTAGATCTTGTTTATTGTGAGACGGTTATTCATTTAATTCTGAGAATAATGGTTGTTCTATTTATATGAGTAATATATTTTATGGTCATGCACCCTTGAAGAGTGGTCTATTCTTGTTGGATCTCGATCATAGTGATACACATATTCATAATATTGAAGCCAAAAGATGCAAGGTTAATAATGATAGTGCAACTTATTTGTGGCACTGTCGTTTAGGTCATATTGGTGTAAAGCGCATGAAGAAACTCCATACTGATAGACTTTTGGAATCACTTGGTGCTTGCGAACCATGCCTCATGGGCAAGATGACTAAGACTCCGTTCTCCGGAACAATGTAGCGAGCAATTGATTTGTTGGAAATCATACATACTGATGTATGTGGACCGATGAGTGTTGAGGCTCTCGGCGGGTATCGTTATTTTCTGACCTTCACTGATGACTTGAGCAGATATTGGTATATCTACTTGATGAAACACAAGTCTGAAACATTTGAAAAGTTCAAAGAATTTTAGAGTGAAGTAGAGAATCATCGTAACAAGAAAATAAATTTTCTACGATCTGATCGTGGAGGCGAATATTTGAGTTACGAGTTTGGTCTTCATTTGAAACAATTTGGAATAGTTTCACAACTCACGCCACCCGGAACACCACAGCGTAATTGTCAGGGATATTACTACCAGGTATAAACCGCCCAGGAGGGGCCGGTTTATGCCTATCGAGATTATTCTTACTAAAGCCCAGGAGATCATGGAGCAAGATGTTTTAGCCCAGGAAGCTTAGAGCCCAAGTGTTAGGGCCCATAATTTGTAAACCGCCATACTACGGATAACTTGTGATGTAAGATAGGAAGGATAGAGACCGAGTCAAACATGTTTATGAGCCGGCCTCGGGATTCTGTAAACCGGACCGGGCGTCACCTCATGTATATAAAGGGACGACCCGACGACGGTTCAAGGGCAGAGAACAACAGTTTGAGACACAGGTAAAGCGGATTCGCCCCCTCGTCATCGAAACCCTAGCAATATTACACCAAACTAGACGTGGGCTTTTACCATCATCGAATGGGCCGAACTAGTATAAAAACCTTGCGTCCTTGTCCGCTTTAACCCCTTTAAGCTAACCCGTAGAGATGGCCTCACGACTAAGTCCTTTTGCTAGGACATCTGCCATGACAAAACCATGACAGTTGGCGCCCATCGTGGGGCTATCGCACGATGGTTTCGAGTTCTTGAAGGGCATCTTTGAAGGACTCAAGGGCTATGCATTGGGCCGGATGACTAAGAGTCATTGCGGCAAGATCTACATCAATGATGCAGGCTGGGGCCCCGAGACCGATTCAATCGAATACGGGTACCGGGTCCCCTTTGGCGGGATCCACGTCTTCATCGGCAAGATCGGCGAATCGGGCCCTGAGCCGGACATCTTCCCCAACATCATCGAGCCGGCTCAGCATGCGAGACCTGCACGGATTCAGCCCGCCATGAAGCACGTCTTCGTTGGAGCAGTTCATGGAGTGCAAGCTGAGGACGGATCGGACTCTGGCGGTGAGACTGTTGTCTATTCCAGCGACGAATCGTCCTCCGGAGAGACAGAATCTTTATACCTGTTGCAGGACGGCCGGTCTGAGGGCTACTCCGATGTGATAGTATTCCGAGCCCACTTGATCCGCCGAACCGGGTTGCCGTCTTCATGGCCGGATTACAACCTATGCAGCAGTCATTAACTACAGCGGCGTTAACATCGGACACGGCGGGAGCTAGGGCTAGAGGTCCTGATCCGTCGCCGGCCGAAACTTTGTCCACCTTGGTTGATACTTTGACAACATTGTTAACAGCAGAGGTAGCCCAGGCCAATAAGGAACAACATGATGCGGAAGTAGCTTAGGTGAAAAGCCGGATAGATCAAGCCAAATTGGACCTAGCTGCTGAGAAAACCAGGATGGCTGCGAAGCAGGCCGAGCTGGATGCTCAGGCTTACCGACTCATGTTGGATCAGACCGCTTCACACGAGGTAATGAGGAGAAGGCAACGATCTCGCGTGCCGCCGGTTTACGAAGCAAGGAACCTTTTTAGCACGCCAGGAGCAGGGACCAGTAACCAGCCGGAGATAAACCGGGGAGGAGCGCCGGGCACAGGAGCGTCAGTCCAGCCACAGGCTGCGGAGCCAACCCGCCAGGTTGTCCCATCACAGCATGTACCTACCCCTCCCGGTCATTACTCCAATCCATTGGACAACATAGTTGCCGCCGCTTCACGACTGGCCGCCCCTCCCATTGAATGACCGTCCCCCATAGCGGTGGAGGCACGGCGGGCCAGGGAGTTTCTGGAAATGGTGCTAACCCAACAACAAGCTTATTCTCACAGCCGTGAGAGGATTCACTCCACCTCTCGCCCAAGCCGGAGTTATACTAGGCACTTGGATGAACCGGCTGTGTCAAGCAGCGCGCGAAGACGCAACCCGCCACGGAGGGATGATCTGGCAGGGGGAGATGCGAACGCTCAGAACATAGTGGATCAGGGCAGGCAGCGTCGGGAGGCCGAGTTAGTAGCACAATACGAAGCCCGTCGGCCAACGCCGGTTCGTCCTTCTACCTCAGTTGAACCGGGGGTTATGTCTAGCTCCTTGGGAGTACCTTGCCTTGTTCCCGCTTTACGCAACGTAAAACTGCCCAAGGATTTCAAAGGACCGCGCAAGGTGCCCAACTATACCACAGACTTATCCCCTGAGACATGGGTTGAAAGCTATGAGATGGCAATGGAGATGCTGGATGTAGATGATGCAGCGTGCGCTAAGTACTTCACTATGATGTTGGAGGGCACATGTCGCACTTGGCTGAAAAGCTTGCCACCCAATTCCATCAGATCATGGGCTGAACTACGTCGCCGGTTTATCAATAACTTCAAAGATACATGCAAACAACCGATGTCTATCGTCGATCTAGCTGTCTGTGTTCAGGGGGAGCACGAGTCAACCAGCCATTGGGTGCGTCGAGTGTCGGAGATCCTACATTCTTCCAACAGCATCAACCCGGGCACAACAGTGATAACCTTGGAAGGCAACTGCCGGTTTGAGCCTCTGAAACTGAAGTTGGGACGACTCAAACGTAATTGTGATGACATGGGGACAATTATGGGCACTTTGGTGAAATATGCAGATTCAGATAGTGCAAAGTACCCAGATTTTGATGATGAGAAATCAGGGAAAGCGAAGAAGAGTGGTAAAGCGCCACAGCCCAACCCGGCGAATCAAGTATACAACGGTAAGCGTAAAGCGGATGGTAATTCAGATTTTGTGGCTAACACCAATGCTCAGGAGAACGGCCAGCGCCGCAAGGGTAGACCGCCCCCATGAAATGGGAGGCCGCCTATTAATCTGGAACACCAGATGAACATACCCTGCCCAAGGCACGGCACGGCGGAAAAGCCAGCTACACACCTCTGGAAGGACTGTTTTATTATGAAGGAAATCATGAACCGGTCTCAGTATGATCATGGACCGTCTGGCGGATCAGGCCCTGGTTTTCACGGGCCGGGTTATCAAGGCGGTGGATCCGGTTCAGGGTTCCAAGGTAATAACAGCAACCACAACGAGCACAATCAGCATAACCAGCAGCACGGCCAAGGCGGTTATAACAATCAGGGAAATCAACAACAGCAGTAGTCCGGATATTAGAGTAATCCGAAGCAGTTGAGCAGTGGGCAGTATCATGTCTTCACCACGAGCTTATGTAAATGTGATCAAAAGGTTTACAAGAAGGCAGTACATTCTGTTGAACCGGCGGTGCCGCGCTACCTGCGTTGGTCAGAACAGCCATTGTGTGGAGTCGAGAGGATCATCCGCCCCGGGTTGATAATCCGGGTCAGCTGGCTTTAGTTGTGGCACCTCAGGTGAGTGGCTATAAGTTTACCAAGGTGCTTATGGACGGAGGCAGCAGCATCAATATTCTATACTACGAGACTTTTCGATGCATGGGACTGACAGATAAGAAGCTTCGGCAATCCAACACAGTTTTTCATGGCGTGGTGCCTGGTAAATCGGCATATCCAGTTGATAAGATAGACTTGGAGGTCACTTTTGGAGATGAGCATGATTCCAGGTCTGAGACTTTGACCTTTGAAGTGGTAAAGATCAAGAGCCCGTATCACGCCCTGTTCGGGCGGCCGGTTTACGCTAAGTTCATGGCGAGGCCTTGTTATGTTTATATACAACTTAAAATGCCGGGCCATAAGGGAACCATTACGGTCCATGGGAGCCCCAAGGTTGCTTTGGAGTGCGAAGAAGGTGATGCAGCTTATGCTGAGGCGGTTTGTGCAACTGAGGAGCTGAAGTTTTATAAAGATAATGTTGATCCGGCAGATATGTCTCCGTTGAAAAAGCCAACCATGGAGCATGATCCGGCCTTGAAGTTCAAATCAGCTGAAGAGACCAAGCAGGTTGACTTTGTTCCTGGTGATTCATCTAAGCAGTTCACCATCAGTGCTAACCTAGATCCAAAATAGGAAAACGCGCTCATCGAGTTCATCCGTGAGAATCGGGACATTTTTGCATGGAAACCTTCTGACATGCCGGGTGTACCGAGGGAACTCGCTGAGCACACTCTCAATATTGATCCTAAGTTTAAACCGGTTAAACAATTTCTGTGCCGCTTCAATGAAGAAAGGCGCAAGGCTATTGGTGAAGAAGTGGCTAGGCTCTTGGCGGCAGGCTTTATAATTGAGGTGTTTCATCCAGAGTGGTTGGCTAATCCGGTGCTGGTTCTTAAGAAAAATGGCACTTGACGAATGTGTGTTGATTACACATATCTGAACAAGGCTTGCCCAGTTGATCCCTTTGCCCTCCCCCGTATTGATCAGATCATTGATGCTATGGCAGGTTGCGAGCGCCTAAGTTTTTTGGACGCATATTCAGGTTATCATCAGATCAAAATGGCAGTTAAGGACCAGGAAAAGACGGCCTTTATAACTCCCTTTGGAGCCTTCTGCTATGTATCTATGCCATTTGGGCTTAAGAGTGCCCAGGCGACCTATCAGTGTTGTGTGCAGAACTGCCTTCATGGACAGATTGGGCGGAATGTTCATGCGTATGTGGATGACATTGTGGTGAAATCCAGGAAGGATGAAACATTAATCACAGACTTCAAAGAAACCTTCGATAATATCCGGGTTTACAAAATGATGCTTAATCCGGACAAACGTGTTTTTGGTGTTCCGGCAGGCAAGCTCCTGGGTTTTCTGGTATCAAACAGGGGAATCGAAGCTAATCCAGAAAAGATCAAGGCGATTACATCCTTGGCTAAACTGGCGTGCATCAACGATGTCCAATGTTTGGCGGGCCGCATTGCGGCGCTTAGCCGGTTTATCAGCCATTTGGGGGAGAAGGCCATCCCGCTTTATCAGATGATGAAAAAGTCAGATCGCTTTGTCTGGAGTGATGCTGCTGAGGCTGCATTTGAAGATTTGAAGAAGCAATTAGCGGAGCCGCCGGTCCTTGCTGCCCTAGTTGATAATGAGCCGTTATTACTATATGTGGTTGCTAATGCCCGGGCAGTGAGCATTGCCATTGTGGTAGACCGCAAGGAGGCAGGAAAGGAATATCCGGTTCAACGACCGGCTTACTACATCAGTGAGGTACTCATTGAGTCCAAGCAGAGATACCCGCATTGGCAGAAGTTGGTATATGGAGTTTTCATGGCAAACCAGAAGCTGAAGCAATACTTTCAAGGTCACCCAATCACTGTGGTCAGTTCAGCTCCTCTGGGGAATATAATCCAGAACAGAGAGGCGACTGGCCGAGTCGCAAAGTGGGCCATTGAGCTTAGCCCTCACGGATTGAAGTATGTGCCCCGTACTGCGATAAAATCCCAAGCATTGGTAGACTTCATCAACGATTAATCAGAGTTGCAAGCACCAGAGGAAAAGCTAGATCACACATATTGGACTATTCACTTTGATGGATCCAGGCAATTGGAGGGCTCGGGGGTTGGAGTCGTATTAACTTCCCCACGAGGTGATAAGTTTTGTTATGTCCTCCGTTTAATGTTCCCTTGTACTAACAATGCAACTGAGTATGAAGCTCTCCTCCATGGGCTACGGATGGCTAAAGAGATGAATTTAAGCCGGGTTAAATGTTTCGGTGATTCGGACATGGTGGCTCAACAGGTGTCTGGTAAGTGGGACTCCAAAGATCCACTTATGGCAGCATATCGATGAGAGGTAGACGTTGTTGCTGGACACTTCAAGGGTTATCAAGTGGACCATATAGACCAGCGAAAGAATGAAGCGGCTGATGCGTTAAGCCAGCTAGGTTCTCAACGTAAGCCGGTTCCACCGAATGTTTTTCTGGACGTATTGCACAGTCCGTCGGTGAAATTGCCCTCAGAGGAAGATTTGGCTGTTCCTGATCCGGAGGCTCAATTGGTGGTGGCACTTCATGTTATTCCGGATTGGACGCTCCCTTACCTGGCGTACATGAACCGAGGTGAGTTACCACAGTACGAAGTCTTGGCTAGACAGATAGTCCGGCGATCCAAGTCAATGACTATTTTCAATGGAGAACTACATCATTGCAGCGTCTCTGGGGCGTTTCAACATTGTGTGTCACCAGATGAAGGTCGTGATATTCTTAGAGAGATCCACGAAGGAGATTGTGGTCATCATGCCGGTTCAAAATCTTTGGTGGCTAAAGCTTTTCGTCATGGGTTCTACTGGTTGACGGCTCATGCCGACGTAGAGGACCTGGTCAGAAAATGTGATGCTTGCCAGAAATTCTCACGGCGCGCTCATATACCGGCTCAGGAGTTGAGGATGATTCCAATTACTTGGCCGTTTGTGACTTGGGGGCTTGACATGGTCGGACCCTTCAAGAGATCCCTAGATAAGAAGACCCACCTCTTGGTGGCGGTGGATAAGTTTACCAAATGGATTGAAGTGGAACCAGACAGCAAGTGTGATGCAGCAACGGCGGTTCAGTTCATCAAAAAGGTGATTTTCCGGTTTGGCTTTCCACACAGCATTATAACTGATAATGGTACCAATCTGTCCAAGGGGGCTATGGAGGAATTCTGTCAACGATAGCACATCCGCCTTGATGTATCATCAGTAGCTCACCCTCAGTCTAATGGTCAAGCTGAAAGAGCCAATCAAGAGATCTTGAGAGGCATTAAACCCCGGCTTATGGTCCCTTTGCAGAGGACACCGGGTTGTTGGGTGGAGGAATTACCCTCCGTGTTATGGAGCATCAACACTATACCTAACATATCTACAGGGTACACGCCTTTCTTCATGGTATATGGAGCTGAAGCGGTCCTCCCTAGTGATATCCGTCATGATTCGCCGCGAGTGGCGGCTTATGTCGAAACTGATAACGAAAGGGCACGGCAGGATGCATTAGACCGGCTGGATGAGGAACGGGACACGGCAGCAGCTCGATCGGTGATTTATCAGCAAGATCTGCGCCGGTACCACAGTCGCCGGGTTAAAACCAGAACGTTTCAAGAAGGAGATCTGGTGCTCCGGCTCATCCAAGACCAAACAGACATGCACAAGTTATCCCCGCCTTGGGAAGGACCCTTTGTGGTCAGCAAGAACCTGCACAACGGATCATACTACCTCGTGGATGTTCGAGAACGTAAGGACTCGCGTACTGCGGAGGAGGAGACCCGACGGCCGTGGAACATCGCTCTTCTTCGACCTTACTACACCTGAGCTATAGGCTCCGCTTTATGTATATATATTTGCAATGTATATATTATGATCAATATAATAAACCAGCGTCCCCGATAAAGTGGGGTATCAGCCGCCTTTTTTCATAAGAGTTTGTCACATGGGGGCTTCTGTGTGCAAGGGAGTTCCTATGGCCTCTTAAACCGGCGGTCACGTCAAGGCCATCATAAGAGCATAGCTCTGGTTGCTTCGGCAATCCCTACATGATGAGGGGCAAAAGAGAGTTTTGATGCCTAGCACAACTCAAACATAGGTCCCGACGAGCATAGCTCAAATGCTACCTGGGGGCTCCTGATGCATAGCATCAACGAGTTGACAACCCTTGTAGTAGGCTATCAAGCCATGGCTTGGAAGCCTGGTGTATACACCTAAAACCCCGGATTAGCCTGCCTGCATTAAGTAAGTCACTCCGCCCAGGTAAACCTGGTACGACCCGTCGAACGTATACACAAGTCAATCTTTACAGACCCTGAACTTGGTAACGTTAAATTGATGATCATCGAGTGTTTACACAAGTCAATCTTCACAGACCCTGAACTTGGTAACATTAACATTGATGTTTCGTTAAGGATTGAGGACCATCTTAACAGGCTTTGTGAAATGGTTAATGACAGTAGCCTGGCAGCTCATAAAAAGCCTCGAATTTGGAGCCTGGCAGCTCGTAAAAAGCCTCAACTACACGGTCTTATTTGCCCAAAAATTTCTTTTTTTGATTTTTTATACAAATTTTTTATCCTCAAGGTCATTGGTGTTCATCCAAGTCCATTGCTTCAGGGAGTGGATGACTATAAGTTGCCACTACACCTGCGTTTACAGAGCCTTAGTCTGGTTTGATTATACAACACCAGTACTGCCTACATTTAAACCGCAGTTTATCATAACCCGGTTCGGTCCCATCATGAACCAGCAAATGATCAAGGGAGTCATCAATACTTGCATCTTGGATCATTATCTTTGCTATCAACTATTGATTAAGGTTAATTGTGACACACTTAATCACAGGTATGATACATAACATTATATTTTATACACGGTTCAGGTTATGAACTTAGACCATGTGTTTGGGCATTATGACCCGTCCGGCGATAAACCACCAGGACACTTTAAACATTGTTTTATGCAGAAGCAGGTGGAGTAAACCGTAAAAGGCATTATAAGCAAATAATTATGAAGTCGCAAACTGAAGCAATTTCATACAAAGGGCAGTGCGAGACAACATAAAGTATTTCAGCTACCCTATTACAAGGCGCTGGATAGCCCAAACCAATATCAGTTTTTTCCTCAAGTACTCGGCCATAAAATTTAAACCGGCACCGGCTCAGGATTCCGCGTCAGCCTGATGTGAAGGTTGTGGATCAACTTGCTCCGGTTCATCGACGGTCTCTTCCAGCTGCTGGAAGTCAGTGGTTCTCCAATCAATCTTGGTCAGCGCTCGGAAATAAACTTCATCGTTCACGAGTTCAGACGGATCAATTTCAGGAGCAAAAGTGTGCTTACGGACGGGTGGAATAAGATTTTCAATCTCATAAGCCGGAAGCTCGGCCCGCACGTTCTCAGTGTTGTATGCCGGATGATAACGAGACAAATCAACCTCATCAGACAGTTTGCTGGCCAGAGGCCGCATTTCCTTCGTCAGAGCGCGCAAATCATTGTCTCTGAAAGCTGATCTGTCCTCCTTCATGCTCGGATAGCCATTCATTGCTTCTGTCGGCTCAAAGTCAGGCACCCAAGCTTTCGCTTGAGTTAGGGCCCTCAGAGCACCGACCCATGCAGAAGATTTCTTCAGTTCTATAAGGCGGGCAGGTAGAATGGATAATTTCTCCAAAGTACCCTGGATTGTTGTGGGAGCCGGTTTATTGTGCGAGGCAGCACAGACAATCCTCTGGGCACCGGAATATAGCTGCTCTACCAGGGTATATGTGGCCTTCAACTTTCTCTGCATATCATTGCCAAGATGAGCAATACGTTTTCCTGCATCAAAAAAGTATGAGTTAAACCGAAAAGGGACAGGAGTGCAATATTCAGGGCTATGATAACAACACTTACCAAAAATAGAAGTTGTCATGGCGTTAATCTGCTGCTTTAATCCGAACAATTCTTCTGCCACCGGATTAAGAGCAGCCTCTGCATCAGTGGCCCTCTTCTCCAAGATAGCTTTCTCCGCATCCCAATCTGACCGTTCTTTTTCAAAGTCTTGCTTCAGCTTTTCTATGTTTGCTAAAGCAAGGGTCAGTTCGTCTTGGACTTTGATGGCAGCTGTTTCTTGGAACTTCAAAGTATCTCGAAGCTCGGTCACTTCAGAAATCTTCCAGTTTAAGTCAGTCTGCCAAGAGGAAAGCACATTATATATTCATGAGACATTTTTTCAGAAAAGTCCCAAGCGCATAACAAGTTATACACTTGACACTTGGGGGCTAATGTGTATTTGCAGTTAACCAGACCTTTTCCAGTCAAGTCCCAAGCACATAACAAGTTATATACTTGGCACTTGGGGGCTAATGTGACATTGTTCAGAGCAGAATACAAGTTGAAGTCCCGGTTCATCCTAAAGGAGTAAACCGGCCCTTGGGGACTACACATGTGCAAAACAAACTATCTACTGGATCTACTCAAGTCGCGGTTCACCCTAAAGTGCTAAACCGGCACTTGGGGGCTACGACGGAGTAAAGACAGGCTACGAGAAATAAGCAGGAATAGAGTGCAAGTCAATAAGCAGATAGATTACCTCATAGCGTTCCTTCATCATATTTACCAAGCCGGCTTCATGATCACGGCTGGTGTACAGCCGGTTTAGATAGCTGGAATGGAGTTCTTGGGCGCTGAGCTGAGCATAACTGGACAAATTAGTACTCCATTTTCCTTTGTCCTTGCTGGGAACTTCATCCTTGGAAGTATGCTTGGACAAAGCGATAGGCTCACCAGGAGTAGTATAGCCAACCCCAGTGATTTCAACATCTTCAGTTGAAGCGGCCGTTTGCTTAGTCGGACTAGCAGGAGCAGTGTTGGCTTGGGCAGGAATCGCCGGTTCAAGGTCACGATCCATTGGACCACTCCCCTGATCAACAAAGACCTCGTGATCCATGGGAGGAGGATCATCATGCAGAATATCAGCATTGTCTTCAGAGGGTTCAGCAAATTCAGGATCTTTCACCGGTTCGGGAATGGCGTTATCAACTGCGGTTTATTTTGCTTAGCCTTTTTACTAGGCCTGGGTTTACTGCGAAAGTTAAAAGATGGCGGAAATCAGAAAAGCCAAGACAGAAGTTAAACCGACCAAGTGAAAAACAAACTTACCCAGGAACAATTTTGAGAGGAGGAATCTGCGTGGCTGTTGATTCGCCAGAATATGAATGAGGAGTTTCCTGATAATTCGAATCAGACGGATTAAGAGGTTGTCGAATAAGACCTGCATTAGGATAAAGAACGTCTGGAGTGTGTAAAACCTCGGAACGACGCCTCCGAGCTGGAGTGTGTGTTAATCCGGTAGACTCAATGGCGTGGCCAATGCGCCGCGTGGTGCAGCGAGCTTCGTGTTGCTGTTTCTTCAAAAGAAAGTTTGGGTCCAAGTAAGCGAAAGGATGAGAAAACTGTACTTTCCGGCTTGCTCGACGAATTTTTGGAGTTGGCAGAGGTTCTGAACCGGAAGAAAGAGTAATTACCTCAACATCATCCGCTTTGCTGCCTTCAGCGCGTCCCTGGGTACGGTCATTGTTAGTAAATACAGATAAGAAAAAGTCAAAGAAATCCAGAGAATCAGGTAGTACCTCGGAGGCCGGTTCATCATCTTCCGGATTGGATCCAGACGCGCCAGTGGTTTTCTTTTTTACGGCCTTCTTAATAGCCTTGGTTTTTTGGCGAGGCACCTTCGCCGGTTTATCCTGGGCCTTCCTCTTCCAGAATGGATCATTGCCCTGTTGAAAAAATGAAGACATTCAAAAGATGAGTACTGAAGACGGATTACAACAAAGCAAAGCAATATGAGAGAATTTTTTACCGATGGCGGTTTGTTGAGTGCGCAGAAGGGAGCCAATCCGGTTTGACTGCAAGCTTCTATAGGTTCGTTCAGCAGTTTCTTGACGGATTCGTTGATCTCGTTTTCTGATAGCACCGCCTCTGTATGGTGCAAAGGATCTTTGGGGTTCCCAGTATACTCACACACTAAACCGGAGCGCCGGCTTAGCGGGAGAATACTCCAAGAAATCCAGCAGTGGACAAAGTCAACCCCTATCAAACCGTTGGCCGTAAAAGCCCTGAGCTTTGAGAGCCGAGGAGCGTAACGAACTCGTTCCTGTGCACTTAGCCGCTATGGAAAGGGGTGGTTCTCCGAAAGACGGTGGGAGCGATAACCCGGCAATGGATTCTCATCTTCCGGGGAAGTATCTAAGCAGTAGAACCAAGTCTGATTCCACTCTTTTGGATGGCTGTGGAGACTAGCATGAGGAAAACTAACATCCTTCCTTTTCTGAATAGACATCCCGCCGAGTTCAGTGTTTGGACCGTCATGAAATTATGTGCGACAGTTTAAATGAAAAAAATCCCGGAACAACTCAACTAACGGCTCCTCTTGCAGATATGCTTCACAAAAAACTTGGAAGTTGCAAATGTTGGACACAGAGTTGGGACCAATATCTTGCGGATGAAGTTGGAAATTGGCTAGCACATCACAGAAGAACTTCGACTCGGGAGGATTAAATCCCCGGGCTAAGTGATCAAGAAAGACGACAACTTCTCCCTCTTTGGGCTCTAGAGGACATTCTGATCCGGGGACCTTCCAGTGAAGGAAATTTTTTGGGCCTAAAGCACCAATTTCATCCAGTTTCTCCAAATCCTCCTCAGTAACCCGGGATTAGACCCAGTTGCAGGAGGTAAATTGCTTGGCTTGAGTGGCCATTTTTGAAAGGAAGTCTGAAAATATAATGGAGAGCCGGTATATGATCTAAGCAAGTGTAAACCGACAGCATCTCTAAAGGTACTTGTTTAAACGGCGGTTTAGGCAGGGGCCTAATGGTATCTACTGGATTAAAATGTCTGGAACAACTAAAACAATGGCATCTACCGGATTATAATGTCTGAAAAAGCTAAACCGCCAACAAAGGTATACAAGATACATATCTGAAGTTATAAAGAAACAGTTTTCGCACAGATAGTCATGAAAATATGGATCTATAGCATACTGGAAATTCAGAAATATGCAATTTATATTCGACAAACGCGACGAAGGCTCTAGCAGATGCAATCTAAACTAGTAATACTCGGAAAGATAAAGGCATTACGAAGAAGCGGAGTTACTCCTACAGCTATCAAACAGGAGAGTCAGATCTACGCTAAAACTATCGGGATATGGCGAAGAACTTTGAAGAACAGTGTCTACCTGCAAGCTCGTATGAAGAAGAAACCCTAACGAGATCTAGGGGCGGGATGAGAAGGAAACTTACCAGAGCAAACGAGTGCGGAGGCGCACCGGAGTTCTCTGGTCTGATCAGGTTGATGCAGCGGCCAACTTGACGAAGAACCGAAGGTCGACGGCGGTGGCGGAACTTGAGCTCGAGAGGGCGCAAGGAAGAAGAGGCAAGGGGGGGGGAATGGAATACCCCTCTGCCCTATTTATAAGCCGCAAAAATGAAACGGCAGGCGCGGGAATCAAGGAGCCAAAAAAGCGGATATGGCAAGATACTGTTGCCTCGATCTCCAGCTTTTAATGAATGAAAGATAAAAAAACAGGTATAAGTGTAAGTGGGCAAATGACGACACGACGATTTAATGCGATCTGGGAAGATGACATCACGCCGGTTTATGAAGCACTTGAAGCTGCGGAAGGGGAAATATGTACAAGATGTTGAAGATTGACATGAACAGGTTCAAATCAATCTGGGGCCTAATGTCAGGGATATTACTACCAGGTATACACCGCCCAGGAGGGGCCGGTTTATGCCTATCGAGATTATTCTTACTAAAGCCCAGCAGAGCATGGAGCAAGATGTTTTAGCCCAGGAAGCTTAGAGCCCAAGTGTTAGGGCCCATAATTTGTAAACTGCCATACTGCGGATAACTTGTGATGTAAGATATGAAGGATAGAGGCCGAGCCGGACACGTGTATGAGCCGGCCTCGGGATTCTGTAAACCGGACCAGGCGTCACCTCATGTATATAAAGGGACGACCCGGCGACGGTTCAAGGGCACAGAACAACAGTTAGAGACACAGGTAAAGCGGATTCGCCCCCTGGTCATCGAAACCCTAGCAATATTACACCAAACTAGACGTAGGCTTTTACCTTCATCGAAGGGGCCGAACTAGTATAAAAACCTTGCGTCCTTGTCCGCTTTAACCCCTTTAAGCTAACCCGTAGCTATGGCCTCACGACTAAGTCCTTTTGCAAGGACATCTGCCGTGACAAAACCATGACAGTAATGCTGTGTCCGAACACCGTAACCGTAATTTATTAGATATGGTGCGATCTATGATGTCTCTTACTAATTTACCACTATCGTTTTGGGGTTATGCTTTAGAGACAACTGCATTCACGTTAAATAGGGCACCATCTAAATCCGTTGAGACGACGCCTTATGAACTGTGGTTTGGCAAGAAACCAAAGTTATCATTTCTTAAAGTTTGGGGCTGCGATGCTTATGTGAAAAAGCTTCAACCTGATAAGCTCGAACCCAAGCCGAAGAAATATGTCTTCACAGGATACCCAAAGGAGACTGTTGGGTACACCTTCTATCACAGATCCAAAGGCAAGATATTCGTTGCTAAAAATGGATCCTTTCTAGAGAAGGAGTTTCTCTCGAAAGAAGAGAGTGGGAGGAAAGTATAACTTGATGAGGTAATTGTACCTTCTCCCGAATTGGAAAGTAGCACATCACATAAACTAGTTCCAGTGATACCTACACCAATTAGTGAGGAAGCTAATGATGATGATCATGAAACTTCGGATCAAGTTACTACTGAACCTCGTAGGTCAACCAGAGTACGTTCCGCACCAGAGTTGTACGGTAACCCAGTTCTGTTAGTCATGTTACTAAACCATGATGAACCTACGAACTATGAGGAAGCGATGATGAGCCCAGATTCCGCAAAACGGCTTGAGGCCATGAAATCTGAGATGGGATCCATGTATGAGAACAAAGTATGGACTTTGGTTGACTTGCCCGATGATCGGCAAGCCATCGAAAATAAATGGATCTTCAAGAGGAAGACCGACGCTGACGGTAATATTACTGTCTACAAAGCTCGAATTGTCGCGAAAGGTTTTCGAAAAGTTCAAGGAGTTGACTACGATGAGACTTTCTCACCCGTAGCGATGCTTAAGTCTGTCCAAATCATGTTAGCAATTGCCGCATTTTATGATTATGAAATATGGCAAATGGATATCAAAACTGCATTCCTAAATGGATACCTCAAAGAGGATTGGATATGATGCAACCAGAAGGTTTTGTCGATCCTAAAGGTGCTAACAAAGTGTGCAAGCTCCAGCGATCCATCTATGGACTGGTGCAAGCATCTCGGAGTTGGAATATACGCTTTGATGAGGTGATCAAAGCGTATGGTTTTATACAAACTTTTGGAGAAGCCTGCATTTCTGATATTATATTGTAATGCCCAGGATGGGACTATACCTCCTACATGTCGAGGCACGACTTAAAGGTATAAGCCCATTCTGGAATGATCGCAAGTTCGATATCTTTGCACATCTCATGTAAAAATAGGGATGAAAGGGAAAAAGATAGTTGGCTTACACTCGCCACGTCACACAAATCATTACATAGCCAAACATCATTCAAATAACATCACAACCCGTCTACGGGTGAAGATCCAAATGAAAGATACCAAACATACATAAAGCCACAGGTCTGAATCGCCCCTAGTAGAAACCACTACTGATCGTCGGGATAGTGCACATAGTAATGGCTACGGTCCTCGTCGTACTCCCAGATTAACTCTGTGCCGTCACCTGAATAGCTCACCATAGTACCTGCATCTGGTGTGGTGAAGAATCTGTGAGCCACAGAGGACTCAGCAATCCCGTTCCCGGGTAACACAACTATCCAAGCCTTGGGTGTGGAACAAGGCTGAATAAAGAATAAGAGGTTGCAGCAGCACTAGCACTAACTTACGTAAAAGAGAGCGAGAAGAGAAGTGCCTCGGACGATAAGATGATCACGAAGTGATCCTAGCTAAAACACGTCAAACATAACCCCACCGTGTTCACTTTCCGAACCCCTTTCGGAAAATGACCGTCACGGTACTCACGCTGGTAGTGTGTTCTGAACAATGTGTCAAGTTTTCTACAACCGGATATTAACAAATTCCCATCTGCCACATAACCGCGGGCACGGCTTTCGAAAGTTCAAAACCCTGCAGGGGTGTTCCAACTTGGCCCATGACAAGCCCACGATCCGCGGAGTCGCAACTCCAAGGTGGGAAGGCCCGAGTATCCTCGGAATCTCGTGCTCAAGATACTCCGACTAAGGTAAGACTAATCCAGCAAATCCTCCCGGCGTGCCGACACCCTGACAGTAGCCGCGCGTATCTAGTCTCAGGCCACGACCGGATGAGCACAACGTAGAGTGACCAAAAACCCAAGTTGCCAAGGGGGGTACCGCACACGACTCTAGTTTGGACCAACACTCAAATCGAGCACTGGCCCAGGGGGGTTGAATTAATTAATCCTCGGGTTAATTACTCCCTCGGCAAGTTTTTAGTTGTTTAGGCAAATAGTACCAATGTTGGGACTTGCTGGAAAAGACTTAGCACTTAGCGGTTTATCGAGGGGGTCCCATAACCCCAACCGTGTGAGGAACGCATAATCAAGGAACATAACACCGGTTTCTACGGTTCCTAGGGCGGCATGAGTGGAACAAATCACCAAGCAAGAGGCTTAGCCTTCCACCCATTACCAATATATAGATGATTTAATTAAAGAGTTAATATAGTGTGATATCCCAACAAGCTTCAACAAGAAGCAAGAATCTTCAAATCTTCTCCTACAACTAGTAATGCTATAAGAGGGGCTGAGCGAAGCTTACTTAGCCAATCAAAGGTTTGCATAGGTAGGGTGGTTAGACAGATTCATGGTTACAATAGGAAGCTGACAGGAAAACATGGGCATCGAGGCAATAAGCTAAAGAGCGAGACTTCTAGCAATAGGCAAAGATAGTAATGTTATCTGGGTCAGGTCATCTTGCCTGTAGAGTCGTCGATGGGATCGTAAGGGGGCTCCTCATTCTCAACCTCGGTAGTAGCCTCATTCTCGTACTCGTACTCGGCTTCCGGCTCTACCTAACACAAAACACACGAGACGAAAATCAAACAAGATGCACTGCGCAAACTACAGGATGCATGGCTGATGCACTAAGGAAGCACTGCAGATGCACTTAGGATGCACAAAAAGACAACATAGGAAACACAGAGATACAGCACAAGGAACATGACAATGTGCATCAAGCAAGATACTTCAAAACATGTTAACAAGAGGATATTATGAAACTACATGCAAAATCACACAAGTTTCATATAGGACTTGCTCAAAACGGAGCAACGGGCTAAAATATACACCCGAAACAAGAAACAAAGCAAAGCTGAACTTTACAGCCACATAGCAACTTCGGAGCAAGAAACATATATTCTACAGCACTCAAACATCATGACAAGAAGCATGGACATGAAGTAGACATATCCTACAGCAAACAATTCCATTGGAGCATCTCCATAGGAGGCACGGATCAATAGCAACAAGCTATAACATTTTGAACATGACAACAAAAACCTGACAGCAGTAATTTATAGCAACTTGGGAGCAAGAATTAATTATGCTACAGCCACCCAAAAGAGCATGTGAGAGCATGAATGGATAGCCAACAACATCTACAACAAGGAATCATCAATAGTCACCCCAAAACTAGCATGGATTTGCCTAGAACAACAAGCAAACATGGCATCTGGAAATTACAGATTCCAGACTTAGTGAAATTTCACTAAGTGTTAAAACAGCAGTGTTATCATGGCATGTTTGTGAGCAAGTTTAAGTCACCTCAAAGCATAACATGGCAAGTGGTTTGCACCACAGCAAAGCACACATGATGGGGAATCCAAAACATATGAGCATGCAACAAGGGGACAACCACATCAATAGCAACGAGCTCCTCAACTAGGCATCTCGTATCAAGTTTAACAACCTAACAGCCACAAGCACTTTTGCAAAGGAGATAAACATGGCAATATGAAATCTATCATGCAAGCTAAAGCAACCAACATGTAGAGCATCTCATGATGAACATGTGGACATATCATTTGCTTCATTTGGATAAACATGCATCAAGTTATCACATCTCAAACATGGCATGAAAACAACTAATAGCAGCAGTTTATAACAAGTAGCATTCTTCTCATGAAGATTAAGACATCTAGATGGACTCAAACATGCATGGCACAATGGAACAAAACATAGTACATGTCACCACGATCATTTTGACATATCATATGCACAAAACGGACATGCACAGTAAAAGATATCCTCATCACAAAAATGCATCAGACACTGAAAAATCTAACACTTACCAGAGAAAACGAAGTCAACCTGCGGGTCAACGGGGCGGATCTAGATCGGGTCGCGGGCGGTCAACGGGCAAACGGGTGGCCCCGATCGGATCTGGCGCTGGATCCCTTCGAAGCAGCGGCGGCTGGCTGTGGGGCCTTCGCTGCGGCGGCCGGCGGCAGCTCGCGGTGGCCGGCGGGAGGCGGCCGGCGGCGAGGGGTGGCCAGAGGAGGTGGCCGGCGGCGGCCTGGCACTTGCGGCGGCGGCGGTCGGCTGCTGGGCCGGCGGCGATGCGAGCCGAGGAGCTCGGGCGGCGCGGTGGCCTGAGCCCCGGCGGCGACGGGCGGCTGCTCCGGCGCGTGCGGGTGGCGGCGCGGCGGCCGGGAGCGGGGCGCGGCGGAGACGAGGAGGCTGGCGGTGGCTCGGATCTGGCCCGGATCGCGGCGGCGGCGGGCCGGCGCTGGGCCCCTCGGGCCCACGCGGCGGGGTGGAGGCACTGAGCGGCGGGCGTGGAAGCACTACGCGGCGGCGATGGAAGCACTACGCGGCGGCGATGGAAGCACTAGGGTTTTGGACGCAAAATTGGAGGGGGTGGACGTTTATATAGGCACAAGGAGCTAGGGTAGTCCAAATGAGGAGAGGTTTTCGGCCACGAGATCACAATCGAACGGCCTAGATGATGGGAAGGGTTTGAGCTGGGTTGGTTGGCTGTTGGAGGGGGGTCTTGGGCCTCAAAGAGGAGGTACTTTTAGCCCATAAGGATAGCTGTTGGAGTACCAAACGAACTCCAAACGCGACAAAACTTGACAGGCAGGTTACACGTATCAAAACAACATCGCACGACAAGTCTCACGCCACTCCGGAAACGTTACACGGCCAAACGCAAAAGAAGGACTCGGGGAAGCCACGGGCACGTGTGAGGGCATCAGAACTCGAAACGGACAACGGGAAGAAACGAGTGAGACCGGATGCAAACGACAACACAATGCAATGCAATGCACATGAAAACATGACATGGATGAATGCACACACGCACACGACAAAACGAAGAAAACCCGAAAAGACGAAGAACCCGGAATGGAACTGATGAAGCCAAAGTTATATATTGCCAAAAAGGGAAAGTATTACATCCGGGGCATTACAAACTCTCCTCTACTACGAAAAGATCTCGTCCCGAGATCTAGGACTGGAAGAAGGAAGGGTACTCGGAACGAAGATGATCTTCTTGTTCCCACGTAGCTGCTCGGTCGGTATGGTGTGACCACTTGACTTTCAAGAACTTGATTGACTTGTTGCGGGTCTTGCGCTCAGTTTCTTCGAGAATAGCAATGGGATGCTCTCGGTAAGACAAGTCTTGTTGAAGATCAATCTCCTCAAACGGAATGGTGCGTTCAGGTGTCTTGAAGCACTTGCGGAGTTGAGACACGTGAAACACATCATGAACATTAGCGAAGTTGGAAGGGAGCTCAAGTTGATAGGCTAGATCGCCTCTTTTGCCAAGGATCTTGAAAGGGCCCACGTATCTAGGAGCAAGCTTTCCTTTGATACCGAATCTTTGGGTGCCTTTCATAGGAGAAACATGGAGATAGACATGATCCCCAATGTTGAAGGCCAAATCACGATGCTTGCAGTCATAGTAGCTCTTCTGACGCGACTGAGCGGCCTTGAGATTCTCACGTATGACTTTGCACATTTCTTCGGCTTCTGAGATCAAGTCATTGCCAAGAAGTTGACGTTCACCAGTCTCGGATCAGTTGAGAGGGGTACGGCACTTTCTGCCATAGAGGATTTCAAACGGAGCTTTGCCTGCACTTGCTTGGAAACTGTTGTTGTAAGAGAACTCGGCAAACGAAAGGCAATCTTCCCACTTCATGCCAAAAGATATGACACAGGCTCTGAGCATGTCTTCTAGAATCTGATTCACTCTCTCGACTTGACCACTAGTCTGAGGGTGAAATGCAGTGCTGAAACGGATCTTAGTGCCCATGGCAGACTGAAAGGAGTCCCAGAACTTGGAAGTGAACAAACTTCCACGGTCTGAGGAGATAACTTGAGGAATGCCATGTAAGGACACAATTCTGGAAGTGTACAACTCTGCCAGTTGAGCTGCATTGATGGATTCTTTGACTGGAAGGAAGTGAGCGACTTTGGTAAGCTTGTCAATCACCACAAAGATAGAATCATTCCCTTTCTTGGACTTGGGAAAGCCAGTGACGAAATCCATTTCAATGTGGTCGAATTTCCACTCGGGAATAGGAAGAGGTTGGAGAAGACCGGCTGGACGTTGATGCTCTGCCTTCACTCTTCTGCAGACATCACATTCATTCACGAATTGGGCAATCTCCCTTTTCATGCGAGTCCACCAGTAAGATTGCTTGAGGTCTTGGTACATCTTGGAACTTCCAGGATGAATCGAAAGGAGAGAGTCATGTGCTTCGTTCATTATGAGCTTCCTGAGATCACCCTTGGGAACCACAAGTCTGTCCTCAAAGAACAAGGTATCTCTCTCATCAACGCGATAGCACTTGTATTTGGGAGTACCCTTTGCAATACCATGTTTCACTTTCTGCACCATAGCATCACTGAGTTGGGCCTCACGGATCTGATCTTCCAAGGTAGGAGCAACTTGAAGATTTGCAAGAAAGCCTTGCGGAACAACTTGGAGGTTGAGCTTCTTGAATGCTTCACAAAGCTCAGGCTGGAACGGCTTGATAAGGAGACTGTTGCAATATGCCTTTCTGCTCAAAGAATCTGCAATCACATTTGCCTTTCCAGGTGTGTATTCGATGCTTGGATCATACTCTTGGATCATTTCAACCCAACGAGTCTGGCGAAGGTTAAGGTTCGGCTGTGTGAAGATGTACTTCAAGCTCTTGTGATCGGTGAAGATATTGACTTTTCTGCCCAACAGAAGGTGTCTCCACGTAATCAAAGCATGTACCACAGCTGCTAGTTCGAGATCATGTGTGGGGTAGTTCTTCTCACTTGGCTTCAGTTGACGAGAAGTGTATGCCACAATCTTCTTGTCATGCATTAGCACACCACCAAGTCCTTGAAGAGAAGCATCACAGAATACTTCGTAGGGCTTGGACTCATCTGGAGGGGTAAGAACTGGAGCAGAGATGAGCTTTTCTTTGAGAGTTTTGAATGCCACATCACAATCCGGAGACCAGTTGTACTTGACATTCTTCTGCAGCAAGTTGGAGAGAGGCTTGGCAATCTTGGAGAAGTTCTCAACGAACCTTCTGCAATAGCTAGCAAGACCAAGAAAGCTTCGGAGTTGCTTGACGTTCTGAGGAGGTTCCCAGTTGACAATTGCTTCAACTTTCTCGGGGTTCACAGCAATACCGTCAGCGGAGATGATATGGCCCAGATACAAGACCTTATCGAGCCAAAATTCGCACTTGGAGAACTTGGCATAGAACTTATGTTCACGGAGTCTGTCGACAACCAGACGGAGGTGCTTTTCGTGATCCTCTTCATTCTTGGAGAATACCAAGATGTCATCCAGATACACAAGCACAAACTCGTTGGTGTAGGGGTTGAAAATGTAGTGCATCATTCTCGAGAAGGTAGGTGGAGCATTAGCGAGGCCAAATGACATGACTGTATACTCATAGGAGCCGTAGCTCGTTCTGAAGGCAGTCTTGTCGATATCTTCTTCACGAATGCGAATTTGGTGATAACCCATTCGGAGATCGAGCTTTGAGAACACTTTTGCTCCTTTGAGCTGCTCGAACAGTTCATTGATGTTGGGGAGCGGATACTTGTTCTTTATTGTCTTCTTGTTCAATGGCCGGTAATCAACACGAAGGCGCTCCGTGCCATCTTTCTTCTTGACAAATAAGACACCACAGCCCCAAGGAGACGTGCTAGGCCTGATCAGACCCATACGCTCTTGTTCATCAAGCTGTTTCTTCAACTCCTTCAAGTCTTCGGGGGAGAGCATGTACGGACGCCGGCATGCTGGCTCAGTACCAGGCTCGAGTTCAATGACGAATTCAACTTGACGATGTGGAGGCATGCCTGGAAGCTCTTCAGGAAAAACGTCTTCGTATTCGTTTACCACCGGAATTTGAGAGATGGCATTAATCTCGCCCTTGTCATTGAGAGAGAAAAGCCTGATTGTGTTATCTCGAGAGGCGAAGATAATCACGTGTTCGTTAGGATGAGTAATCTTGACTTCCTTATTTGCATAATCAATGTGAGCATCATGCTGAGAAAGCCAATGCATCCCGAGAATAAGATCGATGTCGGAATTGCCGAGAATAACCGGATTAGCCAAAAAGCGGTAATCACCCATGCGAATAGATACATTCGGAGCAAAGTTGTTGGAGTTCATAAGCAAACCCGGAGAAAGCACAGACATCGGACTAGGCAAAGCTTGCCATGGCATATCATGTTTCAATGCAAAAGGTCTTGACATGAAAGAATGTGATGCACCTGAATCAAACAAGACTTTTGCAGGAATAGAGTTAACTGGAAGGTTACCAAGTATCACATCTGAAGAATTCTCTGCTTGGGCTGCATTCATCAGATTCACTCTTGCTGACTTGGGGTTGTGCTTGACAATAGCAGTGCTGACAGGTGGAGGAGGCGGAAGGCGCCTTGGGTTGGGACACTTGTTAGCATAGTGACCCTTCTGAGTGCACTTGTTGCAAACCACTTCTGAGAGAGGACGGTAATGAGGAGCACTTGACTTGGAAGCTTGAAACTGATTCTTTGACTGGTTGCTTGGGTTGGGTGGGTGGGAGAAACCACGGCCACCAGAGTTCTTATTGTTGTTGTAGGGAGCTCGGATCACTGGAGGAGGTGGAAGCCAAAACTTCTGTTGCTTCGCGACCACTTGAGAAGATGAGGAGGAGTGAGCAGCGTCTCTGATCCTCTTTTTGGAAGCTTCCATCTTGAGCTGGGCTGCCTCTTGCTTAAGCGCCATATTATAGAATCGATCAAACTCATCAGGCTCGAACAAGGTGAGAGCAAGTTGGAGTTCATCCTTCAGACCACCACGGAACTGATAGATCTTGCTCTTGGCATCTGGGATGTCTTGCTTTGCATAGCGGGCAAGGTTCTGGAACTTGACATTATATTGGTAGACAGTCATAGAGCCTTGCTTCAGGTTGCGGAATTGCTCACGCATACCCTCGATGACACTTGTTGGAATGTGGTGAGAGCGAAAGTCCTTGCAGAAATCATCCCAGGAGATTTCGCGCCCTGCTCTGGAGTCTTTGTACTGCTGCCACCAATCAGCTGCTTGGTCCTTGAGTTGGAAGGCTGCAAACTTCACATAGTCCTCGGGCCTTACGTTACTGCACTCAAAATGCTTCTTGATATCTGTTATCCAGTCTTCAGCATCGAGAGGGTCCACGCAGTAATTGAATGCCTTTGGTTTATTAGCCAAGAACTGGTTGAGCGTAGCAAAGTGCTGTTGGTTGAACAAATTGCCTTGGTTCCCATGAGCACCCTGATTTGCTTGATTTGCTTGAATTTGCTGCATCATCTGCATAAGCATCTGGGTGTTCTGATTCGTAGTTTGCATAATTGCTCTCCAGGCCTCAGACGGAGGAGGAGGTGAAGGAGGACGATCAGGAACCTCTTCACCCTCTGGGTTAGCGTTGGGAACCCTTTTAGGAGCCATCCTGAAAGAGATGACCACTATTAGCCATTTGATTGAAAGAAGATATAAGCTGAAACAACGGCTAGAAATTGCAACATAGTCTTGACAAGAATCATTCGAACAAGAGGAACGAATGAAATTCTCAGTTTAATGATAA
This sequence comes from Secale cereale, assembly GCA_902687465.1. Classification (NCBI taxonomy): domain Eukaryota; kingdom Viridiplantae; phylum Streptophyta; class Magnoliopsida; order Poales; family Poaceae; genus Secale; species Secale cereale. The sequence goes on along the minus strand of LR738713.1, from coordinate 718,708,224 downwards.
CAACAATCTTCACGAGAAGCCACTTGGGAGACAAAAAGGTAAATAAAAAACAACAAGGTGCAGATAGAACAAATACAAGATAGGAGCTTCGTTCGACATATTCATGCTGAAAGCTTATGGAACGTGTTACGAAAGGGTTTTGCAATCCCCGGATCAGCATAGCCAAGGACCCTTTAAGATGCAACTCCCGATCGGAACAACGGCCATAAAACCACTTCACTCAATGTAGAACCCCGAACTCCATATCATGCATTCGTTGGAAGAATGCCTACGAGCTACTAGATGAACCCACCTATTAATTTCCGAAAGTTTCCAGTTATGCAATCAGGTGTTGGGGATACAGGGGAAGCATCGCGCACTCAACTATAATCCTACATCCAGCTGTATCCATCCTTCAACACATAACCAGTTATTTTCGGAAACCGTCTACCTCGGACCTTCGAAACGCATGCACTATACAAGCTATGGCAATACTCCCGAACTTCCTCCCCAGTACTGGGTGATGTCGGGGTTATCTTGCCACTAACCGTATAGGAGAGTTTTCGATGTCGGCCGTCTTAAGTATTCTAGAACTGCCGTGATATGTTTGTGACAACAACACCTCGGAGCTCAACTCCCCGGGACACTGCCACAACCCCTAATGACAGGAGGCATCGAGAACAATGTTCTCGTCACAAAGACATCGGAACAATCCAAACAATACTCGCGAGATTCCTAAAAAAAAATTGGTGCAATTTTGAGAGTAGAAGAGGCAAGAGTAATCGTCAGAAGTCCTCACCAGAGTGAAAAGAGATGAGGAGCAAAAGAAATCCTACTCTCCGATATATATAGGACTCAAAACATTTTAAGTGTGTGCCTAGACTCAACCGTCAACGATTCGATCAATCAGTGGGGGCTTCTAGGTCGGAGAAGGCTCTGATTACCAACTTGTAATGCCCAGGATGGGACTATACCTCCTACGTGTCGAGGCACGACTTAAAGGTATAAGCCCATTCTGGAATGATCGCAAGTTCGGTATCTTTGCACATCTCATGTAAAAATAGGGATGAAAGGGAAAAAGATAGTTGGCTTACACTCGCCACGTCACACAAATCATTACATAGCCAAACATCATTCAAATAACATCACAACCCGTCTACGGGTGAAGATCCAAATGAAAGATACCAAACATACATAAAGCCACAGGTCTGAATCGCCCCTAGTAGAAACCACTACTGATCGTCGGGATAGTGCACATAGTAACGGCTACGGTCCTCGTCGTACTCCCAGATTAACTCTATGCCGTCACCTGAATAGCTCACAATAGTACCTGCATCTGGTGTGGTGAAGAATCTGTGAGCCACAGAGGACTCAGCAATCCCGTTCCCGGGTAACACAACTATCCAAGCCTTGGGTGTGGAACAAGGCTGAAGAAAGAATAAGAGGTTGCAGCAGCACTAGCACTAACTTACGTAAAAGAGAGCGAGAAGAGAAGTGCCTCGGACGATAAGATGATCACGAAGTGATCCTAGCTAAAACACGTCAAACATAACCCCACCGTGTTCACTTCCCGAACCCCTTTCGAAAAATGACCGTCACGGTACTCACGCTGGTAGTGTGTTCTGAACAATGTGTCAAGTTTTCTACAACCGGATATTAACAAATTCCCATCTGCCACATAACCGCGGGCACGGCTTTCGAAAGTTCAAAACCCTGCAGGGGTGTTCCAACTTGGCCCATGACAAGCCCACGATCCGCGGAGTCGCAACTCCAAGGTGGGAAGGCTTGAGTATCCTCGGAATCCCGTGCTCAAGATACTCCGACTAAGGTAAGACTAATCCAGCAAATCCTCCCGGCGTGCCGACACCCTGACAGTAGCCGCGCGTATCTAGTCTCAGGCCACGACCGGATGAGCACAGCGTACAGTGACCAAAAATCCAAGTTGCCAAGGGGGGTACCGCACACGACTCTAGTTTGGACCAACACTCAAATCGAGCACTGGCCCAGGGGGGTTGAATTAATTAATCCTCGGGTTAATTACTCCCTCGGCAAGTTTTTAGTTGTTTAGGCAAATAGTACCAATGTTGGGACTTGCTGGAAAAGACTTAGCACTTAGCGGTTTATCGAGGGGGTCCCATAACCCCAACCGTGTGAGGAACGCATAATCAAGGAACATAACACCGGTTTATACGGTTCCTAGGGCGGCATGAGTGGAACAAATCACCAAGCAAGAGGCTTAGCCTTCCACCCATTACCAATATATAGATGATTTAATTAAAGAGTTAATATAGTGTGATATCCCAACAAGCTTCAACAAGAAGCAAGAATCTTCAAATCTTCTCCTGCAACTAGTAATGCTATAAGAGGGGCTGAGCGAAGCTTACTTAGCCAATCAAAGGTTTGCATATGTAGGGTGGTTAGACAGATTCATGGTTACAATAGGAGGCTGACAGGAAAACATGGGCATCGAGGCAATAAGCTAAAGAGCGAGACTTCTAGCAATAGGCAAAGATAGTAATGTTATCTGGGTCAGGTCATCTTGCCTGTAGAGTCGTCGATAGGATCGTAAGGGGGCTCCTCATTCTCAACCTCGGTAGTAGCCTCGTTCTCGTACTCGTACTCGGCTTCCGGCTCTACTCAATACAAAACACACGAGACGAAAATCAAACAAGATGCACTGCGCAAACTACAGGATGCATGACTGATGCACTAAGGAAGCACTGCAGATGCACTTAGGATGCACAGAAAGACAACATAGGAAACACAGAGATACAGCACAAGGAACATGACAATGTGCATCAAGCAAGATACTTCAAAACATGTTAACAAGAGGATATTATGAAACTACATGCAAAATCACACAAGTTTCATATAGGACTTGCTCAAAACGGAGCAACGGGCTAAAATATACACCCGAAACAAGAAACAAAGCAAAGCTGAACTTTACAGCCACATAGCAACTTCGGAGCAAGAAACATATATTCTACAGCACTCAAACATCATGACAAGAAGCATGGACATGAAGTAGACATATCCTACAGCAAACAATTCCATTGGAGCATCTCCATAGGAGGCACGGATCAATAGCAACAAGTTATAACAATTTGAACATGACAACAAAAACCTGACAGCAGTAATTTATAGCAACTTGGGAGCAAGAATTAATTATGCTACAGCCACCCAAAAGAGCATGTGAGAGCATGAATGGATAGCCAACAACATCTACAATAAGGAATCATCAATAGTCACCCCAAAACTAGCATGGATTTGCCTAGAACAACAAGCAAACATGGCATCTGGAAATTACAGATTCCAGACTTAGTGAAATTTCACGGAGTGTTAAAACAGCAGTGTTATCATGGCATGTTTGTGAGCAAGTTTAAGTCACCTCAAAGCATAACATGGCAAGTGGTTTGCACCACAGCAAAGCACACATGATGGGGAATCCAAAACATATGAGCATGCAACAAGGGGACGACCACATCAATAGCAACGAGCTCCTCAACTAGGCATCTCGTATCAAGTTTAACAACCTAACCGCCACAAGCACTTTTGCAAAGGAGGTAAACATGGCAATATGAAATCTATCATGCAAGCTAAAGCAACCAACATGTAGAGCATCTCATGATGAACATGTGGACATATCATTTGCTTCATTTGGATAAACATGCATCAAGTTATCACATCTCAAACATGGCATGAAAACAACTAATAGCAGCAGTTTATAACAAGTAGCACTCTTCTCATGAAGATTAAGACATCTAGATGGACTCAAACATGCATGGCACAATGGAACAAAACATAGTACATGTCACCACGATCATTTTGACATATCATATGCACAAAACGGACATGCACAGTAAAAGATATCCTCATCACAAAAATGCATCAGACACTGAAAAATCTAACACTTAGCAGAGAAAACGAAGTCAACCTGCGGGTCAACGGGGCGGATCTGGATCGGGTCGCGGGCGGTCAACGGGAAAACGGGCGGCCCCGATCAGATCTGGCACTGGATCCCTTCGAAGCAGCGGCGGCTGGCTGCGGGGCCTTCGCTGCGGCGGCCGGCGGCAGCTCGCGGTGGCCGGCGGGAGGCGGCCGGCTGTAATGCCCAGGACGGGACTATACCTCCTACGTGTCGAGGCACGACTTAAAGGTATAAGCCCATCCTAGAATGATCTCAAGTTTGGTATCTTTGCACGACTCATGTAAAAGAGGGATTAAATTGCAAAAGGAGATAGTTGGCTTACACTCGCCACTTCAGACAATACATTACATAAGCAATCATCATTCAAAACATCACAACCCGACTACGGGTGAAGAACCAAAAGAAAGATACCAAAACAACATAAAGCCACAGGTCAGGATCGAATCCTAGTAGAAACCACTACTGATCGTCGAAACATCACAAGCATACGGCCAAAACTTCATCGAGCTCCTGGTGAAGTACTGAACCATCCTCTGCATCAAACTCGGCTGAACCTGCATTTGGTGTGGTGAAGTAACTATGAGCCACAGAGGACTCAGCAATCCCGTTCCCGGGTAACATGACTATTTAAGCCTTGGGTGAGGACAAGGCTGAAGAAAGAACGAGAGGTGAAGGAACAACAAGAGTCTGCAGCAGCACTAGCACTAACTTACGTTAAAGAGAGCGAGAAGAGAAGTGCCTCGGTCGAGAGATGATCACGAAGTGATCCTAACTAAAGCCGGTCAAACATAACCCCACCGTGTTTAACTCCCGAATCCCTATTCGGAAATTGACAGTCACGGTACACACGCTGGTAGTGTATTAGAAACATTGTGTCAAGTTATCTACAACCGGAATTAACAAGCTCCCATCTGCCACATAACCGCGGGCACGGCTTTCGAAAGTTCAAACCCTGCAGGGGTGTTGTCAGGGATATGACTAGCAGGTATAAACCGGCTATTGTAAACCGGCTTAATTTTATTATACTTGGTTGTAATATTTTAGTAGAGATTACGGCCCGTGAGATTTTAAGGCCCATGTATAGAAGTATGGTTTGTAAACCGCCAAGGGATGTAACTTGAAAGATAAGAAAGAGAAGACAGAGACCGAGGCGGACACAAGTATGAGCCGGCCTCGGGACTCTGTAAACCGGCCCGGGCGTTACCTCTATATAAAGGGACGACCTGGACGGTTCAGGGACAAGCAACAATCAACCCGTCGAGACACAGGCAAAGCGAATCCGCTCCCTGTAAACCAACGCCCAAGCAATACCAAACCAACTAGACGTAGGCTTTTACCTTCTCTGAAGGGGCCGAACTAGTATAAATCCTCTGTGTCCTTTGTGTGCCATGAATCCTTTCAAGCTAACCTGTGCGATGGTTCCATCATCAAGTCCGTTAAACCGGACATCTGCCGTGTTATTTCCACGACAGTTGGCGCCCACCGTGGGGCCTGCGCATGATGGTTTCGAGTTCTTGAAAGGCGGCTTCGAAGGGCTGAAGGGTTACGCAGTCGGCCGGATGACCAAGAGTCGCCGCGGCCGGATCTACATCGACGACGCAGGTTGGGGACCGGAGGCCGATTCAATTGAGTACGGGTACCGGGTCCCCTTCGGCAGCATCCAAGTCTTCATTGGCAAAATTGGTGAACCGGGACCTGAGCCGGACATCTTCCCCAACATCGTCGAGCCGGCTCAGCGTGCGAGATCGGCCCGGATTCAGCCCGCCGTGAAGCGCGTGTTCGTTGGAGCAATCCACGGAGGTCGAGCCGAGAACGGATCGGAATCTGATGGTGCTACAATCGTCTATTCAGATGACGAGTCTTCATCCGGGGAAACTGAATCTCTGTATGAGTTGCGGGACGGCCGGTCCGAGGGCGAGTCCGATGGAAACAGTATTCCGGGCCCCTTTGATCCGCCAAACCGGGTGGCGGTCTTCATGGCCGGTTCACAGCCCCCGATGAACGGAACGACAGCGGAAGCGGGAGCAGGGGGAAGCGGTTCAAATCCCTCCCTTACTGAAGTTCTATCCACCTTGATCGAGGAGTTCACAGCTAAAGCAGTGGAGGACGTAGCTCCAGCAGACAAGGCGCATCATGATGCAGAGCTCCTTCAGTTGAAAGGCCGGATCGATCAGTTAAAGGAGGACTTAAAGGCGGAAAGAGAGATGATAGCAACAAGGCAAGCAGAATTGGATGATCAAGCTTTTTATCTGAGGATGGAGCAAGCTTCTATGGAAGGAGTAAGGGGACGGAAATACCGGTCCCGTATACCGCCGGTTTATGAATCAACGAATCTGTTCAGGACACCTGGGGCTGGGGCTAGTAATCATCCGGCTTTAAACCGGAGAACGCCCCCGGCCAGGGAGGAGCCGGTCCAGCAACCTGCCGCAGAGCAGGAGCGCCGGGTTACGTTGGCACCTTATGTTCCTATCCCTCCAGGACACTATTCAAACCCTTTGGATAACATTGCTGCAGCGGCGGCACGATTGGCCGCTTTACCTACGGAAGAAACATCTCCGGTGGCGATAGAGGCGCGCAGGGTCCAGAAGCTACTTAATACGGCATTGATGCAGCAGCAAGCGTATTCTCATAGCAGGGAAAGGTTACATTCAACACCGCGTCCCAACCGAAGTTATTCTAGGCATTGGGAGGAGCCAGAAGTATCTAGCAGTGAGCGCAGGAGACATCAGCGCAGGCAGGATAATCCGGCAAGGGCGGAGATGCCAGCCCCAGACCTAAACCGGGCCAGATCAGAGGCCAGGGAGGAAATTCGTCAATCGACGCCGGTTCACACAGCCACTGCGGGAACAGGAGCTACGGCGAGTTCCTTCGGGGTACAATGTCTTGTCCCCGCTCTGCGGAGTGTTAAGCTGCCCAAAGATTTAAAAGGGCCCCGCAAGGTACCTAATTACACAGCCGATTTACCGCCAGAAGCTTGGGTTGAAAGTTATGAGATGGCCATGGAGATGCTGGATGTGGACGAATCGGCTTGTGCCAAATATTTTACTATGATGCTCGAGGGCACGGCCCGGACCTGGTTGAAAGCCCTACCCCCGAATTCTATTGGGTCATGGGGGGAACTACGCAGCCAGTTCATCAAAAACTTCAAAGATACATGCAAACAGCCGATGTCGGTGATAGACCTAGCAGCTTGCGTGCAAGGAGAGCAGGAGTCTACAGCAGCTTGGGTACGAAGGGTAGCAGAGATCTTACACTCTTCGAATGGTATTAATCCTAGTACGGCGATAGTAACGTTGGAGAACAATTGCCGGTTTGAGTCTTTGAAATTAAAACTCGGACGGCTTAAAAGGGACTGCAATGACATGGGGACTTTAATGAGTGCCCTGGTGAAATACGGAGACTCGGATAACACAAAGTATCCGGAAGCAGAAGGAGATAACGCGGGGAAGGCTAGCAAGTCTGGTAAACCGGCGCCGGTCAATCCGGTTGCTTCGAGCTTTTTGGGCAAACGGAAGGCAGAAGGTGGTTCAGATTTCGTGGCTAACACTCAAGTTCAAGGCGGTTTTCAGGGTAACCCGAAGGATTCTGCTTTCCAAACCGGCGGAGGAGCTCCGGGCTGGGAGCAGGAGTTGGATCGACCCTGTCCAAAGCATAGCGGAAAGGGGAAGACAGCAAGGCATACTATGAGAGAGTGCATACCCCTTATGAAGGCGGTGAACGGCCGTTTTAATCCTCCTAATCGACCCCCGCATGCCGGTTCAGGGCCTGGATTTTATGGTCATCAGGGGAACAGTTCCGGATCAGGATATAGGGGCAATAACAGCGGTTATCAACCCCGGGCAGGCGGCCAGAATAATCAAGGGAACTACAATGGTCAGGGCAATCAATCACATCATCAAGGTGGTTACAATAATCAGAATAATCAGCAGCAGGGCCAAGGGAGTTATCACAATCAGGGAAGCCAGCAGCAGCAGCAGCGTCAGCAACAGCAACCGCAATCCGGATATCAGAGTAATCCGAAGGAGTTAAGCAGTGGGCAGTACCATGTCTTCACCACAAGTCTGTGTAAACGAGACCAGAAGGTGTTAAAGCGGGCTGTCAATGCAGTGGAGCCAGCGACACCGCAGTTTCTTCGATGGTCGGAACAGCCTATTGTATGGAGTAGAGAAGACCACCCAATGCGGGTGGATAATCCGGGCCACTTAGCTTTGGTAGTAGCACCTCAAGTGGGGGGTTATAAATTTACTAAAGTTCTCATGGATGGTGGCAGCTGTATCAATATCTTATACTATGAAACCTTCCATCGTATGGGTTTGACAGATAAACAGTTGAGATCATCAAACACAGTGTTTCATGGAGTGGTCCCAGGTAAGTCAGCTTATCCGGTGGGTAAGATTGATTTAGAAGTTACCTTTGGAAATGAGCATGATTCCAGATCAGAGATGATCACCTTCGAAGTTGTCAAAATTAAAAGTCCGTATCATGCTCTGTTTGGAAGGACGGTTTATGCTAAGTTTATGGCTAGGCCATGTTATGTTTATTTACAGCTTAAGATGCCGGGTCATAAGGGCACGATTACAGTTCATGGCAGTCGCAAGATAGCGGTGGAATGCGAGGAAGGTGATGCAGCTTATGCAGAAGCGATGTGTGCCACGGAAGAGTTAAAATTTTATAAAGATAATGTTGATCCGGCAGATATGACTCCGCTGAAGAAACCAACTACCGAGCATGATCAGGCGTTGAAGTTCAAGTCAGCGGAAGAGACTAAGCAGGTTGATTTCGTACCTGGAGACTCGTCTAAACAGTTCACCATCAGCGCTAACCTTGATCCCAAATAGGAAAGCGCGCTCATCGAGTTCATCCGTGAGAACCGGGATATCTTTGCATGGAAACCTTCTGACATGCCAGGTATACCGAGGGAACTCGCTGAGCACAAGTTGAACATTGATCCGAAGTTTAAACCGGTAAAACAGTATCTGCGCCGCTTCAATGAAGAGAGGCGCAAGGCTATAGGAGAGGAAGTGGCCAGACTTTTGGCGGCAGGGTTCATAGTGGAAGTTTTTCATCCGGAATGGTTAGCTAATCCGGTGCTGGTTTTAAAGAAGAATGGGAAGTGAAGGATGTGTGTGGACTACACAGACCTCAATAAAGCTTGCCCAACTGATCCTTTTGCTTTACCTCGCATTGATCAGATTATCGATGCCACGGCGGGGTGTGAGCGGCTGAGTTTTCTGGATGCATATTCAGGGTATCACCAGATCAAGATGGCAGTGGAAGACCAAGAGAAGACAACTTTCATAACTCCTTTTGGTGCTTTTTGCTATGTGTCTATGCCTTTTGAGCTTAAGTGCGCACAGGCAACTTATCAACGTTGCGTTCAGAATTGCTTAAAGGGGCAGATAGGGAGGAACGTGCATGCTTATGTGGATGACATTGTGGTTAAATCAAAGGAAGAAAGAACAATGATAGAGGACCTCAAAGAAACCTTTGATAATCTTCGAGCTTACAGGATGATGCTTAATCCGGAAAAGTGTGCTTTTGGTGTTCCGGCTGGTAAACTTCTAGGTTTCTTGGTCTCGAACAGAGGAATAGAAGCTAACCCGGAGAAAATCAAAGCCATCACGTCCTTGACTAAACCGGTTTGTGTCAATGATGTTCAGCGCATAGCTGGGCGGATCACAGCGTTAAGCCGGTTCATCAGTCGTTTGGGAGAGAAGGCGATCCCGCTTTATCAAATGTTAAGGAAAACAGACCGGTTTATTTGGAGTGATGAGGCAAATACAGCGTTTGAGGATCTAAAACGGCAACTAGCAAAACCACCGGTTTTAGCTGCTCCCATTGATAAGGAGCCTTTGCTGTTATATGTTGCTGCTAACACACGGGCAGTCAGCGTTGCGATTGTGGTTGAGCGCAAGGAAGCAGGGAAGGAACATCCGGTTCAGCGCCCGGTTTATTATGTGAGTGAAGTACTCATTGAGTCTAAACAAAGGTACCCTCATTGGCAGAAGTTGGTCTATGGGGTGTTCATGGCAAACCGGAAACTAAAGCACTATTTCCAAGGGCACCCAATAACTGTGGTTAGTTCAGCTCCGTTGGGAGACATAATCCAGAACAGGGAAGCTACAGGCAGGGTAGCCAAGTGGGCCATTGAGCTCAGTCCACATGAGTTGAAGTATGTACCGCGTACTGCTATAAAATCTCAGGCATTGGTCGACTTCATCAATGACTGGATAGAGTTGCAAACTCCTGAGGAGAAGCCGGATCTTACTTATTGGACGATTCACTTTGACGGTTCGAAACAGTTGGAGGGCTCGGGGGCTGGAGTTGTGTTAACTTCCCCCAGAGGTGATAAATTTTTTTATGTCCTCCGCTTGTTATTTCCTTGTACTAATAATGCAGCAGAATACGAAGCATTACTTCATGGTTTGCGACTGGCAAAGGAGATGAATTTGAGCCGGGTTAAGTGCCTGGGCGATTCAGATCTAGTGGCACAGCAAGTTTCTGGCAAGTGGGATTCAAGAGATCCCCTCATGGCGGCTTATCGGCGAGAGGTTGAAGCGGTTGCAGGATACTTCAAGGGATACCAGGTGGATCATATAGACCGGCGGAGGAACGAAGCGGCTGACGCTCTAAGCCGGCTAGGATCGCAGCGTAAACCGGTGCCACCAAACACCTTTTTGGATGAATTGCACAGTCCTTCGGTTCAAGTACTTTCGGAGGAAGACCTAGCTGTTCCGGACCCAGAGGCACAGTTAGTTGCAGCACTCCATATTATTCCGGATTGGACGTTACCCTATTTGGCGTACCTAAGCCGAGGAGAGTTACCAGAGGACGAAGAGGAAGCACGGCAAATAATCCGGCGTTCTAAGTCCATGACAATTGCAAACGGAGAGCTGCACCATCGTAGTACTTCTGGCGTATTTCAACGATGTGTTTCAGCTGAGGAAGGTTGTGAGATTCTAAGGGAGATTCATGAAGGGGATTGTGGTCATCACGCCGGTTCAAAGTCATTGGTGGCTAAAGCATTCCGACATGGTTTCTATTGGTTAACCGCGCATGCAGATGCGGCAGATCTGGTCCGAAGGTGTGATGCCTGTCAGAAGTTCTCAAGACGTGCTCTTGTTCCGGCACAGGAGCTCCGGATGATACCAATAACTTGGCCTTTTGCAACTTGGGGGCTTGACATGGTTGGGCCTTTCAAACGGTCCCAAGATCAAAAAACTCATCTGCTAGTGGCAGTAGACAAGTTTACGAAGTGGGTTGAAGCGGAACCTATAAGCAAGTGTGATGCAGCAACCGCGGTTAAATTCATCAAAAAGGTGATATTCCGGTTTGGCTTTCCACACAACATCATCACGGACAATGGAACTAATCTGTCTAAGGGTGAAATGAAGGAATTCTGTCAAAGAGAACATATTCGATTAGATGTATCTTCTGTGGCTCATCCTCAGACCAATGGCCAGGCTGAAAGGGCAAATCAGGAGATTTTGCGAGGCATCAAACCCCGGCTTATGACGCCCTTGCAGAGAACCCCAGGTTGTTGGGTTGAAGAATTGCCATCTGTTCTTTGGAGTATTAATACTACCCCGAACCGGTCTATAGGCTACACGCCTTTCTTCATGGTTTATGGCGCCGAAGCAGTTCTTCCAAGTGACATACGCCATGACTCACCAAGGGTAACGGCCTATGTGGAAGCAGTCAATGAGGAGTCAAGACAAGACGGTTTAGACCGGTTGGATGAAGAGCGTGATATAGCTGCGGCACGGTCGGCGATTTATCAGCAAGATCTGCGCAGATATCATAGCCGCCGGATTAGAACCAGGACATTCCAGGAGGGTGACTTGGTACTCCGGCTCATCCAAGATCAAACAGATATGCACAAGCTATCCCCGCCGTGGGAAGGGCCCTTTTTGGTCAGCAAGAATCTACACAACGGTTCATATTACTTGGTGGACATTCGAGAACACAAGGATTCACGAACATCAGAAGAGGAGACGAAGAGGCCGTGGAACATCGCCCATTTACGGCCATACTATACTTAAGCTATGTGCTCCAATGTATCCTATGTATATATTATGAGTAATGAATAAACCGGCACCCTCGGTAAACCGGGGGCTCAGCCCTTTTTTCCATATACAAAAATCCTGTGAAAGATAACCATACCAGTATGCTATCAAATATCATATTTCAATATTGGCCGGTTTAGAAACTAATTTTTGCAGAATATGTGAAGGAGCACTAGAACTCTCAGGAACAGGAGATTATATCCGGTTCAAGAAGAGAAGACTCCATAAAAAGCAAACCCACAGGTTCAAACAGAACCCTGGAGGCCCTCTGGGAGTTGGTATCATCCACTCCCAGTGATCGGATCAGTTTCATAATTCTTTCAACCTTCTGAAAAGTTGGACAAGTCCACGTTCAGTGATTGGTTTAGATTGACCCACCGGTTCAGGAGGAACCCTGGAGGCCCCCTGGGAGTGTCGGCCAATCCGCGTCCCAGTGATCGGAATAATTTTTCTTTCGACCCTCTGAAAAGTTGGATAGTACCACGTTCAGTGATTGGTTTAGATTGACCCACCGGTTCAGGAGGAACCCTGGAGGCCCCCTGGGAGTGTCGGCCAATCCGCGTCCCAGTGATCGGAATAATAGATACGATTCTTTCGGCCCTCTGAAAAGTTGGATAAATCCACGTTCAGTGATTGGCTAGGCCCCCTGGGAGTGTCGGCCAATCCGCGTCCCAGTGATCGGAATAATTTTTATACGGTTCTTTTGGCCCTCTGAAAAGTTGGATAATTCCACGTTCAGTGATTGGCTAGGCCCCATGGATGGTACCCGCATCCATTGATTGGCTGAACCTTGCTTTGAGCCTGGCAGCTCTTTGAAAAAGCCTTGACTACATGGTTTTATTTGCAAAAATTGCGTGATTTTTGGTGTTTTTGTGTTCTATAACCTTTTAAACCGAGTGGAACAGCTACACAAGTTGACCACATATCTATCAAATTGAAAGTCTGCATCATATGTATCAGACCAAGTAAACCGGCGTTCATTAAAACCCGGATCGCGTATCAGGCACAAGTTACAATTTTCTGAAGCAAGATGAACCGGATTTATCGTCCAGATGGGCCGGAGAATTTCAAGTGTCTATTTGGATTGATGAAGACCGATTAAAGTGACTTTAAAGTCCTGACCGGTTTAAAGTATATTGGCCACATGCATCCCAGGTATAAAAGTTATCTTTAATATAAAGATATTCTTATTTGATGTTTTAAAGAGAACAAATGTGACGACCCCGGCCCGACCGTGCACTAATCATACATGCAAATGCACACGATCAAGCCTAAGGACTCACGTGAAGGAATCACAGCACAACTCTAAAACATAAATAAATACATACAAGTTATATATTACAAGCCAGGGGCCTCGAGGGCTCGAATACATAACAAGTGTCACACACATAGTCAGCGGAAGCGTTAGGTATCTGGGTACAGATACAGAACACAAGTACAGATAGGCCTCATACGAGGCGGGAGAAAAGAAAAGCTACGATCGAAAAGGCGCAGGCCTCCTGCCTGGGACCTCCGATCCTACTCCTGGTCGTCGTCCGCCGGCTCCTCGTAGTAGTACTCGCCGGCCGGGTAGTAGTAGTAGCCAGCCTCGGGCTGGTAGTAGTAGTCGTCAACAGGGGCTGCGGGCACCATGGCTCCGTCGTCTGGTTTATCATGTGGGTAGGACAAAAGAGGAAGCAAAGCAACCGTGAGTACTCATCCAAAGTACTCAGCAAGACTTACATCAGATCTATACTAGCAATGCATTATTTTCAAAGGAGGCTTTATGTGGGTGGACTAGACTGCAGAAAGCCAGAGTAGAGAAGGGAAAAGCCTAGTCCTGACGAAGACTAGCATCTTCAGGGTCTTGCAGCAATTAGAAGGGAGCAGAATAGTTCATCATAATGTATAGTGTTTATAGCAATATCATCTTCATATCACAAATCTCAAGTCACCAGTTCTAGTTGTACCGAAGTGGATACAACTCCGAGTGTCCGTTACCGTAGGACAGGCTATCGATAGATTGTTTCTTCCCTGCAGGGGTGCACCAAGTTACCCACCACGCTCGCTTAACTCCGGCCGGACACACCATCAGGTCGTGCCCGCCCTCGGCTAAACAATACGACGCAACCCGACCGGATACCGCCAGAGAGGATAGAGCACGTCGGACTAATCCTATGCCCCCGGGGGTCATGGCCGTCGCCCCGGACACTCCTGCACGTTGCGTGGCCGTTCGGTAGCAGACCTAGCAACCCCTTATACAAGCACGCAGTTGCATCCTGGGTCCAATCCGAACAACCCGCTCAATCGCTGACGTCGTGACGACTCCGGCTGATGTATACGACGCAGAGCACCCACTCACACCCACGTGGTGGTTAGTGCTATCGGACCCGAAGGCCCCTCGGATCAAATATCCAAATCGCTTAGTGTATTGGGAGCGCGCGGTAACGAGCAGAGCCTACGATACTGTTGGCCCCGTCGTCCCGTCTCGAGGACTTGTGGCAAGGACTGGAATGACCGGCCACGCCTCGTAGTTATCTCGCGGGTACCCTCACTGGTCACCCGACTCCACAGCTCACGCCTCAAAGGCACTCGCGGGTACCCCTCTGGGTCAACCCGCCTCCATCCAACAGGAGTAGCAGTAACTTCAAAGTGTCATCAGACGCACGATACCTCTGGCCGCACGCCTTTGTTCCTGGCGACGTCCGGCCTCGGGGATCGATACGTCTTTAAACACGGTATGGTAATCCAGGGCATCCGTGTGGTTTACATGCCGATGAGGAATCCGAGGAATCACCCTCGTTGGACTCCTAAAGGACAAGTACCGATAAGGTGATACCGGAGGAATCACCCTCGGCGGTAATCACCATAGCGGATACACGACAAGAGCTAAGTCGGAAGTGGGAAGAGGAATCACCCTCGGTAACCCACAACGAGCTAGCTATACCACAGGGACAACATCGGAAGTGAGTTCGGAGGTATCACCCTCGTCACCTGATGTTAACTCTGCAGAGTCGAGCATAATAGGGGATGTGCGGTGCTGTGAAGAAGGTCAGGGAAAGGAGGCTCGATCGCTTGATCGAGACAAGGGTACTATGCGAGGCAACTACGAGAAAGCGGGACCACAGCAGTGCTACCCAACCTATACTAAGCAGTTTATGAATAAAGGCAGGTATCAACAGTATTGCAAAAACAGGCTATGCAACAGTAATAGGAGCAACAGCAGTAGCAGCAATTCTAATGCAAGAATAAGAGAGAATAGACATAGGCGATATCGGAAATGCTCAAGGGGGGTTTGCTTGCCTGGTTGCTTGGCAAATGAAAAGGAACAACGGCGGTGAAGTAGTCGATCACCAGGGCATCGTCGGCGGTCTCGGGGTCTACCGGGAAGAAAGGGGGAGAGGAAACAATATAAATACACAGTAACAAAAGTAATCACAAAGCATGACGATCTAACGCGGTGCTACCGTTAACGAAGAAGGGGAACCCATCCGGGGAAAGTATTCCCGGTTCCGGACCTGTGTCGGACAGTTGACCGGAGGGGGAACGGTTGCAGGCCTGCGGTGTTAGAGGCAGATGACAGCTAGGGTGCAGTGCAGGGTTGCCTAAAAACGTGTCTAAGTCAATTTAGTTATTTTTAGGAATTAACTGGAATTATTTACCGGTGTATGTGCACTATTCATCTACCGGAAACGGGCTAAAAGTTGCGGGTTCACCTCCGTAGAGGGTCCCGATACGGAAACAGACAGCACGGTTAGGTTCGTCTCGTCGTTCTGAGCAACTTTCATGTAGAAAGTTTTTCCATCCGAGCTACGGATTATTTTCTATGATTCTCTAAAGTTTTTGCAATATTCTGGAATTAATTCAATTTCAAAATTAATAGGAAAATTGCTAAGCGCACACAGAATAGTGTACATAGCAGAGAGCTGAGAGGCTGACAGTGGGGTCCAGCGGCTGAGTCAGCATGTACAGTCAGCAAGTCAAAGGTCAAAGTTGACCTGTCCACAGGGCAGATGGGGTCCACATGTCATTGAATGGGTCAAACCCAGTCAGCAGTTGACTAGTCAACTGGGTCCAGTGGGGCCCAGTTGTCAGTGTCTTAACTAAATATTAGGGTTTAGTTAATCTAACTAGTGGTTAATTAGAGGGGTGGGACCCAGTGTCATAGACTGTTAGTAGTTTGACTAATTAAAACTAACTCTAATCGCTACAGTAAAATGGGCCCACCGTCAGTGGCTGTTAGTAGTTTAGTTAGGGCCTAATCTAACGATTAACATCCCGGGCCCACTGGTCAGGACCCAGGCGAGGTTAAAACGCTCGCACGCGCCGGCGGCGAGGCCCGACGCGGCGGCGGTGGTCGGAACTTGGCCTCCGGCCTCCATTTGGCGCGCGGTTAGTCGGGATCGGACGCGCGCGTTGCCGCACGTCGACTGGTGGCGGTGGCTTGGCCGGGGTCGGCCGGAGTCGATGGCGGCGATGGACGAGGCGGTGGCCGGAGCTCGGGCACGGACGGATCTGGGGCTAGCGGGCACGGCAAAGCGTGTGGGTGCGCGCGTGGACTTCCTGAGGAACCCAAAAACACGACGTCGTGCTCGGACGCGAGCTACGTGTCCGGTGGCCGCGGTGGCGATGCAAAAGGCGGCGGCGACGCTCGGTCTTTGCGGGGCCGGCGAGCTAACGCGCGCGCGAGCCAGCAAAAGGGTCAGGGAAGAGGGCAGAAACTCACTGAGGGGCTCACGAAGGCCGGCGGTCAGGTTAGTAGCTGCAGCAATCGACGGAGGGTCGCCGGAGTTGACGCTGCAGCTGGAGATGGGGGCGAAAGGGGCTCGGCGCTGTAGCGGTCCCCGGCTTCGCCTGAGAGTTCCAGGAGAGGAGGGAGAGGCCGGCGGTGCTTCTGAGCCACCTGGCGCGGCTCGGGGTGGCGCCGGAGCGCGGCAACGACAAAACGGCGGCGACGGTGTTTGACAGAGAGAGGAGGAGAAGGAGGAGCGGTGGAGATGGGGAGAGAGTGAGCCAGGGGGGCAGAGGGAGTGAGAGAGAGGGCCGGGGTGGCCTTATCCACCCCAGCCAACCACTATGTCGCCGTGGCGGCCGGAGGCCGGTGCTCCGCGCGCCGGCGAGTGCTCTGCCGACAGCTCGGGCGGGAGCAGGTAGAGGAGGGAGTAGTGGGCTGGGCCACTGTAGCACTTGGGCCATTTGCACAGTAGGGCTTCAGCTATTTTCTGCTGCAGAAAACCAAAAGAGCTGCTGTTTGCAAATAAAAGAGCTAGCAAATGATTTTTGCTGAGGTTGAAACTTTGCACAATATTAAGGCTCAATATTGTGGTACTGCACAAAATGTTTCCGGGCATTTGGAAGTGGCTAGGTATTTTTAGAAATTAAATAGGGCAGGATAAATGCTGCTGGACCGCTAAAATAAAATCCAGGGGCATTTTTGGAATTCCAGAAAATGTTGGTTTCAACATGACTAATAACTGAGGATTATTTGCTAGATGATGAACATTTTTCCAGCAAAGTTTGAGCAACTTCAAATTTCACTTATGAATTGAATTGAATTAAGAGAGGAATTTGAAATGAGATATTAAATCACTGTGATCATTCCTCACTAAACAAAGTAGCTTAGCATTAAAGTGGTGATCACTGTAGCTCATTTACAGAGGGGTGTTACAATTCTCCTCCACTACAAGAAATCTCGTCCCGAGATTTAAGTGGGGAAGAAGAAGGTAACTTCGGGAGAACTGACCTGTATAGGGTCAATTATCTGGTGGACAATTTAAGGAATGTGGCAGAAGTATCGCTCGAGTTAAAACTTAGGAAATCATCGGGAGCGAAGTATAATGATGCCATAAGAAGTTTCAAGCGGACGGACATCCGATCGATGCCTGAACAGAGTGTGAAAATAGGTTCCGAGGGTCGGGAATAGATTAACTCTTGGAGGGTGGCTCGTGATAACACATAGAACCAAGAGCGAATGGTACTTCGGAATCAAAAGTGTTCAGAAGAGTCAGGTTCCGACCTGGTGAAACTGTAGGGGGTGTCGATCGAGAATAGGGAGAACGGGGTCATTTGCTCGAATATGACAGCAAGGAATGTTAGAGGGTATCTTGTCAATTATGTTGGCAACAACGTCGGTACCAAGAGCGAGGGACGAAGAGAACCATTTTCCTGCTCGTTGAAACGAGGCGGACCAGTAGGCAAAGTTCTCGTCCATCGGTGGTTACCGGAATGTCATCAACAAAAGTAACAGGGTCTCACTGACAGAGTTGTAGACCAAGATGTTTTCATAAGCAGGGAATTATTCCTGCTCATGTCTTAATGATCTCAAGAAAGGTTAAACAAACAAATGGAAAGGAAAATGTGATTAATTGATTAATCACGCCAATGGAAAGAAATATGTGTTTACACACAAGTTATAGGGGTATATCATTTCGCAAGAAAGAGCGGAGCATGATATACATGATAGGACAGCAAGCTCAAAAGTATTTAGTTAAAGGGGCGAGGATTGAATCAGGAGATTACCCATACAGTGCTGTTTGGATAGTAGATCAAGAAACATTTTGTCGAGAGGTTTCACGAGGATGCCATCGAACAGCGACGGCATCAATAAAAGGAATGATGAAGCAAAAGGTTAATGGAACCGCGGATACGACACAAGCTTGGAATCAAGCTTGTTGTTCGAGGTGAAATGATAAGATGAGGAGGATCGTCGTGAGCTTGGCTCATCGTCGGAAATTGTGCTCCGGGAAGAAAGACTAGGTAGCAAAGTTAAATAGATGCACGATAATGATATAGCCGTTCAAGCTAGATATGACTTGAAGAATTAATAAACTCATAAGCAATGGAGATTACTTAGAGTTATTGAATCGGAGTGAGGAATTGATTCACTTATCCGTGTCCTTGAGCGTCTAACAACTCAGAACCCGGGGAAAATTGGAATCGGTGAGAAGTAATACTTGAAGAACTCATAAGAAGTAATATGGTTCTGTGACATTATTGAGATACCACGAGGTAATACTCTAAGGTAGAACATAATAGAGGTTGGACGGGTGAGATGATCTGCAAAGGACAAGTATTTTAACTTATCCGGGAAATGGAATCAAGAGAAGAATATAGCCGAAACCGTGATTGCAAATGACCAATTCAAGGATACAAGATGAACTTCTACCCAGGAAGAAATTATTTTTACGAGCAGCTTCCATGATAAGTTCTACATCGGGTCCATGGGCATGAACACAAAGGTTCAAGGTCGACTCCCACTTATCCAACGCATAATCTTTTCATTGACTTCTCGTCTTTGAAGAAGTTGTAGAGTCGAAATTTATCTGGTAAAACACCAGATGAGTGTGACTCGCATAACTTTCGAGTTCACACGGATTACGGAAGGCATATGTTCAACCCATCGGGGCATCTTAGGAACATATACCCCAAACTTCAGGGGTAATGAACTTGAGCTCGGAATCAGAGCATAGTTGACAAGGGCAAGGGATACAATTTTACCAAAGGCAATATGTATCAAGGGGAAAGCGCACAATATTTAGAATATGAAGGACAATGTCGGATATTATTCCAACAGAAGGTCAAGTGGTCGACAAAGGATCTGATATGAGTATCGGCATTCAACCAGAAGAAGGAGAATGCAAAGGCATCGGTTTGTGGAAACATCGAAATAATTCGACGCTTAAGCACAAGGGGGTCAAGATTCCAAAACAAAAGATCAGAAGCAGAGGCTCTGATCAAAGGAAGAATAAGTTGAATAGAGCTAGAGGGACAATCAATTATAACATGATTGGCCGGGATCCAACTCATGACTAATTAACGTCTGAGCCGGAAGGATGAATTAGTAGGAATCAACTGATGATTGCGAGAATTCGCAACATATGTTGAATCAACAGGATCAGAATGTTAGGGACAAGGGATATCAACGATGATTACTTGACATATGGAACTAACCATAATGCAAGCAGGTAAAAAGAGCCTCAAAGCTGTAGGCTGCAGAGGATTCTCGAAAGATCAGATAGCAATACGAAGTATTTCGTGGAGCTCAAGAACAACTGGGGATGAATGGATCCTCGGTGTTGTGAGGAATTATCCGCAGTGCGAAAGAAGCTGCACGGCAGTAGACTCAAAAGATTCTCGGATTACAAGGAGTACTTCGGGGTATCTTATTCAGAAAGGGGTGGCTGGGAATGAAGATTCAAACGGTAAGGATGTGTAGTTGTTCACGGTGATTATCGGTAATAGGGCACTTGCAAAAGCAGTGGGCATAATGGTCTCGATGAACTTCGAGGAGTATCTTCGGAGTCCTCTGATGATGACACGCCATCTTCTGGAATAAGGAGGCTCTCCGGGGGAAACGGTTACGAGAACCTAATGTCGGAGTTAGTAAAATCGTTTAACCCGAATAGAAGAGAGATTCAGAGTCCCAGAGTAAAGACGAGGAATAAAAGAAGCTACACCACCCAAGTGGCGACGTGGGGCCATAAGCCACACAGCCAAGTTAGTAAAACATTTTTGGACCTCTAGACTCGACTTCGGCCAAGGAGTTGGAAAGGGGGTTCCTACAGGCAGTCGGCTCTGATACCAACCTGTGACGACCCCGGCCCGACCGTGCACTAATCATACACGCAAATGCACACGATCAAGCCTAAGGACTCACGTGAAGGAATCACAGCACAACTCTAAAACATAAATAAATACATACAAGTTATATATTACAAGCCAGGGGCCTCGAGGGCTCGAATACATAACAAGTGTCACACACATAGTCAGCGGAAGCGTTAGGTATCTGGGTACAGATACAGAACACAAGTACAGATAGGCCTCATACGAGGCGGGAGAAAAGAAAAGCTACGATCGAAAAGGCGCAGGCCTCCTGCCTGGGACCTCCGATCCTACTCCTGGTCGTCGTCCGCCGGCTCCTCGTAGTAGTACTCGCCGGCCGGGTAGTAGTAGTAGCCAGCCTCGGGCTGGTAGTAGTAGTCGTCAACAGGGGCTGCGGGCACCATGGCTCCGTCGTCTGGTTTATCATGTGGGTAGGACAAAAGAGGAAGCAAAGCAACCGTGAGTACTCATCCAAAGTACTCAGCAAGACTTACATCAGATCTATACTAGCAATGCATTATTTTCAAAGGAGGCTTTATGTGGGTGGACTAGACTGCAGAAAGCCAGAGTAGAGAAGGGAAAAGCCTAGTCCTGACGAAGACTAGCATCTTCAGGGTCTTGCAGCAATTAGAAGGGAGCAGAATAGTTCATCATAATGTATAGTGTTTATAGCAATATCATCTTCATATCACAAATCTCAAGTCACCAGTTCTAGTTGTACCGAAGTGGATACAACTCCGAGTGTCCGTTACCGTAGGACAGGCTATCGATAGATTGTTTCTTCCCTGCAGGGGTGCACCAAGTTACCCACCACGCTCGCTTAACTCCGGCCGGACACACCATCAGGTCGTGCCCGCCCTCGGCTAAACAATACGACGCAACCCGACCGGATACCGCCAGAGAGGATAGAGCACGTCGGACTAATCCTATGCCCCCGGGGGTCATGGCCGTCGCCCCGGACACTCCTGCACGTTGCGTGGCCGTTCGGTAGCAGACCTAGCAACCCCTTATACAAGCACGCAGTTGCATCCTGGGTCCAATCCGAACAACCCGCTCAATCGCTGACGTCGTGACGACTCCGGCTGATGTATACGACGCAGAGCACCCACTCACACCCACGTGGTGGTTAGTGCTATCGGACCCGAAGGCCCCTCGGATCAAATATCCAAATCGCTTAGTGTATTGGGAGCGCGCGGTAACGAGCAGAGCCTACGATACTGTTGGCCCCGTCGTCCCGTCTCGAGGACTTGTGGCAAGGACTGGAATGACCGGCCACGCCTCGTAGTTATCTCGCGGGTACCCTCACTGGTCACCCGACTCCACAGCTCACGCCTCAAAGGCACTCGCGGGTACCCCTCTGGGTCAACCCGCCTCCATCCAACAGGAGTAGCAGTAACTTCAAAGTGTCATCAGACGCACGATACCTCTGGCCGCACGCCTTTGTTCCTGGCGACGTCCGGCCTCGGGGATCGATACGTCTTTAAACACGGTATGGTAATCCAGGGCATCCGTGTGGTTTACATGCCGATGAGGAATCCGAGGAATCACCCTCGTTGGACTCCTAAAGGACAAGTACCGATAAGGTGATACCGGAGGAATCACCCTCGGCGGTAATCACCATAGCGGATACACGACAAGAGCTAAGTCGGAAGTGGGAAGAGGAATCACCCTCGGTAACCCACAACGAGCTAGCTATACCACAGGGACAACATCGGAAGTGAGTTCGGAGGTATCACCCTCGTCACCTGATGTTGACTCTGCAGAGTCGAGCATAATAGGGGATGTGCGGTGCTGTGAAGAAGGTCAGGGAAAGGAGGCTCGATCGCTTGATCGAGACAAGGGTACTATGCGAGGCAACTACGAGAAAGCGGGACCACAGCAGTGCTACCCAACCTATACTAAGCAGTTTATGAATAAAGGCAGGTATCAACAGTATTGCAAAAACAGGCTATGCAACAGTAATAGGAGCAACAGCAGTAGCAGCAATTCTAATGCAAGAATAAGAGAGAATAGACATAGGCGATATCGGAAATGCTCAAGGGGGGTTTGCTTGCCTGGTTGCTTGGCAAATGAAAAGGAACAACGGCGGTGAAGTAGTCGATCACCAGGGCATCGTCGGCGGTCTCGGGGTCTACCAGGAAGAAAGGGGGAGAGGAAACAATATAAATACACAGTAACAAAAGTAATCACAAAGCATGACGATCTAACGCGGTGCTACCGTTAACGAAGAAGGGGAACCCATCCGGGGAAAGTATTCCCGGTTCCGGACCTGTGTCGGACAGTTGACCGGAGGGGGAACGGTTGCAGGCCTGCGGTGTTAGAGGCAGATGACAGCTAGGGTGCAGTGCAGGGTTGCCTAAAAACGTGTCTAAGTCAATTTAGTTATTTTTAGGAATTAACTGGAATTATTTACCGGTGTATGTGCACTATTCATCTACCGGAAACGGGCTAAAAGTTGCGGGTTCACCTCCGTAGAGGGTCCCGATACGGAAACAGACAGCACGGTTAGGTTCGTCTCGTCGTTCTGAGCAACTTTCATGTAGAAAGTTTTTCCATCCGAGCTACGGATTATTTTCTATGATTCTCTAAAGTTTTTGCAATATTCTGGAATTAATTCAATTTCAAAATTAATAGGAAAATTGCTAAGCGCACACAGAATAGTGTACACAGCAGAGAGCTGAGAGGCTGATAGTGGGGTCCAGCGGCTGAGTCAGCATGTACAGTCAGCAAGTCAAAGGTCAAAGTTGACCTGTCCACAGGGCAGATGGGGTCCACATGTCATTGAATGGGTCAAACCCAGTCAGCAGTTGACTAGTCAACTGGGTCCAGTGGGGCCCAGTTGTCAGTGTCTTAACTAAATATTAGGGTTTAGTTAATCTAACTAGTGGTTAATTAGAGGGGTGGGACCCAGTGTCATAGACTGTTAGTAGTTTGACTAATTAAAACTAACTCTAATCGCTACAGTAAAATGGGCCCACCGTCAGTGGCTGTTAGTAGTTTAGTTAGGGCCTAATCTAACGATTAACATCCATGGCCCACTGGTCAGGACCCAGGCGAGGTTAAAACGCTCGCACGCGCCGGCGGCGAGGCCCGACGCGGCGGCGGTGGTCGGAACTTGGCCTCCAGCCTCCATTTGGCGCGCGGTTAGTCGGGATCGGACGCGTGCGTTGCCGCACGTCGACTGGTGGCGGTGGCTTGGCCGGGGTCGGCCGGAGTCAATGGCGGCGATGGACGAGGCGGTGGCCGGAGCTCGGGCACGGACGGATCTGGGGCTAGCGGGCACGGCAAAGCGTGTGGGTGCGCGCGTGGACTTCCTGAGGAACCCAAAAACACGACGTCGTGCTCGGACGCGAGCTACGTGTCCGGTGGCCGCGGTGGCGATGCAAAAGGCGGCGGCGACGCTCGGTCTTTGCGGGGCCGGCGAGCTAACGCGCGCGCGAGCCAGCAAAAGGGTCAGGGAAGAGGGCAGAAACTCACTGAGGGGCTCACGAAGGCCGGCGGTCAGGTTAGTAGCTGCAGCAATCGACGGAGGGTCGCCGGAGTTGACGCTGCAGCTGGAGATGGGGGCGAAAGGGGCTCGGCGCTGTAGCGGTCCCCGGCTTCGCCTGAGAGTTCCAGGAGAGGAGGGAGAGGCCGGCGGTGCTTCTGAGCCACCTGGCGCGGCTCGGGGTGGCGCCGGAGCGCGGCAACGACAAAACGGCGGCGACGGTGTTTGACAGAGAGAGGAGGAGAAGGAGGAGCGGTGGAGATGGGGAGAGAGTGAGCCAGGGGGGCAGAGGGAGTGAGAGAGAGGGCCGGGGTGGCCTTATCCACCCCAGCCAACCACTATGTCGCCGTGGCGGCCGGAGGCCGGTGCTCCGCGCGCCGGCGAGTGCTCTGCCGACAGCTCGGGCGGGAGCAGGTAGAGGAGGGAGTAGTGGGCTGGGCCACTGTAGCACTTGGGCCATTTGCACAGTAGGGCTTCAGCTATTTTCTGCTGCAGAAAACCAAAAGAGCTGCTGTTTGCAAATAAAAGAGCTAGCAAATGATTTTTGCTGAGGTTGAAACTTTGCACAATATTAAGGCTCAATATTGTGGTACTGCACAAAATGTTTCCGGGCATTTGGAAGTGGCTAGGTATTTTTAGAAATTAAATAGGGCAGGATAAATGCTGCTGGACCGCTAAAATAAAATCCAGGGGCATTTTTGGAATTCCAGAAAATGTTGGTTTCAACATGACTAATAACTGAGGATTATTTGCTAGATGATGAACATTTTTCCAGCAAAGTTTGAGCAACTTCAAATTTCACTTATGAATTGAATTGAATTAAGAGAGGAATTTGAAATGAGATATTAAATCACTGTGATCATTCCTCACTAAACAAAGTAGCTTAGCATTAAAGTGGTGATCACTGTAGCTCATTTACAGAGGGGTGTTACAACAAATTAACCCGTCCAGTGGTAAAGCCACTAGGACACATTGTTTTTCGATATTTTTTCTATGTGAACAGATGAAGGCAACCACATCAGACAACAGGTCAACGGACGAATATTTCATAAAGACAAAATGTCGGATCGAAGCACATTAAGTTTCAGCTAAACCTATTACAAGGCATAAAAGCCCAATGGTTTGGAAGCATTGTTTGACGGAATAACAATCATGGTTACAGCAATAGAATTCAAGATTGTGCTTCTCCTTGCTGAGATGGCTGGCCACCGTCTTGATCCGGAACGTCTTCATCCTCGTGAAGCGGTTGGAAGTCCGGTGCACGCCAATCAATCTTCGCCAAGGCACGAAAATATACTTCATCGTTGATAAGCTCAACAGGATCAATATCAGGAGCAAAGGTGTGAGGACGAACCGGCGGAATTAAGTTTACGGTATCGTAAACCGGTCGCTCCACCCGCTCGTTCTGCAGATTGTATCCTGGATGATATCGGGACAAGTCAGATTCCGCCGCGAGCTTGCTGGCAAGGGGACGCATCTCCTTTGTCAGAGCATAAAGATCTTTTTCATCAAAGGCTGAACCGTCATCCTTGGTATCAGGGAATCCGGTTAACACCTCCTCCGGATCAAGGTCCGGGACCCAAGCTTTAGCCCTTGTTAGAGCCAGAAGAGCACCCCCTCGGGCTGCCGATTTCTTCACTTCTTCAAGACGAGCCGGTAGAATGGACAACTTATTCAAGGTATCTTGGATAGTTGAAGGAGCCGGTTTACCAAATGAAGTGGCACTGATAATCCTTTGCGTTCCGGAGTATAGCTGTTCGACCAAGGTGTAGCAGGCTTTGAGTTTTTTCCGTAAGTCGTCCCCAAGATAGGAGACACGGCGCCCTACATACAACAATGAAAGTTAAACCGGTACAAGACACAGGTTACAAAGATAAAGATAGGAGTTCAGATTATACTTACCAAAAATAGCAGAGGTCATCAAGTCAATTTGCCGCTTTAACCCGGTCAATTCCTCAGTAACCGGATTAAGTGCTCCTTCAGCATCCTGAACCCGTTTTTCAAGATCTTTTTTCTGGACTTCAAAAGTAGCCCGCTCCTCTTCAAAGTATTTCTTCAAGTCTTCAGCAGTCTTTAAACTCACTTGAAGTTCTTTTTTAGCTTTTGAACCGGCCGACTCAGTTTTCGTCAGCCGGCTTCGAAGCTCGTTCATCTCAAGAGCATTCCGGTTCAACTCAGCCTGCAGACAAAGTTCAAAAACAAGAGGTGAAGTTTAGTTAAGTCTCAAGCACACAACCAAGTTGTCTACTTGACACTTGGGGGCTAATGGCAGTTGAAGCAATACAGCAAAGACAATTTAAAGTTACAAGTCTCAAGCACACAAACCAGTTGTCTGCTTGACACTTGGGGGCTAATGTATAATTGAAGTATTGACAGCAATTTTTACAAGTATCAAACTACATAAGCAAGTTATCTATTTGATACTTGGGGGCTAATGTAAAGACCAACTGTTCAAATCTACAAAGTTCTGGATCACCTTCAATAAGCAGCTAAACCGGAACTTGGAGGCTGTTATGAGATAGAGATGCATCAAAGGAACAAAGTCAGAAGACGAAGCTTACCTCATATTTTTCCCGCATTAAATTCACCAAGCTGGCTTCATAATCCCGACTGCTATGGAGCCGGTTCAGGTACCCGGAATAAATGTCTTGTGCACTCATGTCGGAAAGGCTGGATATGTCAGTACTCCACTTACCCTTTTCCTGAGATAGTTTTTCCGCTTTAGCCATGTGTTTGGCTAAAACAGTGGGTTCAGCCGGAGCAACATAAGCAGTGCCAGTAACCACAACATCGGGAGAAGTTGGTGCATTGGGGGGAGTAACGGTGTGAGCCGGATCAGGAGATGCCGGATTAACCTGAGGAGAATTAACCCGGGCTGGACTCGGTGGATCTTGGACGTTTTCCGGGATAGGATTTTCAGGAGCAGGGTCTTCAACAGGAGCTACAGGTGCACCTTCTGGAGGAACAACTGTTGACGGATTAATAGCCGGATCATCCGCAGTAGGGTCAGCCACAGGCTTATTCGCCTTGGGCTTTTTGCTGGGTTTCGGTTTTCTGGAAAATATGCAAAATGAGTTAGCATTATGAAACAAAAAGGAGATTATAAACCGGAAAAGGTGAGGAAGCTTACCCTGGGACGGTTTTCAAGGGAGGAAGCTGCGTGGCGGTTGATTCACCAGAGGAAGACAGCGGAGTTTCCTGATAGTCAGGGTCAGACGGTTTAAGGGGTTTTCGGATAAGACCGGCCTTGGGATGAAGGAGGGTCGGAGAGAGTATCACCTCAGCACGGCGTTTTCGAACCGGAGTTAAGGAGATTCCGGATGACTCCACCGCCAGGCCGCTGTGGCGAGTGGTCCGGCGAAAGGCTTCGTGCTGTTGCTTCTTCAAAGTAAAGTTAGGGTCTAACTGAGCATAAGGATGAGAAAATTGATATTTCCTGACGGTCCGACGACTTTTTTGAGGAAGAGGTTCTGAATCAGAAGAAAGAAGTGTTACCTCAACTTCAGCCGGGTTATCATCTTCAGGCAAATCCTGTGAAAAGGTATCATTAAATACGATTACAAGTACATGAAAGCAATAATGTAAACCGGATTAAAGCATACCTCGGAGTCCGGATCATCGTCCTCAGTAGGAGAACCGGCGTCAACGGCTGCTTTCCTCTTTTTGTTTGCGGGTGTTTTTCGGCGAGCCTGTTTGACGGTTTTATCCTGAGGCTTTCTCCTCCAGAAAGGATCATCAGCCTAATTGAAAAAAGCGAGAGCAATTGAAAGACGGTTCAAAGGAGACGGTTTACAGATACAGGGCAAATAGAAACTTACTTCAGGCAGCTTATTCTTCTTGAAGTACGGAGCCAAACCAACCTTAGCACAATCGGCTAGAGAGACGTTGAGAATCTTTTTGGCTGATTCCACTACCTCTGATTCAGAAAGCTTCTCTTTGGTAAACCTTTGAGGATCATCCGGTTTACCAGAGTACTTGCACATTAACTTAGAACGCCGGCTCAGGGGAAGGATACTCCAAGATAGCCAACAGCGAAGGAAATCAGTACCAATCAGACCATTTGCTATAAAAGCCCTTAGCTTGGAGAGCTGGGGTGAGAACCGGGTCCGTTCAGCAGCACTAAGCCGTGGTGGTAAGGGGTGATTCTCCGGAATACGGGTTTCGCGATAACCCGGCAAAGGATTCTCCCCCTCAGGAGAAGTGTCAACACAGTAAAACCAGGACTTGTTCCATTCTTTTGGATGAGAATGTAAAGCGGCGTGAGGAAAAACTGCGTCTCTCCTCTTCTGAATACTAACCCCACCAAGCTCTTGATGTGGTCCGCTGGTAAACTCAGTACGTCGGTTTAAATGAAAGAAATCCCGGAATAGATCAACAGAAGGTTCTTCTTGCAGATACACCTCAGAAAACACTTGAAAATCACAAATGTTTGAAACGGAATTGGGTCCGATATCCTGTGGGTGTAGCTGGAAAGCGGCAAGAACATCCCGGAAAAACTTTGAACCGGGGGGAGAGAAGCCTCTAGAGATATGATCCAAAAACATGATGACTTCCCCGGATCTAGGAGTAGGGGGGCATTCATTACCCGGAGCCCGCCACTTTAACTCAGACTGAGGTCCTAATGTGCCAATTTCAGACATCTTGATTAAGTCATCCTCAGTAATGACAGAAGGGACCCAATCGCAGGAGACATACTGCTTAGCCATTGCAATGAAAGAACAAAGTGCTGGAGAAGATAAAATACAGAAACGGATTATGAAAGTGCAGTAATCCGGAACCTATCTATGAAAGTTACGCAACGGTTTAAACTGAGGACTAATGGTGTGGTTAAACCGGCAATTATAAAACAAGTTATATCATTTCCGGTTTATGGCAGTTGAAGAGGAACAGTTCAACCATTGCATCAAGTTACAGAGTTTCACAAAGAATAGGGCATATCAACTTAAATCGGAATATACTTAGCAGATCTGCCGAGGAGAAAAACAGGTTTTCAAAAGACTATGCTAGAGGAATAGATCTGAGCGTGTTAAGAAAAGGAAAACTAAATATAAGAGTATACAGGAAGGATCTATAAGGACCTCGCACTGAGTGGATAAATCTACAGGCCAGACAGGGACAATGAGATTTGAAGTATTTACAGCAGAGAGAAAACACAGTTCTAAAGCAAGATCTGAAGGACAACATTACTAAAAGACATTTACTTGAAGGATGAACAGAATGAAGTTTTTATTCAAAGCTCTAATGGTGGAGGCGTGGAAGGAAACCCTAGAAGTTACGTATTGATAATGGAGAAAGGGGTGTACCTGGAACAGCAAAGATCGACGGCGGAGGCTTTTCTGGTCGAGCTCAGGTTGATGCAGCGGCCGGGCGAGGACTTGAGATCCAGCGGTCGTCGGCGGCGGTTCGAGCTCGGGCAGCGACGGAGGAAGAAGACGGAGGAGGAAGACACAGGAAGCGGACGAAGCGAGAAGGAGGTAATGAATGAGGGGTGGCAGTATTTATAACAAGGAGTCAGATCTGAAACGACAGGTGCGAAAATCGAGGAGACAGAAAATCGGATAAAGATCCTGTGACGCCTCGATCTTCGGGATAACCCTTAAAATAAGCTACAGTACAGCTCACGGCGTTAAATGCGGAGATGATGTCATTGTCAGACTTTAATGATCTCGGAGGATGACGTCAGAGCCGGTTTACAAAAAGATGAAGACAAAGAAGAAAATTATACAACAGGGAAGACTGATATGAACAAGTTCAAATCATTCTGGGGCCTAATGTCAGGGATATGACTAGCAGGTATAAACCGGCTATTGTAAACCGGCTTAATTTTATTATACTTGGTTGTAATATTTTAGTAGAGATTACGGCCCGTGAGATTTTAAGGCCCATGTATAGAAGTATGGTTTGTAAACCGCCAAGGGATGTAACTTGAAAGATAAGAAAGAGAAGACAGAGACCGAGGCGGACACAAGTATGAGCCGGCCTCGGGACTCTGTAAACCGGCCCGGGCGTTACCTCTATATAAAGGGACGACCTGGACGGTTCAGGGACAAGCAACAATCA
Organism: Secale cereale; assembly: GCA_902687465.1. NCBI lineage: Eukaryota > Viridiplantae > Streptophyta > Magnoliopsida > Poales > Poaceae > Secale > Secale cereale. The sequence goes on along the minus strand of LR738713.1, from coordinate 718,678,124 downwards.
ACCCGTCGAGACACAGGCAAAGCGAATCCGCTCCCTGTAAACCGACGCCCAAGCAATACCAAACCAACTAGACGTAGGCTTTTACCTTCTCTGAAGGGGCCGAACTAGTATAAATCCTCTGTGTCCTTTGTGTGCCATGAATCCTTTCAAGCTAACCCGTGCGATGGTTCCATCATCAAGTCCGTTAAACCGGACATCTGCCGTGTTATTTCCACGACAGGTGTTCCAACTTGACCCATTACAAGCCCACGATCCGCGGAGTCGCAACTCCAAAGTGGGAAGACCCGAGTATTCTCGGAATCCCGTGCTCAAGTTAAACCGAACTAAGGTAAGGCTAATCCAGCAAATCCTCCCGGCGTGTCGACACCCTGATAGTAGCCGCGCGTATCTAAGTCTCAGGACACGACCGGATGAGTCATCCTACAGGTTTTTACCAAACCTCAAGTTTCCTTGAGGTGGCCCCGCAGTCTGCTCGTTTCGGACCAACACTCATGTGGAGCACTGGCCCGGGGGGTTGAATTAAAATAAAAGGGATAGCTAGTCCACATGCAAGTTTTATTAGTTATTAGGCAAATAGTACCAATGTTGGGACTTGCTGGAAAAGACTTAGCACTTAGCGGTTTATCAAGGGGGTCCCATACACCCCAACCGTGTTAGGAACGCATAATCAAGGAACATAACACCGGTTTATACGGTTCCTAACGGCATGAGTGGAACAAATCACCAAGCAAAAGGCTTAGCCTTCCACCCTTGCCAATATATAGATGATTTCATTTAAGCATTTATATAGTGTGATATAACCCAACCAAACTTCAACATGAAGCAATCATCTTCAATCTTCACCTGCAACTAACAATGCTATAAGAGGGGCTGAGCGAAGCGTACTTAGCCAAGCAACGGTTTGCGTAGGTAGGGTGGTTAAACAAGGCAATGGTTACAAGTAGGAGGCTGACAGGAAAACATGGGCATCGAGGCAAAACTATAGATCGAGACTTCTAGCAATAGGCAAAGATAGTAATGGTATCCGGGTTCGGTCATCTTGCCTGGGATTCCACAAGGGAGAAGAACGGATCCTCGAAGTAGGCGAAGCAACCCAGTCGAGCGAATCCTCACAACTCCGGAACGAAACCGAAGCTAACAAGAGAAGCAACCGGAAAGAAAGAAACAACACGGTAAACACACAAGCATAAACATGGCATACGATGCACATCCAAGTATGATGCATGTCCGGTTTAATTATGCATGGCATGGCAAAGTGCACAAACAACACTACAAGTTAAGTGGAGCTCAATATGCAACGAGTTGCATATTGACGAAACACCACATTTTAATTATTTAATTGACTCTCGTTATTTACAAGACAAGATTAAATGTTGGTTAACATGGCCAGAGGTGAAGCATAATAAAACTACACTAACTAGGCAATTTAAATGAGGTCGGAGAATAACAACAACATATCCGGAAAATCCCCATGAGCATGTTTAGTAATTATAAGCAAACAACAATTAAACATTTTAGTGTTGTTAACATGATGCGGATGACATGAAAGTTTATGCAATTTTAAAAGGTTGACTTAAAAGAGATATGAAGCATTTGTCGCCGTGGTGGAAAGAAAAGGGTGCCACGGCAACGATCCGAAATGATGCAAAGGCAACAACTCGGTTCCGGTAACTCGTTGAGAGACCGGTGCAAAAGGTAACGGAGAGCGAGACAAACGAGATGAAAGGTGGGGCGATCCCGTTGCCGGGTTCCCACGAGTCGGCGATGAGGCAACCGAGGAGCATGACAAAAGGTCGGAACGGGCACGGAGCACACACGGGAAACATTTCATACAACACAACAAGCATCTCACGCGTCACGTCTCGGGGTTACCTTCGGGACAAACGTTCACGGGGCGGTTTGAGGTCGTAGAGGAAGGAGTCATTCACGTGTAGAGGAAGTAGCCGTTTCACGAGGTCGCCAACGAGTAGTCGTTCCGTAGAGGTACTTGGCGTCTCGGTAGTCGTACAAGGGGGTCGTCGAGCGTAGGGGTACTCATTTCCGTAGATGTTCAAGTCATCGGTAGTCGAACTTGACGAAAAATTGTAGTTGTACTCGGGTTGTTGCGGTCTTTGGCGGTAGACGTTCTCGGTTCTCTGTTAAGGTTAACAACACAAGCACACAAAACAAAAACAAAAACTACAGCAGCACGGGACAGCGGCGAGGCCACGCAGCGACAACAACAGTAGGTCTTGGGGCGGCCAGGCTGCTGGACAGGGGCCGGGGCGGCGCACGGAGGGCTCGGGGCGCCGGGCTTCTGGAGGCGAGGGCCTGGCCAGCCTGGCTGCTCCCGCGCAAGGAGGAGGCCGGGCGCGCTGGAGGCGCACCGGGGCGCTGGGCTCGGGGAGGACGAAGAGGAGGGACGCGGCGCGGGGCAGCCATGGCGAAGAGACGCCAGCTGCGAGGAAGAAGGCCAGGCGCTGTCGCCTGGAGCGTGCTCCTGCCCGGCAGACGGGGCGCGCGAGGTGAGAAGGTGGCGCGGGAGGCCAGGGCTCCTGGCCGGCGACAGGAGGGACCGGGCGCTGCGGTAGGGGTGCGGGTCGCTGCGGTAGGGGTGGCGCTGGGGCGTCGATCGAAGGAGGGAGGAGGCAGAGGTACTTGGCGCTGGGGGAAGGAGTTGGAGGACGGGCGGCCGCGGGCGCGCGAAGGGGATCGAAGCAGCAGGGTTCGGCGCTCGGGAGGAGGGAGTAGAGAGATCGAGAGGGTTCTGGGGTCGGGGAAGAAAGAGAGCGTCGAGGGAGAGAGGGGAGAACGAGGCAGAGCGGGGGTCGATGCGGGAGGTGAGTGCGGCGGCGGCTGGAAGGAACGGAGGAGGAGAGGAGCGAACGATTAGGGTAGGAGCGCCGGGTTGGGCCAAAATGGGCCGGCTGAGCTGGTGGAAGCGGTTGAGGCCCAGATGGGCTGGTTGGAGGATAGGAGGCTGGAGGCTGATGATGGGCCAGCTGAGGCTGCTGGGCTCTGCAGCTCTTTTTATTTTTTAGCAGAAAAAAACAAATAAGGAGAGAGCCAAAATAAAAAGAAAAGAGGCAAAGAATAAGAATAAAATGATGGACATTTTTGTAAGGCTTTACGGAATAATTCCAACCTCACAAAAATAGTTCCAACAAAAAGGGAAGTGCAAACTAAAATAAATAGCTTGTCTTAAAGGAGTTTGAAAAGAGTCTAGATAATTGGAGGAGCCTCGAAAATAACGGAAAAGAATTATAGCAAGGTTTTGAAGTCAAACTTGATATGGAATAGGCATGGGGAAATATTGCAAGTGTGTTACGGTGATCCCAACCAATTGGAATATTTTTTAATATAGCTCCCTAAAATATTGAGAGGCTTTTATATGTTATAAAGAGAAGTCACCTTCCCTCGATTTAAATGGACCGAAGGTCCACACAATTTATTTAGGTTGAGATGCAAAAATAAATATGACATGATGGCATGATGACATGATGCAATGCAAAATAAATAAATAACACAAGCAAAATAAAACACACGGGCAACCCGGAACATCTGGAATCTTCTGGAATCTTCTGGGACGTTGGTCTTCGGGCGTCACAACTCTCCCACACTAACAGAGGATCTCGACCCGAGATCCTAGAGATAGCACCGGGTAAAAACGGAAGAGGAAGAGGTAAAACAAAGTTGCTCCTTTGACAGATGAGAGAAACCAAGAACCTTGAGAGGTTAAACAAGTTGAATGAAAGAAAGCAACGGAGATGAATGAAGATGAAACACTCCGTTAGAAAAGAGGGACAAGGAGCATTATGAGAACCTTGAAGGTTGATAGACATGAAACAAGAGTTTACGAACGAAAAGAATATGAAACCGCAATGGTATGGCCAAGGAATAAGAATGACAGAATTTGGACAGCACTCCGTCTGAAAATGGAAGGAATTGAACATGAACTTGAGAAGATGGAATGATACTTGATGAAAACAACAACATATTGCCTCTGAAACAATTGAAAGAATGGCCCAAGGGGTAAGAAAGATTCAGACAACACTCCGGTTAAAAAGATAGGCAAAACTTGATAAAAGACGGAACTTGAATTGAAGAATACAACACTCCGGTTAAATGATGAGCAAGGGAAAAACATGATCTCGATATGACAAGATGATTGTTAAAGAGAGCAATATCACAAAGCCTCCGGAATGAAAGAATAGAATATAGATCAATGAAAGAAAAGAACGGAGAAGAAAGTGACAACTTCTCTCAAAATTGAATTTGAAAGAGCATTCTTACGAAGAGGGTTGAATTGGGTTGATGGAAAATCAACAACGAAAAGAATAAGCTCGATGTGGGCTTATGGAAAACATCTCAAAATTATGAGGTGACAACCAGCCACTATTGGAAAACAATTGATTGGATTGAGGTCAACAAGGAGATGATAAACTTATTTTCCCGGAATGATAAATGAAGAACTTGGGTCATTTATAAGCACCATAATAGCAACAATCCTTAGGGAAAGCTTTAGGTGAAATACAACCCAAGATAACTCCAATGAATAAATTGAAGGGTTGAAAAGATCTCCTGAACAAAGAAAATGATGGGTTTAAATATCTCATTCTTGAAACTCGTGAATCATAAAACATGAAGGAATTGTCAAGAATGACATAGCACCATCTGAAAAGATAAGGTAGAAAGAATTGCACTTGGAAAGCATGCTGAAAATGCTTGAGCTCCAACAAGACTCTTGATGAAGGCTTCAAGGATGAATTAAATCTTGATGAACCACCATGAGAACTCCGGTAATGAAAGCATGAGAAGTGAAAGATGAAAAGAATAAGATTCAAGGCCTGTGATGAATTAGTTGGAGCTTTGGAATGATAATTGAAATAACATGGAACTCCGGAAAACAAGATGAACAGCTTAGAACCGAGAATATGATATGATGAACAAGCTCCAGACAAAAGAATTAAATCACCTTGAAGGAATAAGAATAAGAATTATGTCATGCATCTCCTTCACCAATTTAAATTGATGACAACCAAAGGATTTGGCATCCTACTTATTCTCGTTGGAAAGAATTAAAGAGAGATCTAGCACAAGCTCGGATAATTATTCAACGAACCACCGGTAGGATTATGAAAGAACGAGTGAATTAAAACGATAACAGGGAAGAGTAAACTTGAAAGAACCACCGTAAAAATATGGAGACGAACGAAGAGACATCAATGAAGAATATTTGGAGGACGAAGTTGAAAACTGAGAACGAAGAATCTTCTGAAATGATGGCCTTCGGAGGATCACAAAGAAAGAATTCATGAAATGCTTCGGATGGCACGAAAGAATTCCTCATAATCGGAACAATAATGAGGATGGCATGAAGCTAGAACCACAACTCATCAAGAAGACGGGCCAAGATTTAAGAGAAACTCTTCTCCGGTCTCCAAATGTTGAGAATGAAGACGAGAAATGCCATAAGAATTGTTGAGCACTCTGGAATGAAGAATTAAAAGGTTGAACCAATGATGAAAAAGAATTTGAAAGTAAACTTGGAGAAAGCATGTGACTGATGGGAATCATTCTTACGTCACACTGTAAAAGAATTTGAGTATAACTCCAGAAAAATTAAAAGAGTCAGGTAAGATCCTGGGAAAAGACCTGTGGGTTAGGGCCCACTAAAGAAATCACCGTTGAAAAAGATTGCTTAAGAGATATTGCACCGGTTGAATTAAATGGCTTGAATAAGATAACAATCCTCAAAAAATAGCTTGAACGGATTAAGAATGGAATTATGAATCTTCAGCACTCCGGATATGAATAGCAAGAGGAGAATGACTAATTGGTGCACCGGAATAAGAAAGCATTGTGAAATGAGGAAAAAGGATAAGATCAACACCGAAATCTTGAATTACATCCACCGGCAGAATTAGAGAACAAAAGAATGATGAACTTGAAGCTCTTGAGCATCTTCACGATAAATCACCGGATAAGGACATTGAAGGAAAAGAATTAAGAAACATCACATTAATAAAATGGATATTTCATTTAAGAATTTCATGCTCCGAGAAGAAGAAGGGTGGGAGGGTGGGGAAAACAAAAACAACTTGAGATGATTGAAACAGACAAATTGTCAGATTTCTGAACGGCGTCCGTATGGAATAACTTGAAGAGAAGGCACACCGGTTGAAAAGGAATAACATGAAAAACTTGATGGTCAAGAGAATTTGCACTCCCATAAAAATATGAGAATACCGATTAGTAAAGGTATGGAATTAACATTTGACATCGAAGCAACTCGAATACCAGAATCAAAACAAAAACAAAGGATAGATATTGAACGAATGAATTCCGTAGGTACATCACTTGACGAGAAGCCACTTGGAGAACAAAATGAAAATAAAAAGGAACAAGGAACAGATAGAACAAATACAAGATAGAAGCTTCGTTCGCCATCTTCGTGCTGAAAGCTCATGGAACGTGTTACAAAAGGGTTTTGCAATCCCCGGATCAGCATAGCCAAGGACCCTTTAAGATGCAACTCCCGATCAGAACAAGTCCATAAAACCACTTCACTCAATGTAGAACCCCAAACTTCATATCGTGCATCCGTTGGAAGAATTCCTAGAACTACTAGATGAACCCACCTATAGATTTCCGAAAGTTTCCAGTTATGCAATCAGGTGTTGGGGATACACGGGAAGCACCGCGCAATCAACTCTAAACCTACATCCAGGTGTATCCATCCTTCAACACATAACCAGTCTTTCTCGGAAACTGTTTACCTCGGACCTTCGAAAAGCATCCACTATACAAGCTATGGCAATACTCTCGAACTACCTCCCCAGTACTGGGTGATGTCGGGGTTATCTTGCCACTGGCCGTATAGGAGAGATTTTCGATGTCGGCCGTCTTAAGTATTCTAGTACTGCCGCGATGGATTTGTGACGACAACACCTCGGAGCTCAACTCCCCGGGACACTGCCACAACCCCTAATGACAGGAGGCATCGAGAACAATGTTCTCGCCACAAAGACATCGAAACAATCCAAACAATACTCGCGAGATCCTAAAAAAAAATTTGGTGCAATTTTTGAAAGTAGAAGAGGCAAGAGTAAACGTCAGGAGTCCTCACCAGAGAGAAAAGAGATGAGAAGCAAAAGAAATCCTACTCTCCGATATATAATATAGGACTCAAAACATTTTCAGTGTGTGCCTAGACTCAACCGTCAACGATTCGATCAATCAGTGGGGGCTTCTAGGTCGGAGAAGGCTCTGAATACCAACTTGTAATGCCCAGGACGGGACTATACCTCCTACGTGTCGAGGCACGACTTAAAGGTATAAGCCCATCCTAGAATGATCTCAAGTTTGGTATCTTTGCACGACTCATGTAAAAGAGGGATTAAATTGCAAAAGGAGATAGTTGGCTTACACTCGCCACTTCACACAATACATTACATAAGCAATCATCATTCAAAACATCACAACCCGACTACGGGTGAAGAACCAAAAGAAAGATACCAAAACAACATAAAGCCACGGGTCAGGATCGAATCCTAGTAGAAACCACTACTGATCGTCGAAACATCACAAGCATACGGCCAAAACTTCATCGAGCTCCTGGTGAAGTACTGAACCATCCTCTGCATCAAACTCGGCTGAACCTGCATCTGGTGTGGTGAAGTAACTGTGAGCCACAGAGGACTCAGCAATCCCGTTCCCGGGTAACATGACTATTTAAGCCTTGGGTGAGGACAAGGCTGAAGAAAGAACGAGAGGTGAAGGAACAACAAGAGTCTGCAACAGCACTAGCACTAACTTACGTTAAAGAGAGCGAGAAGAGAAGTGCCTCGGTCGAGAGATGATCACGAAGTGATCCTAACTAAAGCCGGTCAAACATAACCCCACCGTGTTCAACTCCCGAATCCCTATTCGGAAATTGACAGTCACGGTACACACGCTGGTAGTGTATTAGAAACATTGTGTCAAGTTATCTACAACCGGAATTAACAAGCTCCCATCTGCCACATAACCGCGGGCACGGCTTTCAAAAGTTCAAACCCTGCAGGGGTGTTCCAACTTGACCCATTACAAGCCCACGATCCGCGGAGTCGCAACTCCAAAGTGGGAAGACCCGAGTATTCTCGGAATCCCGTGCTCAAGTTAAACCGAACTAAGGTAAGGCTAATCCAGCAAATCCTCCCGGCGTGTCGACACCCTGATAGTAGCCACGCGTATCTAAGTCTCAGGACACGACCGGATGAGTCATCCTACAGGTTTTTACCAAACCTCAAGTTTCCTTGAGGTGGCCCCGCAGTCTGCTCGTTTTGGACCAACACTCATGTGGAGCACTGGCCCGGGGGGTTGAATTAAAATAAAAGGGATAGCTAGTCCACATGCAAGTTTTATTAGTTATTAGGCAAATAGTACCAATGTTGGGACTTGCTGGAAAAGACTTAGCACTTAGCGGTTTATCAAGGGGGTCCCATACACCCCAACCGTGTTAGGAACGCATAATCAAGGAACATAACACCGGTTTATACGGTTCCTAACGGCATGAGTGGAACAAATCACCAAGCAAAAGGCTTAGCCTTCCACCCTTGCCAATATATAGATGATTTCATTTAAGCATTTATATAGTGTGATATAACCCAACCAAACTTCAACATGAAGCAAGCATCTTCAATCTTCACCTGCAACTAACAATGCTATAAGAGGGGCTGAGCGAAGCGTACTTAGCCAAGCAACGGTTTGCGTAGGTAGGGTGGTTAAACAAGGCAATGGTTACAAGTAGGAGGCTGACAGGAAAACATGGGCATCGAGGCAAAACTATAGATCGAGACTTCTAGCAATAGGCAAAGATAGTAATGGTATCCGGGTTCGGTCATCTTGCCTGGGATTCCACAAGGGAGAAGAACGGATCCTCGAAGTAGGCGAAGCAACCCAGTCGAGCGAATCCTCACAACTCCGGAACGAAACCGAAGCTAACTAGGCAATTTAAATGAGGCCGGAGAATAACAACAACATATCCGGAAAATCCCCATGAGCATGTTTAGTAATTATAAGCAAACAACAATTAAACATTTTAGTGTTGTTAACATGATGCGGATGACATGAAAGTTTATGCAATTTTAAAAGGTTGACTTAAAAGAGATATGAAGCATTTGTCGCCATGGTGGAAAGAAAAGGGTGCCACGGCAACGATCCGAAATGATGCAAAGGCAACAACTCGGTTCCGGTAACTCGTTGAGAGACCGGTGCAAAAGGTAATGGAGAGCGAGACAAACGAGATGAAAGGTGGGGCGATCCCGTTGCCGGGTTCCCACGAGTCGGCGACGAGGCAACCGAGGAGCATGACAAAAGGTCGGAACGGGCACGGAGCACACACGGGAAACATTTCATACAACACAACAAGCATCTCACGCGTCACGTCTCGGGGTTACCTTCGGGACAAACGTTCACGGGGCGGTTTGAGGTCGTAGAGGAAGGAGTCATTCACGTGTAGAGGAAGTAGCCGTTTCACGAGGTCGCCAACGAGTAGTCGTTCCGTAGAGGTACTTGGCGTCTCGGTAGTCGTACAAGGGGGTCGTCGAGCGTAGGGGTACTCATTTCCGTAGATGTTCAAGTCGTCGGTAGTCGAACTTGACGAAAAACTGTAGTTGTACTCGGGTCGTTGCGGTCTTTGGCGGTAGACGTTCTCGGTTCTCTGTTAAGGTTAACAACACAAGCACACAAAACAAAAACAAAAACTACAGCAGCACGGGACAGCGGCGAGGCCACGCAGCGACAACAACAGCAGGTCTTGGGGCGGCCAGGCTGCTGGACAGGGGCCGGGGCGGCGCACGGAGGGCTCGGGGCGCCGGGCTTCTGGAGGCGAGGGCCAGGCCAGCCTGGCTGCTCCCGCGCGAGGAGGAGGCCGGGCGCGCTGGAGGCGCACCGGGGCGCTGGGCTCGGGGAGGACGAAGAGGAGGGACGCGGCGCGGGGCAGCCATGGCGAAGAGACGCCAGCTGCGAGGAAGAAGGCCAGGCGCTGTCGCCTGGAGCGTGCTCCTGCCCGGCAGACGGGGCGCGCGAGGTGAGAAGGTGGCGCGGGAGGCCAGGGCTCCTGGCCGGCGACAGGAGGGACCGGGCGCTGCGGTAGGGGTGCGGGTCGCTGCGGTAGGGGTGGCGCTGGGGCGTCGATCGAAGGAGGGAGGAGGCAGAGGTACTTGGCGCTGGGGGAAGGAGTTGGAGGACGGGCGGCCGCGGGCGCGCGAAGGGGATCGAAGCAGCAGGATTCGACGCTCGGGAGGAGGGAGTAGAGAGATCGAGAGGGTTCTGGGGTCGGGGAAGAAAGAGAGCGTCGAGGGAGAGAGGGGAGAACGAGGCAGAGCGGGGGTCGATGCGGGAGGTGAGTGCGGCGGCGGCTGGAAGGAACGGAGGAGGAGAGGAGCGAACGATTAGGGTAGGAGCGCCGGGTTGGGCCAAAATGGGCCGGCTGAGCTGGTGGCAGCGGTTGAGGCCCAGATGGGCTGGTTGGAGGATAGGAGGCTGGAGGCTGATGATGGGCCAGCTGAGGCTGCTGGGCTCTGCAGCTCTTTTTATTTTTTAGCAAAAAAAAACAAATAAGGAGAGAGCCAAAATAAAAAGAAAAGAGGCAAAGAATAAGAATAAAATGATGGACATTTTTGTAAGGCTTTACGGAATAATTCCAACCTCACAAAAATAGTTCCAACAAAAAGGGAAGTGCAAACTAAAATAAATAGCTTGTCTTAAAGGAGTTTGAAAAGAGTCTAGATAATTGGAGGAGCCTCGAAAATAACGGAAAAGAATTATAGCAAGGTTTTGAAGTCAAACTTGATATGGAATAGGCATGGGGAAATATTGCAAGTGTGTTACGGTGATCCCAACCAATTGGAATATTTTTTAATATAGCTCCCTAAAATATTGAGAGGCTTTTATATGTTATAAAGAGAAGTCACCTTCCCTCGATTTAAATGGACCGAAGGTCCACACAATTTATTTAGGTTGAGATGCAAAAATAAATATGACATGATGGCATGATGACATGATGCAATGCAAAAAAATAAATAACACAAGCAAAATAAAACACACGGGCAACCCGGAACATCTGGAATCTTCTGGAATCTTCTGGGACGTTGGTCTTCGGGCGTCACACCGGCGGCGTGGGGTGGCCGGAGGAGGTGGCCGGCGGCGGCCTGGCACTTGCGGCGGCGGCGGTCGGCTGCTGGGCCGGCGGCGATGCGAGCCGAGGAGCTCGGGCGGCGCAGTGGCCTGAGCCCCGGGGGCGGCGGGCGGCTGCTCCGGCGCCTACGGGTGGCGGCGCGGCGGCCGGGACCGGGGCGCGGCGGAGACGAGGAGGCTGGCGGCGGCTCAGATCTGGCCCGGATCGCGGCGGCGGCGGGCCGGCGCTGGGCCCCTCGGGCCCACGCGGCGGGGTTGAGGCACTGAGCGGCGGGCGTGGAAGCACTACGCGGCGGCGATGGAAGCACTAGGGTTTTGGACGCAAAATTGGAGGGGGGGGACGTTTATATAGGCACAAGGAGCTAGGGTAGTCCAAATGAGGAGAGGTTTTCGGCCACGAGATCACAATCGAACGGCCTAGATGATGGGAAGGGTTTGAGCTGGGTTGGTGGGCTGTTGGAGGGGGGTCTTGGGCCTCAAAGAGGAGGTACTTTTAGCCCACGAGAATAGCTGTTGGAGTACCAAACGAACTCCAAACGCGACAAAACTTGACAGGCGGGTTACACGTATCAAAACAACATCGCACGACAAGTCTCACGCCACTCCGGAAACGTTACACGGCCAAACGCAAAAGAAGGACTCGGGGAAGCCACGGGCACGTGTGAGGGCGTCGGAACTCGAAACGGACAACGGGAAGAAACGAGTGAGACCGGATGCAAACGACAACACAATGCAATGCAATGCAATGCACATGACAACATGACATGGATGAATGCACACACGCACACGACAAAACGACGAAAACCCGAAAAGACGAAGAACCCGGAATGGAACTGATGAAGCCAAAGTTATATATTGCCAAAAAGGGAAAGTATTACATCCGGGGCATTACATATATGTAGATGACATATTATTGTTTGGAAATGATATAGAATTTCTAGCTGGCATAAAAGGATACTTGAATAAGAATTTTTCAATGATAGACCTCGGTGAAGCTGCTTATATATTAGGCATCAAGAACTACATAGATAGATCAAGACGCTTAATTGGACTTTCACAAAGCACATGCCTTGATAAAGTTTTGAAGAAGTTCAAAATGGATCAGTCAAAGAAAGGGTTCTTGCCTGTGTTACATGGTGTGAAGTTGAGTAAGACTCAATGCCCGACCACTGCAGAAGATAGAGAAAAATGAAAGTCATTCCCTATGCCTCGGCCATAGGATCTATCATGTATGCAATGCTGTGTACCAGAGCTGATGTGTGCCTTGCTATAAGTTTAGCAGGGAGGTACCAAAGTAATCCAGGAGTGGATCACTGGACAGTGGTCAAGAACATCCTGAAGTACCTGAAAAGGACAAAGGATATGTTTCTCGTTTATGGAGGTGACAAAGAGCTCGTCGTAAACGGTTACGTCGATCCAAGCTTGGACACTGATCCAGATGACTCTAAGTCACAAACTGGATATGTATTTTTATTAAACGGTGGAGCTGTCAGTTGGTGCAGTTCCAAGCAGAGCGTCGTGGCGGGATCTACGTGTGAAGCGGAGTACATAGCTGCTTCAGAAGCAGCAATTGAAGGAGTCTGGATGAAGGAGTTCATATCCGATCTAGGTGTTATACCTAGTGCATCGGGTCCAATGAAAATCTTTTGTGACAACACTGGAGCAATAGCATTGGCGAAGGAATCCAGGTTTCACAAGAGAACAAAGCGCATCAAGAGACGCTTCAATTCCATCCGCGATCAAGTCAAGGAGGGAGACATAGAAATTTGCAAGATACATACGGATCTGAATGTCGCAGACCCGTTGACTAAGCCTCTTCCACAAGCAAAACATGGTCAACACCAAGACTCCATGGGTGTTAGAATCATTACTATGTAATCTAGATTATTGACTCTAGTTTAAGTGGGAGACTGAAGGAAATATGCCCTAGAGGCAATAATAAAGTTGTTATTTGTATTTCCTTATATCATGATAAATGTTTATTATTCATGCTAGAATTATATTAACCGGAAACTTAGTACATGTGTGAATACATAGACAAAATAGAGTGTCCCTAGTATGCCTCTACTAGACTAGCTCATTGATCAAAGATGGTTATGTTTCCTAGCCATAGACATGAGTTGTCATTTGATCAACGGGATCACATCATTAGGATAATCATGTGATGGACAAGACCCATCCGTTAACTTAGCAACATTGATCGTTTAGTTTTACTGCTATTGCTTTCTTCATAACTTATACATGTTCCTATGACTATGAGATTGTGCAACTCCCGAATACCAGAGGAACACCTTGTGTGCTATCAAACGTCACAATGTAACTGGGTGATTATAAAGATGCTCTACAGGTGTCTCCGAAGGTGTTCGTGGTGTTGGCATAGATCAAGAATATGATTTGTCACTCTGAGCGTCGGAGAGGTATCTCTGGGCCCTCTCGGTAATACACATCATAATAAGCCTTGCAAGCAAATGAATAATGAGTTAGTCACGAGATGATGTATTACGGAATGAGTAAAGAGACTTACCGGTAACGATATTAACTATGTATAGTGATACCGACGGTCGAATCTCGGACAAGTAACATTCCGATGACAAAGGGAACGACATATGTTGTTATGCGGTTTGACCGATAAAGATCTTCGTAGAATATGTAGGAACCAATATGAGCATCTAGGTTCTGCTATTGTTTATTGACCGGAGATGAGTCTCGGTCATGTCTACATAGTTATCGAACCCATAGGGTCCGCCCGCTTAACGTTCGATGACGGTCGGTATCATGAGTTTATGATTTTTGATGTATCGAAGATAGTTCGGAGTCCCGGTTGAGATCACGGACATGACGAGGAGTCTCGGAATGTCCGAGACATAAAGATTGATATATTGGACGACTATATTCGGACACCGGAAGTGTTTCGGGTGTTATCGGATAAAACCGGAGTGTCGGAGGGGTTACCGGAACCCCCCGGGGGAGTACGGGCCATAGTGGGCCATGAGGGAAAAGAGAGAGGCAGCCCAGTAGGGCTGGCCGCACCCCCCTAGGGAATCCTAGTTGGACTAGGAGTGAGGGGGAGGCGCCCCTCTCCTTCCTTCTCCTCTTCTTCTTCTTCCTTTCCTGGTCCTGGTAGGAATAGGAAAGGGGGATTCCTACTCCTACTAGGAGTAGGAAAGCTTCTCCTTGGCGCGCCCATAGGGGCCGGCCGACCCTCCCCCTTGCTCCTTTATATACGGGGGCAGGGGGCACTCAAGAACACACAAGCAACATTGTTTTAGCCGTGTGCGGTGCCCCCCTCCACAGAAACACACCTCGGTCATATCGTTGCAGTGCTTAGGCGAAGCCCTACGTCGGTAACTTCATCATCTCCATCACGACGCCGTCGTGCTGACGAAACTATCCCGTGAACCTCAACTAGATCAAGAGCTCGTGCGACGTCATCAAGCTGAACGTGTGCTGAATGCGGAGGTGCCGTACATTCGGTGCTTGGATCGGTTGGATCGTGAAGACGTTCGACTACATCAACTGCGTCACTAGACGCTTCCGCTTTCGGTCTACGAGGGTACGTAGACACACTCTCCCCTCTCGTTGCTATGCATCTAGTAGATTGATCTTGCGTGATCGTAGGAATATTTTGGAAATACTATATTCTCCAACGTGCCCCACACCTCCCTTGCTGCCCTCTATTTCCACTAAGGCCCATGTAGGCCCATTAATCCCCCGAGGGGTTCCGGTAACCTCCCAGTACTCCGATATTTATCCGGTGACCCCTGGAACCCTTTCGGTGTTCGAATATAACCTTCCAATATATCAATCTTTATGTCTCGACCGTTTTCAGACTCCTCCTCATGTCCGTGATCACATCCGGGACTCCGAACTACCTTCGATACATCAAAACACATAAACTCATAATACCGATCGTCATCGAATGTTAAGCGTGCGGACCCTACGTGTTTGAGAACTATGTAGACATGACCGAGACTCATCTCCGGTCAATACTCAATAGCGGAACCTGGATTCTCATATTGGTTCCTACATATTCTACGAAGATCTGTATCGGTCAAACCGCATAACAACATACGTTGTTCCCTTTGTCATCGGTATGTTACTTGCCCGAGATTCGATCGTCGGTATCATCATACCTAGTTCAATATTGTCACCGGCAAGTATCTTTACCTGTTCCGTAATACATCATCTCGTGACTAGCTCATTAGTCGTTTGTTTGCAAGGCTTATTACGATGTGTATTACCGAGAGGGCCCGGAGATTCCTCTCCGACACCCGGAGTGACAAATCCTATTTTCGATCTATGCCAACACCACAAACACCGCCGGAGACACCTGTAGAGCATCTTTATAATCACCCAGTTTCATTGTGATGTTTGATAGCACACAAGGTGTTCCTCCGGTATTCGGGAGTTGCATAACCTCATAGTCATCGGAACATGTATAAGTCATGAAGAAAGCAACATCAATAAAACTAAACGATTATTGTGCTAAGCTAACGGATGGGTCTTGTCCATCACATCATTCTCCTAATGATGTGATCCCGTAGATCAAATGACAACTCATGTCTATGGTTAGGAAACATAACCATCTTTGATTAACGAGCTAGTCTAGTAGAGGCATACTAGGGACACTCTGTTTTGTCTATGTATTCACACATGTATCAAGTTTCCGGTTAATACAATTCTAGCATGAATAAAAGACATTTATCATGATATACAAGGAAATATAAATAACAACTTTATTATTGCCTCTAGGGTATATTTCCTTCAGTGTGAAGGATCGGACGCGATGGCGCATGGAGGTCTTGAGGTGACCATCCTTGTCATACTTGAGAGAGAACATGGCCAGTCAAAGTAGACAGTGGTTGCATTCGCTGGGCGAGAGGCACCGCACAAGGTAGAACTTGTCCCTGCACTATACCCCATTCCCAAGTAGACTAGGACGACACCAGCATGTGTCTTGTCCGGGCCTTCGCCCAACACCTTTTCTCCTTGCCGATTGTCTAAGCACACGGGCATCCGAGCTTCGAGGTCCAAAGTTCAATCCCTGGGTGCGGACATCAAGGATGGGCCACGTATCTTGGTGCGGAAGGCCGCCACGAAGTGGTGAGTCCCCTCATGCATGTTAGCTTCATGTCTCAGCTTTTGAGATTTTTTTATTTAACTATCAATTTTCTAAAAGTGAACTCTTCCTGTTTGGGGGAGTTAATGATAATGTTGATTTATATCAGGATATTTTTACTTGTTAGTTGGGAAATTTACCTATGAAGTATCTTGGCATGCATGTATCTTATATTAGAATCATAAATAAACATTTCAAAGGAGTGGAAGATACGAGAAAGAAGAGTGGTGGATGCTGGTAGGGTAAATTGTTGGGTTCCATTACTGGTAGATTTATTCTAGTCCAGGCATGTCTTACCAACATGCCTCTATTCATGATGTCTTTTCATCCCATCCAAGTGGGAGTTTGATTTTTTAGACCCAGAATGGTGTGACAAGGTGATGATGATAAAAGGAAATATCATTTGGTAAATTTGAAGACTTGTTGTAATCCTAGAGATCAAGGGGTTCAGTTATACTAAACTTTGAGCTTATGAATGAAGCTTTGTTAGACAAATGGTTTTGGAAACTAGAAACGGAGTCTGCCCATCTGGCAATCTGTTCTCTTGAACAAAAATGTTCCCGGTGGATATTTATCTAGAGCTAAGCTAAAGTTGGGGATTCTCGGTTTTGAACTATCATTCTCAAAGCTAAAACTATTTTTTTACATTTCTTTTAAAAATAATCTTGGTGCTAGAAATAATAGGAAGATTGGTGGGTTGATGATAAACAACTCAAACTGGTGTACCTTAGGCTTCACTTGCTCAGCTTTGACCAGAATATAACAATTGTCGAATCTATCAGAAAAGGTTGGCATGGTTTTATATTCGGCAGAAGTCTGCATTCTTTGGAATTATGGTAAAGTTTAAAACTCAGATGTTAGGAAATTGAAATGGGGGTCCTAAAATTCAAACTTAATGCTGACTTCAGATATAATATTAGTTAAAGCTTTGTACAGGAAAATAGTTGAATCCAAATTTAATTTCCCTCAAAAATTTCTTTAGAAAGTTAAATTTCCCATGATATCAAAGTGTTCTTGTGGTTTATTGTTTTAAAAAATCATCTTTAGCAAGGATAATATACTTAGGAGAGGACGTATAGGAAATAAAATGTGTATTTTTTGTGGAAAAGATGAAAGTGCTGATTTTTTTTCAATGTTTAGTGGCTGGATTTGTATGGAGTATTTTGAATTGTTCCTTGAGTCTACACTCTACCCCTACTAGCTTAAATGAATGCTTTGGAAACTGGATTATAAGTTATCCAAAAAATGATGAAAAAATGTGTTGGTATGGATCTTTGTTGTTTTCCGATCCATTTGGAGATGAAGAAGTGGTGTGTATTTTGAGATTTTTTTAATTAATGACCCTTTGAATTTGATTAAACTAATTGGATACTATATTTTTGGTTGGTCCACTCTACAAATAAAGGAGAACCAAAGGCTGCCGGCGCTAGGGGCAAGATTTCTCCAACAAGTAGCAAATGAAGTGTATCGTTCATCGCAGGGATGGAGGCATGTCATTTTTTGGATTGGTGGCTAGGAATTCAGGCATGATGCTCTGTTGCTGCTATATCCCATCAGAGTTTCTACACTAGCTTCATCTACCTTTGAGTTTTTCTCTCTTTTCTTGTATTATATATGTTGTTTGTTCCTCCTGGTCATATGTAACTCAAAGTTTAAACATAGTCTGAAGTATGGGTTGGCTGCTGATGTGGTTTGTGCTCACCTTTGGCTTTCCTTGTTGTAGGCTTTCTCTGCTTTTGGCTCCTCCTTGCTTGGATTCATCATGATCCAAAAGATCTTTGTAAGATATACGCTAGTAGTTTGTATCAACGCATGAACCAAATGGCTTATCTAATAGAAATCGGAGGGGTGGCCCCTCTTTCATTAGAAAAAAGCTTGGTCCTGTCGACCCCGACATCGCATGAGGCGGTGCTTACTTGCTTCCGCTCCTCATTCATGTTGAGGTCATGGTCCATTGATTCTCCTCTAAGTCTTGTGGATGTTGTGCCCCTTCCCACTCCTCTGTGACAAGGTAGAGGTGCCTCGCCAGTGACGAGAATGTTTGGCTACACGGTCATCGTCTGGCTGCCTTGGCATGCTGAATCTTTGTGCTTTCTCCTTTGCAATATTTTTTCTCCGAGATCTTCCACCATGTTCATTTTTTCTTTTAAGAATGACCCATAACCTCATTCAAACTTGGTAAAAATTACAAAGGAAATGGTTGGATTGTAGATCCAAAAAATGGCAAAATAACTCCTATAACTAAAAACTACAATGAGTGTCTTGGAACCATCTTCTTTGTACATTATTCTTGCAACATCAAATATTAATAGTACGACCTTAGTAAAGAGATGACATTCAGACCGTAGCAACAATATCATCACCCATGATCTTAGAAACACCACTCTGCCCAAGATGATGGGAAGCCGTGAACACTAAACCTAGTTGGGACGAAGATGATCCCCGGAGGTACGGATCATGAAACAATAAGATCTTCACTAGAACGTTGAGGTAGGACTCCAAGAATCACAACAATGGAGCACACTAACAAAAATGATATAAAACACTAACACAAACTCGCCGTGTCAAATATGAAAGAATCTACAAGGGCATAAACCCGAACAATTATGAGGTTGGACACGACAAACCTGCAAACACACAAATGACTCACTTCTCAGTAAGACAAACACACAAAGGAAAATGACCAAAGTACCTTTTGAAACGACTTACAAAGGCTTTTAGGTCAAATATTCTCATGTTTGGTTCGGTGGGAGAGGCCTTGCCCGTGAGGGCGGAGGGTGTGTGAAAGAACATGTGGTGCCCCCATGTTTGGTTTTGGTAATTGATGACAATCTCTATGGACTAATGGTTTCCTTGAGTTATATTTGAAGGGTTTGTCCATAGGCTTTTCTTGGAGTCCATTTGTTGGTTTCAAGGAGAGTTTGGGATGACCAAGGTGCTATTAAGGAATTATCCAAAGATTGGTCATATGAGTGTTGAGCTTATTGCAAGCATGTCTTGAAGAAGAAGATTGTGTGATCATTCATGTTTACCTTCAAGACATCATCCAAATAAAGAGAGTTGGAAATATTCAAGGTTGATCAAGACTAAGTCAAAGAGTGGATCAAGTTGATCAACACACAAAGCATAGAAGATGTACCGAGAGGGATCAAGCGATCCCATGGTATGGTAAGCATTGTCAATTACGCTTTGTGTACTAACCCATGGTATTCGTGAGAGTTCTTTGTGGGGTTAGGTTGCGGTGTGCAAGTTCAAGTGGATCATCACGAAGATATCATATGCTTGAAGCTTGCCATCCATTGTGGTGGCAATGGACTTGTGAAGATGTGCTGAAGAGTGGCTCACCCATAGTGGAGTATGAGGGAGCAATCTACTAGTCTTCATCGAGCCAACGCAATCAAGAAAGATGGTCCAACTTGAGGGAGTCAAGATCTTCATCATCCAACTCAAGTGGACTATGTGCAAGGCAAAGGTTTGCCCTTGATAGGTTTTCTTTTTTACCGGTCTCATGGTAGTTGTGGGAGACCGGGTTATACGATCGATTGCCGTACTATCAAGGGGGGCTCTCGATAAGTAACTTGACCGTATCGTTCGTAGAGAGCTCAAACCATTGCATGCCTGCATCATCTTTAGTGGTTCTTGTTTGGTTCTTCTCCTTGTGAGATTTGGAGCTTATGGTCATCTTGATGACAAGCTCGAGTTCATCGAAAACGGAGTTCACATGCATCTTCTATGATGTTTTTGATGTTGGGGTTTTTGTCGGTTCTCTTTGTGAGTCTTAGAGCTTATGGTCATCTTGATGACAAGCTCGAGTTCATCGAAAACGGAGTTCACATGCATCTTCTATGATGTTTTCAATGTTGGAGGTTATGACGGTTCTTCTCTGATGGAGTGTTCACTCCTTTATATCTTAGGCATACCTGATGCTGCTCGTCTTCCTCTATCCAACAAGCTTGAGTTTGCTCAATTCGGAGCTCATATGCAGAAGTTATGACAGTTCAGGGTTTCTTGTTGCTCCTGCGGTAGTACCGCTGGGCCAGAGCGGTAGTACCGCTTATAGCCACAAGCGGTAGTACCACTGGTTCACAGCGGTAGTACCACCCATGGCTATATGCGGTGGTACCGCTCCGGTTCCGCGCTAGTGCCGCCTCGATTCGAGACCGACGCTTCTCGTGTCGGGTTGGGCGGCAGTTGGAGCGGCAGTAGGTGCGGTAGTACCACTTATATGCGGTAGTACCGCCCTACCACCGCTACTACTGCCGCTCGGGGGATCTTTCTCTTATTTGTTCTCTCGTTGGCGTTGTGCTTGGTCCGGGCGGTAGTACCGCTGGGCCGAGCGGTAGTACCGCTGCAGCCAGCAGTAGTACCGCTCCCTAGAGCGGTAGTACCGCTTGCTGCGGGCTGGTTGGTGGGGATAACGGTTGGATTTTCTCCCCCCTATAAAAGCGGGTCTTCTTCCCCATTGAACCTTATCCTTTGAGATCATGTTCTTCCCCCATTATTGACCTTCTTCGAGCTTGCTATCTCTCAATCCCTCCATGGATTCTTGCTAGTTTTGGGGGGAAAAGAAAGAGGAGATCTAGATCCACATTTCCACCAATTCATTTCTCCTCTAGGTGAGGGGAACCCCTTGGATCTAGATCTTGGAGTTCTTGGTGTTCTCCTTCTTGTTCTTCCTCTCCTTTTCCTCCCTAGCATTAGTTGCTTTGGTGGGATTTGAGAGAGAAGGAATTGGGCACTCCGTGTGCCCTTGCCATTGCATTTGGTGCATCGGTTTGAGTTCTCCACGATGATACGTGGAAGTTACAAGTTGAGAAGCTTATTACTCTTGGGTGCTTGGTGCCCTTGAGCTTGTTCCTCTTGGGTGCTTGGGCGCCCTAGACGGTTGTGGTCACCTCGAAGCCACATTCCATTGTGATGAAGCTTCGTGGTGTCGTTGGGGAGATAGCCCCAACCTTGTGGTGTTCGGAGCTCAATCATTGTGGTGCAAAGCTCCGGAGAAGCGTCGGGGTCTCCAATTAGGTTGTGGAGATCGCCCCGAGCATTTTGTATGGGTTCGGTGACCGCCCCCAAGGGTTGCCATTTGTACGGGTTCGGTGACCGTCCTCAAGGGTCTCTTAGTGGAATCGCGGCATCTTGCATTGTGCGAGGGCGTTAGGAGATTACGCTGGCCCTAATGGCTTCTTGGGGAGCATTGTGCCTCCATACTGCTCCAAACGGAGATTAGTATCCTCAAGGGTGTGAACTTCGGGATACATCGTCGTCTCCGCGTGCCTCGGTTATCTCTTACCCGAGCCCTTTACTTATGCACTTTACTTTGTGATAGCCATATTGTTTCTTGTCATATATCTTGCTATCACCTTGTTGTTTATCTTGCTTAGCATAAGTTGTTGGTGCACATAGATGAGCCTAGTTGTTGTAGGTTTTGTGCTTGACAAATTAACCGCTAGGTTTATTCCGCATTTATTCAAGCCTAAACCATAAATATTTTAAAGCGCCTATTCACCCCCCTCTAGGCGACATCGACGGTCTTTCAGTGTGGGCTAGGCTACTTTCCGAATTGGAACTATTGTCTCGCCTGAACTTTGGGCTAGGCTTAGCTCGGGCAAATTTTAGTGAAATTTGTAGTTTTCGATGCTGCATGGTTGGTGCAATACCGCACACAAGGAGGTTGGAAGCGAGCTACACAAACCGACGCTCCAACACCCCCTACATGTGCGGGGTGGGGCTCCCCTGTTTTTTTTTAAGTTTTTGCTTCTTTAAAAAATACTCGTGATTTCAAAAAATACTCATGGTTTTTAAATATTATTTTTTGAAAAATCATGAAATTTAGAAATTGTTCATTATTTTAAAAAAATTCCAAATTTTTAAAAGGTCATGAAATGAAAAAACGCTGACAAGTTGAAAATTTTCAGCAATTCGAAAAAGTTCACGAATTTCAAAATTCTTTGGAATTATGAAAAAATGTTTGTCGATATTTTTTCCCAAAATTTGAAAAAAAAGTCCGCTGATTCCAAAAAATTCCATGAATTAAAAAATGTGCAGTAATTCAAAAAGTTCACCCATTCAACAAATTGCGCATTACAAAAGTTGTTCCCCATTTATTTAAATCATCAATTCGTAAAATATTCATGAATTCAAAAGTTGTACACAAATTTCAAGAAATGTTTCCAAAATTCAGAAATGGTTCCGATTTTAAAATGAAAAAGAAAATGAAAAAAAGATGCACATGAAATTTCTGAATATGTTCTGGGCCGGCCCATAACGCGTTACATCGGTACCGTTGACGTACAAGATAAAATAAGAGCCGCACAACAATACCACATGTCATACACAGTAATAAGCCATCTAAAAGAAGACGTCAAAAAAAGTTATCCAAAAGAAATCCAAAAAATATGTCTGAATAATCATCTTTGTTTTTATTCGACAGCACTCATTAGTCCTCACTCTGTCTACAAGGAAAAAAGGGAGGAAAGTGCTAGCATGACATGTAACTCAAGATTCTCCACTACCGTCAAGAGATCATCCTATCAACCGACGTGCCGGGTCGTGTAGCCAGTCACGCGACATCTTTTATCCTCCAAGATCGCACAGCCATGTTCTCTCCAACACCACAAGCAAGGCATATAAATATATAACAAGAAATGCATGATGGACACGGTCAAAGATAGCATTAGGATAGACAAACGCATTCACATATATGATAGGCAAAAAAAGCAAGATGATTTGGGTTAGGGATAGGGTGATAACGAGGCCGATCGGCCGATGGATCGACACCTATGGACCACAGGTGGATCCGCCGACGACGTACGCCGTCTCTGGCTTTTTTAGGAGCAAAAAGCGGAAAAGGGTCCCTTAATTGGGCTTGGATTTGTCTGCTCTCGTGCCCACTCTATATCTATCCTAAGCAAAATTTAGCGTATGTGTCCTTTGCATGCCTCCGCTGCTGTGTAGCAGCCTTTTCCCCACCCCCTCATTTCTCTGCGATTTCACTGCCGCAAATCTGAGAACTCGACCCCATTATTTTCCTGAGCGTGGCACGTCTCTGTCTCCATCGATCCGGACTGTTGTCCATCGCCGTACGTAGCATCGCTAGCTAGCTACTACTAGCATGTAGCAGTAGCAAGTTGGTGATCGATGATAGTTGATAGGGATGCGTTTGATTGCTCGCATCGGTTTTTTTTATTGGCTATTTGCATACTTGTCACAATTAAGTCTCGTTGAGCATACGCGGACACAAAATTAGCATCTGCATGTTGATTGGTTGCATGCATATCTCTCTGCATGGTATCAACATCTTCGCGCATCGTGTTTTGTTGCTCGCATTGTATATGGTATAAGATGAGTGCATGTTGTTTGGTTACATACGAGCATTGTGTTGTGCTCATCTTTTACCCTATTTGTTTGGTGAGTTTATCAATACTACTACACCTTACACACGATCACATCGAGCACACCAACGCCACAACACTGCTATGACAATTAACTGGACGAAGATGATGAAGTTCTTTAACCCTAACGGTCGATCCACCTTGCCAACCACAACCTTATTGCATGAATGCTCTCGCACATATTTGGAGTAAGCATCTTCTGCCCCCTGCCTAGTCTTAAACCCTCTGTGGCTGCTGTCACCGTACCCTGAAACATGTTTATTGCAAACTTCCCATGAACTGTAAACCCTTGGAACCCTACCTTAGAACACTGCATACCACTTGCCCTAGCAGTGCAAATGAGCAATAAGTTGAAGCAACAAGCATTGGAACACATAAACATCAAGCAATGAAGAACTCTAGGAGCAAGCAATGGAGCAGAATAACATTAGTAAGCATGCATGATCATAGCAAATTCAACCTACCACTACTTTGGTGTCATCATATCACCACATCCAAAAGAGGGTGTAATCCTACCATCACAAGTTCGTGCTCACCGTGAGAGGTTAGTATATACCACCTCACCAAAATATACAGACCATAAGATTGTTTTCAAGTCCTAACTACACAAAATATATGTCGCCATCGTCGTCCTTGTCGCCATCGCCGTTGAGGATCATGCACGTCGTCGCCACCAGCAGAAGCAGCACTAGTAGTAGTGTTTGCCCAGCCAGGTCCTCAGCCAGAGCACCCTGTGAGCGGCTCCCATGGCAACAAACCCAACACCCTGGGCTTTGTTGTCCAGCAGATGGCTGAGAACCACCATGAGAGCCTCCGGGCTGAAGCCAATCTACTACATTACGACACTGTAGAGCTCAGGATGGACCTCCACACTCTTACTCTCCCTGATGGCGGTGGTCACCTCCTTCACTGCCTCAGTCATGCTGCTGAAGACGCTCAACTCCTCCTCCATGAAGCCTACCTGCTTCCTCTTCCTATCAAGTACAGGAACGTGCTTGAAGGAAATATGCCCTAGAGGCAATAATAAAGATGTTATTTGTATTTCCTTATATCATGATAAATGTCTTTTATTCATGCTAGAATTGTATTAACCGGAAACTTAGTACATGTGTGAATACATAGACAAAACAGTATGTCCCTAGTATGCCTCTACTAGACTAGCTCATTGATCAAAGATGGTTATGTTTCCTAAGCCATAGACATGAGTTGTCATTTGATCAACGGGATCACATCATTAGGAGAATGATGTGATGGACAAGACCCATCCGTTAGCATAGCACTATGATCGTTTAGTTTAACTGCTATTGCTTTCTTCATGACTTATACATGTTCCTATGACTATGAGATTATGCAACTCCCGAATACCGTAGGAACACCTTGTGTGCTATCAAACGTCACAACGTAACTGGGTGATCATAAAGATGCTCTACAGGTGTCTCCGAAAGTATTCGTGGTGCTGGCATAGATCAAGATTAGGATTTGTCACTCCGAGTGTCGGAGAGGTATCTCTGGGCCCTCTCGGTAACACACATCACAATAAGCCTTGCAAGCAAAAGACTAATGAGTTAGTCACGAGATGATGTGTTACGGAACGAGTAAAGAGACTTGCCGGTAACGAGATTGAACTAGGTATAGAGATACCGACGATCGAATCTCGGGCAAGTAACATACCGTTTGACAAAAGGAACAACGTATGTTGTTATGCGGTTCTGACCGATAAAAGATCTTCGTAGAATATGTAGGAGCCAATATGAACATCCAGGTTCCGCTATTAGTTATTGACCGGAGATGAGTCTCGGTCATGTCTACATAGTTCTCGAACCCGTAGGGTCCGCACGCTTAACGTTTGATGACGATCGGTATTATGAGTTTATGAGTATTGATGTACCGAAGGTAGTTCGGAGTCCCGGATGAGATCACGGACATGACGAGGAGTCTCGGAATGTCCGAGACATAAAGATTGATATATTGGACGGCTATATTCGGACACCGGAAGTATACCGGAAAAGTTTCGGATTTATCGGGAATGCCGGAAGGGGTTACCGGAACCCCCTACGAGAGGGGATGGTCCATAGTGGGCCTAAAGGGAAAGAGAGAGGCAGCCCATAGGGCTGGCCGGCGCCCCCACCTAGGGTTCCTAGTTGGACTAGGATTGGGGGGGCGCCACCTCTCCTATTCCTTTCCCCCTTCTTCCTTTTGGTGAATCCTACTAGGAATAGGATTGCAATCCTATTCCTAGTAGGACTCCTTCCCTAGCCGCACCAGGAAGGGCCGGCCTCCCTCCCTTGCTCCTTTATATACGGGGGCAGGGGGGCACCCAAAGACACACAAGTTGAATTGTTTTAGCCGTGTGCGGTGCCCCCCTCCACAGAATCACACCTCGGTCATACCGTCGCGGAGCTTAGGCGAAGCCCTGCGCCGGTAAACACATCATATCCGTCACCACGCCGTCGTGTTGACGAAACTCTCCCGTGAAGCTCAACTGGATCAAGAGCTCGTGGGACGTCATCAAGCTGAACGTGTGCTGAACGCGGAGGTGCCGTACGTTCGGTGCTTGATCGGTTGGATCGCGAAGAAGTTCGACAACATCAACCGCGTCACTTGACGCTTCCGCTCCCGGTCTACGAGGGTACGTAGACACACTCTTCCCTCTCGTTGCTATGCATCTGGTAGATAGATCTTGCGTGATCGTAGGAAAATTTTAAAATACTACGTTCCCCAACAGTGGCATCATGAGCCAGGTCTATGCGTAGATGATATGCACGAGTAGAACACAATGAGTTGTGGGCGATACTAGTCATACTGCTTACCAGCATGTCATACTTTGCTTCGGCGGTATTGTGAGATGAAGCGGCCCGGACCGACATTACGCGTACGCTTACGCGAGACTGGTTTCATCGTTACGAGCACTCGTTGCTTAAAGGTGACTGGCGGGTGTCTGTCTCTCTCACTTTAGCTGAATCAAGTGTGGCTACGCCCGGTCCTTGTGAAGGTTAAAACATCACATACTTGACGAAACATCGTTGTGGTTTTGTATGCGTAGGTAAGAACGGTTCTTGCTAAAGCCCGTAGCAGCCACGTAAAACTTGCAACAAACAAAGTAGAGGACGTCTAACTTGTTTTTGCAGGGCATGTTGTGATGTGATATGGTCAAGACATGATGAGTTATACGGTTTTGTATGAGATGATCATGTTTTGTAAAGTTATCGGCAACTGGCAGGAGCCATATGGTTGTCGCTTTATTGTATGAAATGCAATCGCCATGTAAATGCTTTACTTTATCACTAAGCGGTAGCGATAGTCGTAGAAGCAATAGTTGGCAAGACGACAATGATGCTACGATAAAGATCAAGGTGTCAAGCCGGTGACGAAGGTGATCATGACGGTGCTTTGAAGATGGAGATCAAAAGCACAAGATGATGATGGCCATATCATGTCACATATTTTGATTGCATGTGATGTTTATCTTATTATGCTTCTTATTTTGCTTAGAACGACGGTAGCATTATAAGATGATCCCTTACTAAATTTCAAGGTATAAGTGTTCTCCCTGAGTATGCACCGTTGCGAAAGTTCGTCGTGCCGAGACACCACGTGATGATCGGGTGTGATAAGCTCTACGTTCAAATACAACGGGTGTAAGCCAGTTTTGCACACGCAGAATACTCGGGTTAAACTTGAAGAGCCTAGCATATGCAGATATGGCCTCGGAACACTGGAGACCGAAAGGTCGAGCGTGAATCATATAGTAGATATGATCAACATAAGATGTTCACCATTGAAACTACTCCATCTCACGTGATGATCGGACATGGTTTAGTTGTTTTGGATCACGTGATCATTTAGATGACCAGAGGGATGTCTATCTAAGTGGGAGTTCTTTAATTTAATATGATTAAATCGAACTTTAATTTATCATGAACTTAGTCCTGATAGTTTTTGCATATCTATGTTGTTGTAGATCAATGGCCCGTGCTACCGTTCCTTTGAATTTTAATGCATTCCTAGAGAAAGCTAAGTTGAAAGATGATGGTAGCAATTACACGGACTGGGTCCGTAACCTGAGGATTATCCTCATTGCTGCACAGAAAAATTATGTCCTTGAAGCACCGCTAGGTGACAAGCCCCCTCCCGCTAATGTAGACGCTTTGAACGTCTGGCAGTCGCGGTCTGATGACTACACGATAGTTCAGTGTGCCATGCTTTACGGCTTAGAACCGGGACTTCAACGACGTTTTGAACGTCATGGACCATATGAGATGTTCCAGGAGTTGAAATTAATATTTCAAGCAAATGCCCGGATTGAGAAATATAAGATTTCCAATAAGTTCTACAGCTGCAAGATGGAGGAGAATAGTTCTATCAGTGAACACTTGCTCACAATGTATGGGCACTACAATCATATGACTCAACTTGGTTGCCAAGTTGATGAGAATAGTGTCATTAATAGAATTCTTCAATCACTGCCACCAAGCTATAATGGCTTCGTGATGAACTATAATATGCAAGGGATACAAAAGACAATTCCCGAGCTCTTCGCTATGCTCACAGCTGCGGAGGTAGAAATCAAAAAGGAGCATCAAATGTTGATGGTTAACAATACCACTAGTTTCAAGAAAAAGGGCAAGGAAGGGATTTTCAAGGAGAATAGCAAGATTGTTGCTGCTCTCACAGAAAACCTCAAGTATGGAACCAAGCCTGAAACTGAGTGCTACTACTGCAAGGGGACTGGACACTGGAAGCGGAACTGCCCCAAGTATTTGGCGGATAAGAAGGATGGCAAGATAAACAAAGGTATATGTGATATACATGTTATTGATGTGTACCTTACTAATGCTCGTAGTAGTACCTGGGTATTTGATACCGGTTCGGTTGCTAATATTTGTAACTCGAAACAGGGACTACGGATTAAACGAAGATTAGCTAAGGACGAGGTGACGATGCGCGTGGGAAACGGTTCCAAAGTCGATGTGATCGCCGTCGGCACGCTACCTCTACATCTACCTTCGGGATTAGTTTTAGACCTAAATAATTGTTATTTGGTGCCAGCGTTGAGCATGAACATTATATCTGGATCTTGTTTATTGCGAGACGGTTATTCATTTAAATCAGAGAATAATGGTTGTTCTATTTTAATGAATAATATCTTTTATGGTCATGCACCCTTAAAGAGTGGTCTATTCTTATTGGATCTCGATTGTAGTGATACACATATTCATAATATTGAAACCAAAAGATGCAAGGTTAATAATGATAGTGCAACTTATTTGTGGCACTGCCGTTTAGGTCATATTGGTGTAAAACGCATGAAGAAACTCCATAATGATGGACTTTTGGAATCACTTGATTATGAATCACTTGGTGCTTGCGAACCATGCCTCATGGGCAAGATGACTAAAACTCCGTTCTCCGGAACTATGGAGCGGGCAACAGATTTGTTGGAAATCATACATACTGATGTATGTGGACCAATGAGTGTTGATGCTCGCGGCGGGTATCGTTATTTTCTGACCTTCACTGATGATTTGAGCAGATATGGGTATATCTACTTAATGAAGCACAAGTCTGAAACATTTGAAAAGTTCAAAGAATTTCAGAGTGAAGTAGAGAATCATCGTAACAAGAAAATAAAGTTTCTACGATCTGATCGTGGAGGAGAATATTTGAGTTACGAGTTTGGTCTTCATTTGAAACAATGTGGAATAGTTTCACAACTCACGCCACCTGGAACACCACAGCGTAATGGTGTGTCCGAACGTCGTAACCGTACTTTATTATATATGGTGCGATCTATGATGTCTCTTACCGATTTACCACTATCGTTTTGGGGTTATGCTTTAGAGACAGCTGCATTCACGTTAAATAGGGCACCATCTAAATCCGTTGATACGACACCTTATGAACTATGGTTTGGCAAGAAACCAAAGTTGTCGTTTCTTAAAGTTTGGGGCTGCGATGCTTATGTGAAAACACTTCAACCTGATAAGCTCGAACCCAAGTCGGAAAAATGTGTCTTCATAGGATACCCAAAAGAGACTGTTGGGTACACCTTCTATCACAGATCCGAAGGCAAAATATTCGTTGCTAAGAACGGATCCTTTCTAGAAAAAGAGTTTCTCTCGAAAGAAGTGAGTGGGAGGAAAGTAGAACTTGATGAGGTAATTGTACCTTCTCCCGGATTGGAAAGTAGTACATCACAGGAAATTGTTCCAATGATTCCTACACCAATTAGTGAGGAAGTTAATGATAATGATCATGAAACTTCGGATCAAGTTTCTGCTGAACGTCGTAGATCAACCAGAGTACGTTCCGCACCAGAGTGGTACGGCAACTCAGTTCTGGAAATCATGTTACTAGACCATGATGAACCTACGAACTATGAGGAAGCGATGATGAGCCCAGATTCCGCAAAATGGCTTGAAGCCATGAAATCTGAGATGGGATCCATGTATGAGAACAAAGTGTGGACT
This sequence comes from Secale cereale, assembly GCA_902687465.1. Classification (NCBI taxonomy): domain Eukaryota; kingdom Viridiplantae; phylum Streptophyta; class Magnoliopsida; order Poales; family Poaceae; genus Secale; species Secale cereale. The sequence goes on along the minus strand of LR738713.1, from coordinate 718,647,984 downwards.
TTGGTTGACTTGCCCGATGATCAGCAAGCCATCGAAAATAAATGGATCTTCAAGAGGAAGACCGACGCAGACGGTAATATTACTGTTTACAAAGCTCGACTTGTTGCAAAAGGTTTTCGACAAGTTCAAGGAGTTGACTACGATGAGACTTTCTCACCTGTAGCGATGCTTAAGTCTGTCCGAATCATGTTAGCAATTGCCGCATTTTATGATTATGAAATCTGGCAAATGGATGTCAAAACTGCATTCCTAAATGGATATCTCAAAGAAGAGTTGTATATGATGCAACCAGAAGGTTTTGTCGATCCAAAAGGTGCTAACAAAGTATGCAAACTCCAGTGATCCATCTATGGACTGGTACAAGCATCTCGGAGTTGGAATATACGCTTTGATGAAGTGATCAAAGCATATGGTTTTATACAGACTTTTGGAGAAGCCTGTATTTACAAGAAAGTGAGTGGGAGCTCTGTAGCATTTCTAATATTATATGTAGATGACATATTGTCAATTGGAAATGATATAGAATTTCTGGATAGCATAAAAGGATACTTGAATAAGAGTTTTTCAATGAAAGACCTCGGTGAAGCTGCTTACATATTAGGTATCAAGATCTATAGAGATAGATCAAGACGCTTAATTGGACTTTCACAAAGCACATACCTTGATAAGATTTTGAAGAAGTTCAAAATGGATCAGTCAAAGAAAGGGTTCTTGCCTGTTTTACAAGGTATGAAGTTGAGTAAGACTCAATGCCCGACCACTGCAGAAGATAGAGAGAAAATGAAAGTCATTCCCTATGCCTCAGCCATAGGATCTATCATGTATGCAATGCTGTGTACCAGACCTGATGTGTGCCTTGCTATAAGTCTAGCAGGGAGGTACCAAAGTAATCCAGGAGTGGATCACTGGACAGCGGTCAAAAACATCCTAAAGTATCTAAAAAGAACAAAGGATATGTTTCTCGTATATGGAGGTGACAAAGAGCTCGTCGTAAACGGTTACGTCGATTCTAGCTTTGACACTGATCCGGATGACTCAAAGTCACAAACCGGATATGTATTTTTATTGAACGGTGGAGCTGTCAGCTGGTGCAGTTCCAAGCAGAGCGTCGTGGCGGGATCTACGTGTGAAGCGGAATACATAGCTGCTTCGGAAGCAGCAAATGAAGGAGTCTGGATGAAGGAGTTCATATCCGATCTAGGTGTAGTACCTAGTGCATCGGGTCCAATGAAAATCTTTTGTGACAACACTGGAGCCATAGCCTTGGCGAAGGAATCCAGGTTTCACAAGAGAACAAAACACATCAAAAGACGCTTCAAATCCATCCGCGATCTAGTCAAGGAGGGAGACATAGAGATTTGCAAAATACATACGGATCTGAATGTTGCAGACCCGTTGACTAAGCCTCTTCCACGGGCAAAACATGATCAGCACCAAGACTCCATGGGTGTGAGGATCATCACTTTGTAATCTAGATTATTGACTCTAGTTAAAGTGGGAGACTGAAGGAAATATGCCCTAGAGGCAATAATAAAGATGTTATTTGTATTTCCTTATATCATGATAAATGTCTTTTATTCATGCTAGAATTGTATTAACCGGAAACTTAGTACATGTGTGGATACATAGACAAAACAGTATGTCCCTAGTATGCCTCTACTAGACTAGCTCATTGATCAAAGATGGTTATGTTTCCTAGCCATAGACATGAGTTGTCATTTGATCAACGGGATCACATCATTAGGAGAATGATGTGATGGACAAGACCCATCCGTTAGCATAGCACTATGATCGTTTAGTTTAACTGCTTTTTGCTTTCTTCATGACTTATACATGTTCCTATGACTATGAGATTATGCAACTCCCGAATACCGTAGGAACACCTTGTGTGCTATCAAACGTCACAACGTAACTGGGTGATCATAAAGATGCTCTACAGGTGTCTCCGAAAGTATTCGTGGTGTTGGCATAGATCAAGATTAGGATTTGTCACTCCGAGTGTCGGAGAGGTATCTCTGGGCCCTCTCGGTAACACACATCACAATAAGCCTTGCAAGCAAAAGACTAATGTGTTAGTCACGAGATGATGTGTTACGGAACAAGTAAAGAGACTTGCCGGTAACGAGATTGAACTAGGTATAGAGATACCGACGATCGAATCTCGGGCAAGTAACATACCGTTTGACAAAAGGAACAACGTATGTTGTTATGCGGTTCTGACCGATAAAAGATCTTCGTAGAATATGTAGGAGCCAATATGAACATCCAGGTTCCGCTATTGGTTATTGACCGGAGATGAGTCTCGGTCATGTCTACATAGTTCTCGAACCCGTAGGGTCCGCACGCTTAACGTTTGATGACGATCGGTATTATGAGTTTATGAGTATTGATGTACCGAAGGTAGTTCGGAGTCCCGGATGAGATCACGGACATGACGAGGAGTCTCGGAATGTCCGAGACATAAAGATTGATATATTGGACGACTATATTCGGACACCGGAAGTGTTCCGGAAAAGTTTCGGATTTATCGGGATTGCCGGAGGGGGTTACCGGAACCCCCTACGAGAGGGGATGGTCCATAGTGGGCCTAAAGGGAAAGAGAGAGGCAGCCCATAGGGCTGGCCGGCGCCCCCACCTAGGGTTCCTAGTTGGACTAGGATTGGGGGGGGCGCCACCTCTCCTATTCCTTTCCCTCTTCTTTCTTCTGGTGAATCCTACTAGGAATAGGATTGCAATCCTATTCCTAGTAGGACTCCTTCCCTAGCCGCACCAGGAGAGGTTGGCCGGCCTCCCTCCCTTGCTCCTTTATATACGGGGGCAGGGGGCACCCAAAGACACACAAGTTGAATTGTTTTAGCCGTGTGCGGTGCCCCCCTCCACAGAATCACACCTCGGTCATACCGTCGCGGAGCTTAGGCGAAGCCCTGCGCCGGTGAACACATCATATCCGTCACCACGCCGTCGTGCTGACGAAACTCTCCCGTGAAGCTCAACTGGATCAAGAGCTCGTGGGACGTCATCAAGCTGAACGTGTGCTGAACGCGGAGGTGCCGTACGTTCGGTGCTTGATCGGTTGGATCGCGAAGAAGTTCGACAACATCAACCGCGTCACTTGACGCTTCCGCTCCCGGTCTACGAGGGTACGTAGACACACTCTTCCCTCTCGTTGCTATGCATCTGGTAGATAGATCTTGCGTGATCGTAGGAAAATTTTAAAATACTACGTTCCCCAACAGTGCTCACCATCCTTCTCAGGAGCATCAACGTTGATTGTGTCTTACTCCTGGGTCTCTCGACACTCGGGCATCAGTGAGCCAAGCGGCTGACCAGAGCCCATGGCATGCTTGTCGGTTGCCAGCCCGAAGGAGAAGATATGTTGCATCTGGTGGTAGCTCTGGATAGGCATGTTGAGGAACTCTGCGTCCTTAGGGTGAGCCTAAGAAGAAACAAGGCATAGAGATTAGTTAGTATGGCAATGGTTCATAGGCTTAAATCGCTGGTTTTGTTAGAATGGCGTTGCTTGTGAGTCAAACCGCGATGTGGCCTTGGTAGTTCTTTGCCTCTAGAAGGATCAAGCAGGTGTCCTCATCCCATGAAGCACCGCACATGTCTCTGAGCTTGGACGCGGTGATCCACCTCGCTTTCCACTTCCTCATGTGGTTGTATACCTGGGTCGAGGTGACATCCTGTTCATAGAAGTCGAATAACTACTTTGCAACAAGGTTCAAGTGCACATCCTTGAAGCCCTTATCAGTCATCACCCCACTAGCTATGATCTCACACATCTTGTTAAGCACAAAAGTGGAGAGGAACGGCTACCATATCGTGTTGTTCTCTCTGCCATCCTTCTTCCCCTTTGTGGCTGCCTTCCGAGCAGTAGCATGAGCAACAACATTGGGCTGAGCCAGCACAAATGGAGGAACCTTACGCGGCACCTTGAAAACGTCTTAATCAGAAGGCATATGCTCCATAGGAAGCTGGGAGTCCTCGACGTACGACGGCGGGAATTGACTCTCGGACATCGTGAGGGCCTGACTAAACTCTTGCATGGTCATGTCTTACAAACGCAAGCGTCATCAACATCACAACACACTACATGGACAGCTCGAACAAGCAGTACAACATGGACATATCGAACTAGCAGTGCAACATGGACAGATCGAACTAGTAGTAACACATGCACACATGGATGATCTAGCATAACAGAGCACTAATCATGAACACATATGGTTAAACAGTTGCACAGTAGCATACCACACATCTAAGCATCATACCAATCCATCCAGACCACTAGTTACCAACTAACATCTAAGCATGCTCCAAATCCATCACAAGTAGCTACTACAACATCACTGTCAAACAGATTGGAAGATCTAACCCTACCACATTGACATATCTAGCTGGAACTAGTAGAGAGGAGGTGGTGATTGAACGTATAGACGCCATTGGAAGAACCGCGGAGGAGGTGCCTGGCACGTCGGAGAGGAGGAGGAGTCGATCCGCCACTGCAGTCAACTGGTTGCTGGAGTAGTTGCATTGCTTACCTCGTCGTCGAAGTGGATCCGCGCTGTAGGGAAAGCTCGAGAGGAGGGAAATGGTGGCGCGATTTATGCCGCGGCGGTCACCCTGGATATATATGGCGACTGAATCGGCGGGCGGTGACTCGAATTCATCCCGCTGCCTTTTTGGAGATACGCCATCGCTCCTGCCATCTCCCTGCCCGCAGTTGCGCGGCGCGACGCGGCGTTCCCCTCCCTCGCATCGCTTGAGCCTGACTCGCTGGAAACTGTCGATTTTTTTCGACTGTTCCTAGCGGCCTGGCTAAGCACTGCTTTAAGTTTCCCGCGGGCCAAGATTTAGTTGTGACTCATATAACCAAACAGCCCAAAAACATCCCGTCTGGGCTTGACCGAGCCTAATACGAGCAACCAAACACGTCATAGATGTATACCGCGCCATGTGTGGCAAGAGCAAGAACGAACGGCTGGGAATCTGGCTCGTCAGCCATGTTACCCATCAATGTCTATAAGCTACACAAGGTTAATTTTATTTTTGATAACAAGCTACACAAGGTTAATGATTGATCGGAGTGCTTGTACTTGCTCATTAATTCATACTCAGTGCTTACTAGCCAAAGACAGCAAGCGTCTACTCCATCGATCGGGGCTTTATTTTCGCTTGAATTTTACTGTCATAACCATATGTCATTCTTACAAATTCATGCACTGATCCAAGTATGGCTCTTGCTACCCAGCACTCAGATGACCCGGTCATTGTCCAGTCAGACTCTTCTAAGGCGCTGGTAATTTTGTTTGGTGATGGCTTATCTCGCTCCACGTATGACCACCTCACAATGGAGAGATATATCGTTGATAGAAGACATGGAGTTTATTCCTCAGAAACTTACTAGGAATTAAAACTGGGTAGCAGATCGCCTGGCATTATACAATCATGCTGATTGTAGCATTGCGGCATGACAAAGAGATGACCATCTTGTATTGATGAACTTTTACCTCTCAACTGTAAGCCTATAATTATGAAAAATAAAACTCTTTTACCCCCACAAAAATTATGTCAAACCAGCAAGGCCATGTCCATACAAAATTGAGCAAGTGCACAGTTAATTAGGTGGGCATTGAATGAGAGATGGCGTTACGTACTAGCCTCACATGCATGTGAGCCGTGAGGTCCATCTTGCATTCTTTTAACGCATATTATGCTAACTTCACATGCTAGAGAGAGGACCAAAAGATCTGAATTATTATTTGTCATCAAGGATTCTCCTTTTCTGTCATGCATGTTCGTTTTTCTTGCTTTTGCTGTTCGTAGTTGTTATAAAAGACATTTGGTTTCCGATTAATGAAACTGAAGAGGGAACCCTCCTTGCCCAAAAAAAAGCAGGAGGGATATTTTTTTAATACGGTTCAAACACAGATTCTCACATACACGCACATACACTCATTCCTGAGCCGGCATAACATCTCGGTATTGATTAAGTCGTCACAGATGCCTTCATAGCCGACGGGAACATCTCTTTCCACTGAACGCACATTGACGAAAGGCGTGAAATAAATCTACGAAATGTGATCACCGATGTCAAATCTAGAACTTGAACCCTGGTGGGTGACTCCACCGCAAAGAACCTAACCATCCGTTGATTTCTAATAAATGAAACCGAAGAGGGAGCTCTCTCCGTCGAAAAATAAATATCCAGAGGGATATATAATTAAGTAGTAGTAGTACTATATAAGTAACTGATTTTCTTTTTCTTATCATACAATTCATACATATCTATCTATCTTCTGTCGGTAAGACAGTAGACAATCATATTGCAAATTACAATACTTGTCCGCAACATGATCAAGAACCAAACAAATAGGAACAGTGTGACATGAAATTACCTCTCATTCTCATAAAGATTTACCTCACATACATAAAGCCAACGCTACATAGGGACAGGGATGGTGGTTTCGTGCGGACCAAGTTAGGTGCAAAAAGATTCTCGCTGGGCCCACGCGCCTCAACCTTTTACTGTTGTCCCTTCCAACGCCACAGTCGAGTTGGGCGAGCCGCAGCTACTAGTTGTTCATCTCTGATTCGAATAAACCTAGTAGTTGTTGATGATTTCTTCATTCAGATATTACTATAGTACTCGGTAGTAGTAGTAGACTAGATGGATGCAGATGCTCCTTGACTAGCATATAATTGTACAAATCAAACTAAACTAACAGCCGACAGAGGTAGGTTTAATTTAGGGGCGCTTTAAAAACTTGGGCCCGGCCACCTGCTGATAAATTGCTAGAGAATTAGTGGGATTAACTGAGTTCCACTGCTTTATGGGACGGTTCCTGAAACTAATTTGCAGGTTCGATGTATGTGGCTAGCTAGAACATGCATGCGCTGATAACTGAACCGAAAGGCCGGCCAGTATGGGTCCTAGCTAGGTAGTGAACCCGCTTTCAATTCATCAAACGGGTTACTCCTGCTTATGCACCCATGCTTGAACACAAATAATATAATTACATCTCAAACTAAAATTTGTCTACAACGCAGAATGCTTCACATAGGTGTTTACGGCAATTCCAAGTTGGACCCGCAGACCACCGTATCCGTCCGGACCGCAGAAGCCATCCAACGCAGACATATATCGGTCAGGACGCGATTTCTCTCATAAACTGGAGACAAAAGTGGAGTAGGTTTGCGGGAGTCCACACCGATCCCAAGCCCGTTTCCGACCGACCTCGCCCACCAAAACCCCCTCCCCCTTCCCGTGCGCACATCCCGCCTGGCGCCAGCTACCCACATTCATGTCGCTGTAGAGCGCGCTGATTCACATTGAAAGCGGTTCAGGGCGGATGCGACTTCTCACTGCCTCCACCATTGAAGCGGCTCGCCTGTCGAGGGCACCGCCCGCTGCACGGCCGTCTGAACATGCCTCCTCACCGCATTCATACGCCTCCATTAAACCCACGTGGAAGCCAAAAAAACCTACTTCAGCCACACGTCCGCTTATGAGCGGACCGGTGTTAAACGCAATGCTGGCCAAGCTACTCCCGTCCGCCCAATATTTAACAAGGTCAGATGCCGGGCAAGAATCGCACCCCTCTGCCGCTCGCCCATCACCTCCTTCACCATTTTCTCCACTCTTTCAATGGCTTCCGAAGAGCAGTTCTCCGGCATACAAGCCGTCTGGGTGTCCCGTTGAGCCCGCTGGATACGAGCGAGGCAGCTCGTTGTTCCACCTCCCGTGCCTGACCTGACGGAGCAAGTTGTCGTCCCAAGCCGCCGCGTGGTTCAGCAACTTGCCGCTCCAGGCCAACCTGATGAGGAGTGGCAAGTTGCTCCACACCTGCATGTCGGGGAGCACGGCGGCACGGGCATCCAGTGCCTGCGACCGCGCCATCCACTGTCGACGCGCACGTAGCCGCACGCGGAGAAAGAAGTCGGACGCGCAGATGTGGAGGAGGTGGCGGCCAGCACGTCCGCGCCCGCGGCCATCATCGAAGAGAAGTATAATACGGGAGGTCGTCACCGCTTGGGTCTCAGGAAGGGCACCGCCAGTTTCCCGACTGGTTCTCCTTTATCTCAGACCATCCCGTGCACCCCATTGAGCTCCACGGAAGCACCCTTCCCCTCCAGCTGAAGCACCCGCTTTGCCGCTCCGATGAGCAGCGCAGCCGGACATAGGGAAGATACGGGGGAAGAACATGCCTTCGGTGCTCTTGGCAGTCCGGTTATTCAAGGCTACCGACATGGGGAAGAATAGCCGCGACTGGCCATGACTAGTGTAGTGTATCCATGTCGTGGGAGTTTTAGCTTTTTAGTTGAAAATATGTTCAAAATGTAACCGTTCTTGTCCGGTTTGTATGAAATTTGTCATGTTTGTACGAAATACAATCATGTTTGCATAAATTTCATCCCTTTTGTTGAAAAAGAGTTTGAAATGTATGCTTCTACGGTTGGATGGCGTCCTCCCGCATCCATGTCCGCGGACTGGTCCCCTCTGTGTCCACGGACGGATGCGGGGGGATTTTTTGCGAATTATCGTTGAAGATGACCTTAATAGAATCTGATAGTGGTGCCAGTTGTATCAGGATAACCGTTATCTCTCCAAGACACCGCCTAGCATCGAAAGCCAATGTTTGCTTCTACCCCCCTTCTTAGGCACTTGTGTGAACTAATGTTAATAAATAAGCAATTGCCTTTGACGATGCTTATTTCGTGGGAAATTTGGTCGGAGCGCAATTCTTGGGTCTTTCGTTGAACCGCCACCCCTTCGATGACCATTATTGACAAGATCAAAGAGGAGATCTCCCGTTGGGGTTTGGACGGGGGCCCTTTGGACGGTACCAAGCATTTGAGTGTTGTTATGCCGTGAGAGTAGACTCCTATTTACCCGCTTTGTGAGTTTTGTCTAAACTTCTCCTTAATCAATGAAATGATAATTTGTTTTCTCTTATTATGAAAAAATGTCATATATAAAACAATTTTTCTTTTCTTGAGGCACCTGCATTAGCAGGAGTATATTGTACATGGCCTTAGAGAAGCCTGTACAAATGTCCAACTAGTGGTATGGTGAATTATACTCCTATTGATTTATCGTTTTCAAACTTGTAAGAGGAATTGGCCTGGAGTAAATATATGTGCTACTACTGAACTGTTGCTGGTACTACTCCCTCTGTCTCTAAGTAGTACATAGACAGCGTATGAATTTAGTAAAAATATGCCAATGCTCCTTAAGTTTGACTCAACATGGCAATGAGTACCCGCTACCCGCGAACCCGACGGGTAAAAACCCTATTAGGGTAAGGGTTTGGGAAAAATAATTACGCATGGGTTTATAAATGGGAAAAATTTATATCCATCGGGTAAGCCGGGTATGATTATGGGAAGGCAATACCCATACCCGCGTAACCGCATACCCGTATGCTTATATGTCTCATGAACCAGTTTGTCATTTCTATGTTTAACATATTTGTGGTCCCTAACTTATATGTTTGTGCGTCGAACTTTAAGTTGCTGAAATGACTGTGTGTGTGCTGACATGCTGAAATGTGACATGTTTATGTGTTGAAATATATGTGCTAAAATGTTGTAGTGTTATGTATATGTGGTGAAATGCTGAAATACATATATGTTTAACTGTTGAAATATATGCGTTGAAATGTTGAAACATGGTATATATGTGTTGAAGTGCTAAAATATTGTGTTTTACATACTGAAATACTGAAATTATACATGGCAAAATATGAATTGAAAGATAACTAAGATGGGTATTTTTTACCCGCAGGTATTGCCCACACCTGGCCGGGTACGGGCATGGAACGATATGAAACCCGGGGTGCGGGTACGGATACGAGTTTGTGCAAAAAATATTGGTACGGGTGCGGGTTTGGGCGAGCGTTACCCGCACCCGAACCCTGCGGGTGCCATGTTGAAGTTTGACCAATTTCAAAGAAGAAAATTTCAACAACTAAATATTGAAAAAATAGATTATGGAAATATATCTAATGGTGGATATAATGATATTGCTTCGACACTGTTTTTTTTATATTTTTATTTTTGTATATACTTGATCAAACTTCGAAAGGATTGTCTTTTTTGATTGAATTTATACGCCATCTATTTAGGAACGGAGGTAGTAGTAACTAATCATAATCAATTCCAAGAATATTTCGAGCATCAAAGTGCACCAATATCATAGATTCCGTCGCAGGTGGGCAATGGAGACACTAGTAGCGCCCGGGAACATTTTCGTATAGAGGAAAATACTTTGTTGCTGGGTGCTAGTAACTTCTCCGGCATGGATATTTACCCAGGTGGTCCGGGGATAGCATTGGCTAGCTCCCATGGATGATTGGTGCAATCCCATTGGTTGTTACATGAAATTTTACCATTCCATCCAGTAATTTTCAGTAATTCTTTTTTTTTTGAGTAATTTTCAGTAATTCGTTGAGTGAGTGCAGTTACTTGCGCGCGCGCTCTCTCTGTCACCGGTCGCCACCGTCAAGTCGTCTGTCATCCACCCACCAAGACGTTACCGACGGAGACCGAGACCGTGAGAAAGTTCCAAAAATCCGTTCCGTATCGACGCGTCCGCTCCGCACCGGACCAAAAATGATGCGCGACCCCAGTCCTACTCCCCCCAGTTGTTGTTACTCCCAGTCCTAGCCCAGCAGCACCGTCCAGGCCCCGGCCACACGCTACAACTAGAACCAACCCAAGCGCCGGTGCAGTGCACACCCAGTGTACCTCGTCTCTCCCTCTCTCTCTCTCTCTCTCTCGCAGCGACAGCACGGAAGCTTAGCTACCTTTGATCGGCCGGCTCGGTCGTGTGGTGTCGTCGGGGGCCATGGCCGGCGCCGCGGGCGACAGGCCGGAGGGTGTGGGCGGGGGCGGGGACTGGCCGCCGTTCGCCGGCGACGCCTTCGCGGAGTACTCGTCGTCGGTGTTCGCGGAGCTCGGCGGATGGTCGGATGGCCTCGGCGCGGGCGCCGGGGAGCTGCCGGGACTGGATCTGCCGCCGGCGAGCGCGTCCGGGCCGGTCCCGCTGGCGCGGCCGGACGAAATCATGCCGGCCGCCTCAGGCGAGCCCGCCGGCGCCGCGTCCTCCTGCTCGAGCGGCGACTGCGCCGCCGCGGCCGCCGAGAACGCCGACAAGCCGCAAGAGGGAGCCGACGCAGCGTGAGTCAAGCGTTCACCTCTCATCTCTGCCTCTCGCTTTGCTTGCGACATGGTTACGCGGATGGCGCGTCCGCGAGGGGCAATTCCGGCAGCGCGCGCGGGCCGCGACGTGCCCACGCGGATCCGCCGTGATCCGCGTGCGTACTACGTAGTAGATCGTTCCCGGTCTCGCTCTCGCTCTCACGCGGTTTCTCTTTTAATTTTTCTCCTTCTCTCTCCACACTCTCTACTCTACACCGGCCCCTTGGGTTCTTTGTTTATTCTTCCTCCCCTTTCCTCGCGTACGTATCGGTACGCCATTCGTATTACTGCGCGCGCGTACTGTACAACAGCGAGCGCGCGCATCATGACTTCTACTTCTAGATCTGATCGTTTGATCATACCAGTACATGTTAATTTCGAAATATACATGTTGCGCTAAGGATGCTAGCTAGCGAGCAATCCCGGTATTTCTTTAAGGTATCTGCTTGAAGAATTCAGCCCGAAAAATCAAGTGTTGATATGTATGTGTGCGTGCAGGAGCGTGAAGCCGACGGCGGTGGTGAAGAAGGGGCAGAAGCGGGCGCGGCAGCAGCGGTTCGCCTTCGTGACCAAGAGCGAAGTTGATCACCTCGAGGATGGGTACAGATGGAGGAAGTATGGGCAGAAAGCCGTCAAGAACAGCCCTTTCCCAAGGTACTTCATCCACATCTATCCATCACTTCACTTGTGTTGCTTATAATGTTCTAATAGTATCAATAATTTGCACACATGGGCAAGGGTAAAGCTTTTGGTTTCTTATTTCCGTGTATTGCTTTTTTCTCTCGGAGAAAACTACAACCATTTTCTAAGAGAAAATCACGCGCAAGCAATTTATATCGATCGACCTTGACCAAATTGTATGGATCATGGTATTGCTGCTTGATCAGATGCGGTTGGCGATTAATTTGGACTTTTTGTCTCTGATCAGTTATTCCCTACAGACAGTATATATATATGTAAGATTTTCCGTTAATTGCCGTATTGGAAAGAGGTCTCTACTGGAAATGATTGCCCAACCCATGCAGCAGCAATGGAATCTTTTTTTTTCTCAACTGAGCTTTACCCCATGTAGCTCTAGAATCCGCAGGGCAGAGAGCTTACCCAATGTAGCTACAGAATCTGAAGAGTGGATACGGGTGACTAATGAGGAGTGAGGATATCTGAGATGAGGCATAGAAAGCATGCAATCTTCTTGTGGTGGTTCATTTTTCATCTTTTCTCTTCGGGGTATATGCATACGTTCTCACCGAACTGGGTTTCGATCTTGAGCAGGAGCTACTACCGGTGCACCAACAGCAAGTGCACCGTGAAGAAGCGGGTGGAGCGGTCGTCGGAGGACCCCTCCGTGGTGATCACCACCTACGAGGGCCAGCACTGCCACCACCAGACCTCCTTCCAGCGCGGCGGCGGCATGCACTTCCACGGCGGCGCCACCGTCGCGCTCGCGGAGCAGATGTCGTTCGTGTCAACTCAGCAGCTGTACAACCTGCCGCCCCTGCGCCGACAACAGATGAATCCTATGCCTTCGTCGTCGGAGTCCGTTGTTAGCTCGCTGCCAGCATCTTTGCAGCAGCTCAACGGCGGCGACCAACTGGGAAGGTCGACTAGCTATAGCCCGACGGCGCAGACAGCGTCGTCGTCGTTGGTGCCTCCGGACGTTTCGTTTGACATGGGGCTGCTTGGCGACATCGTGCCTCCAGGAGTAAGAAATGGATGACGATCTATCTATATAATGGTAAATATGTATATATAGTGGATCGATGTACCCTGCTAATTATTTTAGGATAGTTCCGTTCATAAGCTTTGTATAAATATCTGGGTCATACAACCCCGCCCCAGCCCCACCCCCTATATATACCTAAAAGTTATATCAATTTCAGTTTTGTTAAAATCTTGCACTTTGCGATAGTTCACGTAGTATGTAATTTTTTTTCCATGGTAGAGGCTTTAAAAAAATTATTGTCACATGCTTCAGTTGAGTTAACACATAAATGATTGGTTACCTATTTCCCTCAATTTGACTTCCTGATATCCTTTTTTTTTTGTTGCCAGATTTAGCTAGTCACTTCCTCTTCATGCATGTCTTCGATCTATTGCACAAAATTTGCAGTTATGTTTCAAATTGAAAAGCAATTTTCTGTGCAATAAGACTTTGCTAATACATATGGATATATAACTAGTTAGTTGGATATATAATTATATATTTGTGTATGTACAGTATACTAGGCTTTAATTCCTTGCGGTTGCATATATGCATGTGTACCGCTGTACTCCAGTAGCTAGCTAGCTGGGGCCAGCTATGTACATATTGTCAGATCAATATGTCATGGCATTTATTTATGGATGATACCTATATATGCATAGTACGTCCAATTTACACAGATATCTTCAATATGTATAGTACTCTCTCGGTCCCATAATATAAGAGCGTGGATGGAGGGAGTGCATGTCAATTGATCGAGCAGATGATAAGTTCGTATAATGTCTAGTACTATACACAAATGCATGTGCTATCCAATCCAAACACTAAGCAATATATAGTTGTACCGTGTACGTACTAAAGCACAACATAACCTGCCCAAGTTTTCACCGGTGTTTATCTGGTGTTTAATTACATCCTTTTTATAAATCTGTTTGTCGACTTTTTTCTTATCTCGGACATGCATATCATCCACATATGCATGTTTCTATGGTGTAACCTACCCTGATCTAATTGTACTCCCGTTTATGCAGAATTATCTCCCTACTGGTTATATCTGAATTCTGAAGCCATGACATGTCTCAGATCAGGAAAAGCAGGTAACCAAGCAGCTACCTATAGCTAGGGTTTCCAGCTGATCCATGCCCTCCTGCAGAATCCAACTATAGTTAAGCGAGACCGAGCTGATCTTCAGCCTATTGCAGACGGGTATTGATCGATAGAGACATGCATGGCGTACAGGATTTGCTATTTATTTTGCACCGTGCCTCATTATTGGACAGGCCCGTGCAATGCTCGATCTCATGGCAATTTTTTATGCCCAACTAATTCCTTCAGCCTATCTGTTTCGTCTACTTGACCGTTGGCATGCACTTTGGTAGTTTATGATCTTGCACAATAGTATTGTATTAACCTAAACTTTTATGACTTCCTAGCTAGCTAGCAGCCTATAGCAGGGTTAATTTGTTTTGGATGTATATATATGTTCGAAATTCTGCATATGCAGTCCAGTATCGGGGTGATCATACAGCTAGCTCATTTGACTCTTTGTTCTTTACTCCTATCAACTTCAAACCTGATTTTTTACTGGGTCTCAACATTCTAGATAAAATTTGCTAGCACTAGTATAGAACTATGGGTGTGGCTAGGTCTAAGATTTAACCAAGTCTCAGTCAAGTGACATTACATGCAAGAGAGAAAAAGGAAACTGAAAAGAAAATTTTACAGTCTCAGTCAACCGAGACTTAGCAAGACTGTAGAACTAAAGATACCTTAATCGTGCAAGGGCAAAAGCACTCATTGTATACAGGTATCGGGCCAGTCACTATGGGAGTGTTGCTTACGTGCACGGCCCATCAAAACACGGTGGGCAATGGTCCGTGTGTGATATGCCTTCATCGCATGGCTTGTCGTGGCCCGTGTGCGATGCTAACGGGTTTGACCCACTTGTCGGGGTAATTGTCTACCCCTCCCCTACACACATAAGAACAAAAATTGCGTGTTGCATGCTTTCACCCACACATGCACATCTTTGCTTGACACCTTACTCGACACTAGGCATTCTAGGTTGTGCACCGTGCACCGCCATGTCCACCAATATGCTTCATGCCAAAATTTGTGCATTGTAGAGTCAAAACTTCCATAGAGATTGCAGTGCCATCTGTCGTCGCCACAATTCATGAAATCGAGGTACGTCATTCTTGCAGATAAGGAATGCGCTGGGATCGACTCACCCTTCCTTTTCTCTAACATCTCTCTCTATCTCTATCTATCTATCTATCTATCTATCTATCTATCTATCTATCTGTCTATCTGTCTGTCTGTCTGTCTGTCTGTCTGTCTGTTTGTCTATCTATTTATCTGTCTATCTCTACATTGCCATCTAGAGCGATTCCTGGCTGTCCCCTCCATTGAAAGCGGTCGGGAGATGGTCATTTGAATCGATGAATTGATCTTCGTCTTCCCCTCTCTGTCCACGGGCCGCCATCAACCAATTCCTCCTAAAATTTATTAGCATCCATTAACACCCTGACACCCCACCTTTCTATATAGCATAAATGATAGACTTTACAGATGGGGTGGGTTTGTGCCAAACTCGCACACATGCTGAAATGGGCTAGGGCTATGCCGCCAGTTGACCGTGTGCAATAGATGAAAAGAATAATGGCATTCCTTTCCGATGGAGCAAATCGATATCCATGATTAAACTAGGTTATTAGGATTTGAGATGGGGACTTTCTTCAATTAATTGCACTGTGATGTGAGCATAATAAAATGTCAACATATTTTTACTAATCCTAATTCACTTTTTAATATTGAAATTATATTTTTACCCCCAAAGTCAACGTACTCCTATTATTTTTGGGGTGGCACTCCAACTTATTTGTGTTGGAGCAAATTGACACCATTCAATATCATCCGTCAAATTGACAAAAATAGAAGGCCCATATTCACTTTGTGGCGCCATAAAAGAGCCCAATATATAACACTTCCTCCGTTTCACAATATAGTGTGTATAGTTTTTTTTTTTTGGAAAGTCAAACTTTGCAAATTTTGATCAAGTTTATAGAGAAATTATTTATATCTAGAATACCAAATATGCACAACATGGAAATACGTCTTGTGATATATCTAATGGTATGTATTTGGTATTATATATATATATATATATATATATATATATATATATATATATATATATATATATATATATATATTCCACAAACTTGGTCAAATTTGTCAAAGTTTATAAATTTTGACTTTTGAAAGAAATCTAGTACCGTGTGCTCACAAATTGTTTTCTATCATGTGTGCATCTAGTACAAGGAATTAGGAATGTACTGTGCTCCTTTTAGAAAAATGCTGCTAGCTTGCTAAAGTAAAGTTGATGCCTGCACCACCTGCTTTCTAGTGTGCGGCTATCAACTTTTAGTTAAATTTGGTGTGGATGGAATGTTCCCTTCGGTTCGACCATACCATATGCCTCTACATTCGATCGTTTTCAGTGTTCACATGCAGAGAGCAATGCACACTGTGCACGCCAGAGCCAGACCCTTCAATGGCGACCTGACCTACGAAGGGTTGATGTGGATGAATCTCTAATGCTCCGATCCGTGCCTGTTAGGCTCAGTTAGTTGGGAAGGACCGAACGAGGCATTTATCCTTTCGTGCGCTTTGTTCCTATCTAGCGTGTGTAAAAATGAATAAATATATCATATTTCTAAAAATTTAGCACAAAATGACCAGTATAAAATAAACACAAAATCGCCCAACTGCACAACGCCCCTGATTGGGGCACCATGCTAGATAGCCCGACGCCTGGGACTCATGCTATCTAGCATGGCTCCCTGACCTAGGGTGTCATGCAAATGGATTTATTTATGATTTGTTTTTTATCCGGTCCATTTTGTGCTAAAGTTTCAGAAAAAGACTAGATTTGTTCACTTTCATGTCTACCGTCGCTATCATTTTTCTATTATTCTACTCCCTACGTACCAAAAAATAAAACATTTTGTAAGCTAAACTAGTCTACGTAAACTTCTTATACTTTGATACAGAGGTGGTATATTTTATTGGGAGCTGAATTATTTCATTTACCTTCTTTTTTATGAGAACGTTATCATGGCTTGCTTTAATGATTAACGCAAAACAGTTACAACAAAAATGGAGATTCAATAATAAACGAGGGAGAACCATCTACCCAATTACACGAAATATGATTCTCGTAACATTGTTTATATCTATCTCACGTGTGCAATTACACCATTGGCTTCCTAGGTGCAATGCTTGAAATGGACATTACCTATCTTCGTCGCAAGGTGATGCAATGGGAAAACAATGTTGCCCCTTCGGTCCACCGTTTAGTCATTACCCCACAAGTCTCAGTAACTTCCAAGCAGTTGGATTCAACAATAATTTGATGATACCCAGAGACGCCACCATAGAAAGTTCCTCTTTTATTGCAAGTGCGCACATTGCATAAGCTTCCAATGCATAAGAAACAAAAGAGGAAGATGCGACCACTAATTTTCCATGATCATCTCAGATCATGGCACCAATCGATCCAGGTCCTTCCTCTTTGTGAAAAGAAGCATCAACATTGAGTTTCAGCAAACCTACCCCCGACATATACCATTTGACATTCTCCATTGGAGTTGTCTTTGCAAAGTTGGTGCGCATACCCTCATATAAATAGTTTCCAGTTTCTTACTGGAAGGGGTATCATCTTCATGTGTGGCCATTCGTTTAACCCACGACAGGTACCATAGAAAAACAACAATAACTTCCAATTATCTCACTAGTGACAAACCTGGATGATAACCAGAGACTGAGTCACTTAGGGCCTCCAAAATAGCCGACCCCGATCTATCAAATCCGAGGCGGTAGCATTGAGTGGTTCAAGCTTTCCGTAGTTCCTATGTCGGGCTGCAATCCCAAAACAAGTGCATATATAAAATCCCATGGAACAATCGGCATATCACACTGAT
The DNA here is from genome assembly GCA_902687465.1 of Secale cereale. Classification (NCBI taxonomy): domain Eukaryota; kingdom Viridiplantae; phylum Streptophyta; class Magnoliopsida; order Poales; family Poaceae; genus Secale; species Secale cereale. The sequence continues at coordinate 718,630,092 of LR738713.1, read as the reverse complement.
CGTCATTATCGATTTGCAGGTTAACTAGGATGGGTTTCACCGGAACTGGGCCATGCAATGTTGTCCACATGAAGATATTGTTACCCCCGGCTGATCGTCAGGCTGTACATATATGTATCTTTCTATTTCTGAAACTGCCCGTTTTGTTTTCAATAAATTTACATTTGGATCCTTAGCAATCTGGCTAGCGAATGCCTTATGCAGAAACGAGATTTACGAAATACCAAGGTGTTGTAACTAGAAAAGTCCAACTTGCCAAATCGCGGACCTTGTTAGCGATATTTTTTCAAAGCTTGTTAGTGATTTTCTTTAGCTTTGTCCCTTTTATCAAAAAAATGTGCGATTGTGATTGATTCGTAGTGATTTGTACTACCCGGTAAGCAAGTTTTTCGACCTGTTTATCGCGTTTTGCAAGTTTGTGTGCTAAATTGATTTTTCACTTTTTACCCGAAAAAAAAACATTTCACTTTTGTAAGTTTGTGTGCTAGAAATATTATCGCCACACAAATTGGTGTACGCCCGACACAGTTAACTCTTTTCCTCTCACAGGAATGAGCGTGTTAACTTACGAGTGTGAACCGGAGCCTTTTTTTTTTTTTTTTTTCG
>LR738713.1:718571455-718598275 GCA_902687465.1 Secale cereale | reverse complement strand
TCCAACGAGGGTGATTCCTCGGATTCCTCATCGGCATGGAAACCACACGGATGCCCTGTTTCACCATACCGTGTTTAAAGACGTATCGATCCCCGAGGCCGGACGTCGCCAGGAACAAAGGCGTGCGGCCAGAGGTATCGTGCGTCTGATGACACTTTGAAGTTACTACTACACATGTTGGATGGAGGCGGGTTGACCCAGAGGGGTACCCGCGAGTGCCTTTGAGGCGTGAGCTGTGGAGTCGGGTGACCAGTGAGGGTACCCGCGAGATAACTACGAGGCGTGGCCGGTCTTTCCCAGTCCTTGTCACAAGTCCTCGAGACGGGACGACGGGGCCAACAGTATCGTAGGCTCTGCTCGTTACCGCGCGCTCCCAATACACTAAGCGATTTGGATATTTGATCCGAGGGGCCTACGGGTCCGATAGCACTAACCACCACGTGGGTGTGAGTGGGTGCTCTGCGTCGTATACATCAGCCGGAGTCGTCACGACGTCAGCGATTGAGCGGGCTGTTCGGATTGGACTTAGGATGCAACTGCGTGCTTGTATAAGGGGTTGCTAGGTCTGCTACCGAACGGCCTCGCAACGTGCGGAGCGTCCGGGGCGATGGCCCCGACCCCCGGGGGCACAGGATTAGTCCGGCGTGCTCGATCCTCTCTGGCGGTATCCGGTCGGGTTGCGTCGTATTGTTTGGCCGAGGGCGGGCACGACCTGATGGTGTGTCCGGCCGGAGTTAAGCGAGCGTGGTGGGTAACTTGGTGCACCCCTGCAGGGAAGAAACAATCTATCGATAGCCTGTCCTACGGTAACGGACACTCGGAGTTGTATCCACTTCGGTACAACTAGAACTGGTGACTTGAGATATGAAGTTGATATTACTATAAACCCATTACATTATGATGTACTATTCTGCTCCCTTCTAATTGCTGCAAGACGCTGAAGATGCTAGTCTTCGTCAGGACTAGGCTTTTCCCCTCTCTACTCTGGCTTTCTGCAGCCTAGTCCACCCACATAAAGCCTCCTTTGAAAATGATGCATTGCTAGTATAGATCTGATGTAAGTCTTGCTGAGTACTTTGGATGAGTACTCACGGTTGCTTTGCTTCCTCTTTTGTCCTACCCGCATGATAAACCAGACGACGGAGCCATGGTGCCTGCAGCCCCCGTTGACGACTACTGCTACCAGCCCGAGGCTGGCTACTACTACTACCCGGCCGGCGAGTACTTCTACGAGGAGCCGGCGGACGACGACCAGGAGTAGGATCGGAGGTCCCAGGCAGGAGGCCTGCGCCTTTTCGATCGTAGCTTTTCTTTTGCCCCGCCTCGTATGAGGCCTATCTGTACTTGTGTTCTATGTCTGTACCCAGACATCTAATGCTTCCGCTGACTATGAGTGTGACATCATGTTATGTATTCGAGCCCTCGAGGCCCCTGGCTTGTAATATATAACTTGTATGTTTTTATTTATGTTTTAGAGTTGTGCTGTGATTCCTTCACGTGAGTCCTTAGGCTTGATCGTGTGCATTTGCGTGTATGATTAGTGCACGATCGGGCCGGGGTCGTCACAGGTTGGTATCAGAGCCGACTGCCTGTAGGAACCCCCTTTCCAACTCCTTGGCCGAAGTCGAGTCTAGAGGTCCAAAATGTTTTACTAACTTGGCTGTGTGGCTTATGGCCCCACGTCGCCAATTGGGTGGTGTAGCTTCTTTTATTCCTCGTCTATACTCTGGGACTCTTACCTCTTGTCTATTCGGGTTAAGTTTTACTAACTCCATTAGGTTCTCGTTTTCACATCTACCCGGAGAGCTGGATATCAGTGCGGTTTCTTATCATTGACCTGAATAGTCTGATAATCATTCCTTTCCATTTGTTTGTTTAGCCTTTCTTATCAAGTCCTGATGATAATTGACTTGACAAGTCTGATTCTTCTTCTTTCAGATGAATCCTCTGTTTCCACCTCACCCGGAGACTCAGCTTGTGCTTCGCACCTGGGCTCGAGATGCCCCTGGGTTTCCGGCCATTCTAGTCGCTCTCCTGACCAGACTGGGTTACCGCTGGTACCCCGAGTACATGGTCTACGAGGAGTATCGCGAGTTCAACCAGGAGCAGTATTATGCTGTTGTTCGTATCTATGACCGGCAGGATGACTCAGACACTGAGCTGTACCGCTTTCGCGGTAGTGGCGTGACGGTTGCGATGGCAGTCCATGATGCTGCCTACGCTGCTGTCACACGCCTCCGAGGAGAGCACAGAGATAGCTTGGATGCCTCTGAGTTTCGGTACATTCCGTATGCACCTGCTGGAGATGAGACTGGATACTACTCAGCTATCTGTGCCCCGTATGAGAGTCGACGTTATGACCCGCAGGTTCTGATTCAGCACACTCAAGCGCTGGATCGAACTGCTCGGGCCCTGGCAGTTGAGTTGTCCATCACTCGGACGGTTCTCTACCAGACGTTGACGCAGTTGGTACCGGCTGTCCAAGCAGGGACACTTCCTCAGTCTATCCTTTGCCCGCGCAGGATCAACACACCTCCAGGTGTCGAGTGGCCTGCGGTTGGAGGTCACACGCCAGTTCGTGGACCTCTGATTCCCGACCGATACCGGGTTCTGCATCAGAGTGCACATGGAGCTCAGGATCCTTCTGCGATCGAGATCCGCCGTCCGCACTTGCAGCTACCCCGTTTCAGTTCCCTTCTCCGACGTTGATGTAGCCTTTGCTATGTCTCGTTGTGTACTTCCTTACCGCGGTCTGCGCGCCGCCTACTATGTCTAGTTCTGATTTTGCGCCGTTATGCTGCCCGTTTGTAACCGACGCTATGTACGAACCCGTATGTCATGATGTGTATGATGTTGTATTAATGCACTTCCCTTATGTCGTGCATATTTACTACATTGTTGAATTCATGCAACGTGTATTCTTGTCTCTAAACCACCCCTGTTGGAATTATCAGGATGGCTGGTAACGGTGATCCACCTCCACCTCCGCCTCCGCCTCCGCCGCCAGATTATATGGCTGCCGTAATGCAGACCTTTGACTTGCAGCGTCAGGTGCTGCAGGGTATGCTCAACCAGATACCCCAGATCAACGACAATGCTCAGCATCAGCCAGCCGCTATCACTCTGCAAGAATTTCTGCGGCTCAATCCAACGATATTTCGCAGTGCCGCCAACCCCTTGGATGCCGATGATTGGCTGCGTGACATCTTCTTTGAGCTGGATTCTGCCGCCGTGTCCCCTGACAACTATGTCAAGTTTGCGACATATTTCCTGAAGGGTCCGGCGGCCCAGTGGTGGGACACGCACCGGAACACAGTGCCTACTGGAACTGTCATCACCTGGGCAGACTTCAAGACTGCCTTCCGTGCTCGGTATATCCCGGAAGGGGTTATCGACCGCAAGCGTACGGAGTTCCGTAACCTGATTCAGGGCAACAAGTCAGTTGATGCTTATCAGCGGGAGTTCCTGGAACTATCCCGCTATGCTGAGGAGGATATCGCTACTGACGCTAGACGCCAGGAGAAGTTCAGGCGCGGACTCCATCATGATATTCTGCTTGCTCTAGTGGCACTGGACTTTCCGGAATTCGCCACTTTAGTGAACAAGGCCATTCAGGTTGAAACTGGACTCAAGCTACATAAGGATGCTCTTAAGCGCTCTCGCGAGTCGGGCTCATCTTCGGGCTCGTCTTCTCAGAAGCGCCGCATATGGATTCCTCAGAGCATGTATCGTCCGAACGCTCCTGTATACAGGCCTTCTTATGCTGCACCTCGTCTGCCTCCTCCACCGCCAATGCAGTACAGGCCTGCAGTCCCAGCACCTCGAGCACCTGCGATTCGTCCAGAGAGTGGACTCTGCTTCAAGTGTGGCCGTCCGGGTCACCGTGCCAGAGACTGTCCGCAGGCTCAGGGTCAGCTGGCTCTTCCATCTGCTGGCCGTGGCAATGGACGTGGAGTTCCTCCGCAGCGCAACAATAATGTCAGGCCTTCGAATGCTCGTGGTGGTCAGCTTCACCACGTCAATCTGAGTGAAGACCCAGAGCAGCCAGCCACAGTGATGGGTACACTTCTTGTCAACTCAGTATTTGCTAATGTCTTGTTTGATACTGGTGCATCTGATTCTTTCATATCAGAACCATTTGCATTTAAACATGGCTTTAAACAAGATAAACTATATCAAATGGTATCTGTACAAACCTCCGCGGGTCGGTGCAATTCTACCTTATTCTGTCCGGAAGTGGTAGTGGAGATAGAAGAAAGGAAGTTTCAGGCACACCCCATTGTCCTGAAATCCTGCGGCATCGACCTTATCCTAGGAATGGATTGGTTGGAGGCTCACGAGGCCCTAATTGATTGTGCCACCAAGACTGTACGTCTTCGGCACCCCTCGAATCAACTCGTGAATTGCCGCGCACGTGTATCCCATAATGCCGAAGCTCAAATCTATGCCCTAAATGCATTGAATGCTTCACCACTCGAAGGGCTCGAGAACATACCAGTTGTATGTGAATTCCCGGATGTCTTCCCAGAAGAACTTCCAGGAATACCCCCTGCTCGAGCCGTCGAATTTGTTATTGACCTGAAGCCGGGTACTACTCCTATTGCGAAGCGTCCTTACAAGATGCCACCGCATGAGCTCCTCGAGCTTAAGGAGGAAATCGACAAGTCACTCAAGAAGGGTTTCATCCGTCCTAGTTCCTCTGCCTGGGGAGCACCGTCTCTTTTCGTTAAGAAGAAAGATGGTACGAATAGGCTGGTACAAGATTACCGACCTATCAACCAGGCAACCATCCAGAATAAATATCCGCTTCCTCGGATCAATGACTTATATGATCAACTGGCTGGATCATCGGTGTTTTCTAAACTCGACTTGAGGTTGGGTTATCACCAGATCCGTGTTCGCGAAGAAGATATTCCAAAGACTGCATTTGTTACTCGCTATGGCTCTTATGAGTACACTGTCATGTCTTTTGGACTGACTAATGCCCCAGCTACCTTCTCCCGCCTGATGAATTATATATTCATGGATTACCTCGACAAGTTCGTCGTGGTATATCTGGATGATATTCTGGTATTCTCAAAGAATAAGGAAGAACACGCCGAACATCTTCGCCTTGTTCTGGAGAAGCTGCGAGAGCATCAGCTTTATGCTAAGTTTTCCAAATGCGAGTTCTGGCTTTCCGAAGTAACCTACCTTGGACATGTGATTTCCAAGGATGGCATTGCCGTTAATCCGGAACGGGTTCAGGCTATTCTTGACTGGACTCCTCCGAAGAATGTCAAGCAAGTGAGAAGTTTTCTCGGCCTTGCAAGCTATTGTCGTCGCTTCGTCGAGAACTTTTCCAAGATTGCCAAGCCCCTGACTAATCTGCTTCACAAAGGCGTTAAGTTTGAGTGGACAGATAAATGCCAGGAAAGCTTCCAAGCTCTTAAGGACAAGCTCGTTTCGGCACCAGTGCTTGCTCCTCCAGATTCTCGCAAGGACTTCGTGATATATTGCGACGCCTCTCGTCAAGGATTAGGCTGTGTCCTAATGCAAGAACGAAGAGTGGTTGCTTATGCATCGCGTCAATTACGTCCGCATGAAGAGAATTATACAGTGCATGATCTTGAACTTGCAGCAGTGATCTTTGCATTGAAACTATGGCGACATTACCTTCTCGGTAACCGGTGTGAGATTTATACTGATCATCAAAGTTTGAAGTATTTATTCACTCAGCCGGATCTTAATCTCCGCCAACAGCGATGGTTGGAAACTATTTCAGAATATGACTGCGGTATTTCTTATACCCCTGGCAAGGCTAATGTGATGGCCGATGCTTTGAGTCGCAAGTCATACAGCACCAACCTCAAGGTTAAGCGAGCTCAGCCTCGTCTTTATGAGGAATTACGCAAGCTGAATCTACATATCGTTCCACATGGTTCGCTTAATGACCTTGTGATACAGCCGGATCTTGAGAAGGCTGTCAAGGTAGCGCAAACCAAAGATGCTCACGTTGATGTTATAAAACAAGAACTGCATCTTCCGAAATACAGGGATTTCTCAATATCCGAAGATGGAACCTTGTATTTCCGAGGCCGCATTGTGGTAACTCGTTTCGACCTAATGACTGACAAGGTCATGAAGGAGGCACATGATACACCGCTGTCTATTCATCCTGGTAGTACTAAGATGTATCGTGATCTCCGCCAAAGGTACTGGTGGCCTAATATGAAGCGGGATATTGCTCGATATGTTGCTGAATGCGATGTCTGTCGTCGCGTGAAGGCAGAGCATCAGAAGCCTGCTGGACTTCTGCAACCTCTTCCTATTCCGCTGTGGAAATGGGATAAGGTGTAGATGGATTTCATTACTGGATTTCCTAAGTCCCAGAAGGGTAACGATGCCATTCTTGTCGTCGTCGACCAACTCTCAAAGGTTGCACACTTCCTACCAGTCAAGGAGACTATCACTGCTAGCCAGTTAGCAGAACTGTATATCTCCCGAATTGTATCCCTCCACGGAATTCCGAAGGAGATCAGTTCGGACCGTGGCACCCTGTTCACTTCCAAGTTCTGGGAAAGTTTTCAAGAAGCTTTGGGAACTCATATTCACTGGAGTTCAGCTTATCACCCCCAGTCCCAAGGTCAAGTTGAACGAGTCAATCAAGTGCTTGAAGATATGCTGCGAGCTTGTGTTATATCGTTCGGTAAGAAATGGGAAGAATCCCTTCCATATGCCGAGTTCTCGTATAACAACAGCTATCAAGCAAGCTTGAAGATGGCTCCCTTTGAAGTTCTGTACGGACGTAAGTGTCGAACCCCTCTGAATTGGTCAGAAACTGGGGAACGACAAGTTATTGGTCCGGACATTATTCAACACGCAGAAGAGCAAGTCCGTATCGTGCGTGAAAATCTCAAGGCGGCTCAAGACCGTCAGAAGAGCAACTATGATCGCAAGCGATGGGGATTGAATTATCAACCAGGTGATCAAGTTTATCTTCGTGTCACCCCTATGAAGGGCACACACCGTTTCGGTATCAAGGGAAAGTTAGCTCCGCGCTACATTGGCCCCTTTCCCGTGGTTGCTAGACGTGGATTTGTGGCTTATAAACTGGAATTGCCTCCGCAATTCTCTCATATCCACGATGTGTTCCATGTATCGCAACTTCGTCGATCCTTCAAGGAATCCCCGCATCGTGTTGTGGATCACGAGATGCTCGAGCTTCAAGATGATCTTTCTTATAAGGAGCATCCGATCCGCATCCTCGATCAGACTGAACGTCGGACCCGTCAGAAGACAACCAAGTTCCTGAAAGTGCAGTGGTCAAATCATACTGAAGATGAAGCCACCTGGGAACGCGAGGAAAATCTTCGGGCGGAATACCCCGACCTCTTTGCTTCTACCTCCTAAATTCTCGGGACGAGAATTTCTTTTAGAGGAGGAGAATTTGTAACACCCCTTTGCACTAATCACTGAGATGTAATGTTAATCATGCCATGTCATGATCATTAGCAAAGCTAATCACAGTGGTTAAATAATGCAACTCAAATTTGCCCTAAAAATTCAAATTCAAATTCAAATGCAAAATGAAGTTGTTCCAAATTTTTTGGGAAAATGTCCATGTTGTTGCAAATATTCCAAAACCATTGTTCCTGGTGAAAACAACATCACCAGCAACCCCATTAATGGGCTAGGGCATTTAAACAGTGCCAAAACAGCACACTAAGTGCCTTTTCATTTTTGGTAAATTTCAAAAATGATCCAAAATAGTCCAAAGCAATTTTTGGTGATGTGGAATATTTCAACATCATTTATGGGCCAACTCCCACATTTTTGCAAAATGTTTGGTGGCCCAGGCATTTCTTTCCTCTCTGCTTTTGGAAATAAAAGAAAAAGGGGGAAAAGAACTCTTACCTGGCGCCCGCATCTGGGCCGAGCCGGCCCAGCCCGCCTCCCTCACCTGCTCCCGCCCCGCTGTCGACGCCGCCATGGCCAGAGCCTCGCCACGCCGCCGCAGCTCGCCACCTGCCGCTACAGCGCCTCCACCGACACTACAGGGCCGGGGATAGGATAAGGAGGACCCCCTGGTCCTCCTCGACCATTTCCCCCTCTCCTCTCGCTCTCCTTCCCCCGATCCCATCGGCGCCCGAGCGCCATCGCCGCCGCAACTCCGGCGCCACCGCGGCCACCTTCACCGCCTCGCCTCGCCTCTGTGTCCAGCACCTCCGCCGTGCTCGACCACGTCGCCAGGCGCCCTCAGCTGTTGCGAGGAGGCGCTACAGCTGCTGAACGACGCCGCCCCCTTCTTCTCTGCCTCCGGCTCGATTCCGGCGACGCCACGGTGCTGCAGCTACTAAACCCATCGCCGGGCCTTCGTGTGCGCCTGCCCGGTAAGCTGCTTCCCCTCCTCTCTCTTGCCTCGCCGCGGTAGCACCGTAGATGGCCATCACCGTAGCCGTGCTCTGGCCGCCGCCGACGAGCTCGTGCTCGTGGCCATGGCCACTGCCATGGCCGGCTAAGCACTGCATCGTGCTCCTGGCGACCCCAGGAGTCGAACGCACCCACGCCCGAGCTCGCCCGCGCCCTCCTTCGCCTAGTTCGACGGGCACCCGAAGTCGCAGCCGCCGGCGCTCGTCGCCGGTGGGCTTCCGGTGACCTTTTGGTCACGGGGCCGAGCTCGTTGCGCTCGCCGCATCGCGGAGCTCCTCCCTAGACCCTCCTTTTACTCCGTAGATCGCCGTAGCCGCATTTTCGCCGTAGCCCGAACTCCGGCGTCCGCCTCCGAGCTCGCCGTCGTCGCCACGGTGCAGCTCCGGCCACGCGACCACCACCGTTGGATGCGGTACTTCCTCCTCGTTCGAACGCGCCCGACCCCGTCCATTTTGGTGGCCTGTGGGCGAAATCCGACGAGCGCCCGAGCCGCGCCGCCGCGTTTTGGCGCCCGCCGGCGTTTAAACGCCGGCCGGCCAGCGTGGTTGACCTGGGGCCACCCCCCAGGGTCGCTGCCAGTGGCCCCCACGGGCCAGTTGACCACGTTGACTGGTCAACTTTGCTGACTGGGCAACCCCAGTCACTGACTTGTGGGGCCCCTGCGGTTAAAATCTAATTAAAACGTTTTAAAAATAAAAAACTATTTAGTTTAACTAATAAGTCTATGACAGGTGGGTCCCACACCCCTAATTAACCTGTTTAGTTAGTTTAAAACTCTGTTAAAGTAACAGAGGCTGACATGTGGGTCCCACTGGACCCACAGGTCAGGTTTGACCCTGGTCAGCGCCTCTGTTGACTGCTGACGCAGTGCTGACGTCATGCTGATGCAATAAATCTTTTCTGTTATTTAAAATAATTCCAGAAATTCAAATAAACTTTGAAAATTCATATCTTTTAAACCGTAGCTCGGATCGAAAAACTTTCTATATGAAAGTTGCTCAGAACGGCGAGACGAATCTAACCGTGCTATCCGTTTCCGTGTCGGGACCCTCTACGGAGGTGAACCCGCAACTTTTAGACTGTTTCCGGTAGATGAATAGTGCACCTACACCGGTAAATAATTCCAGATAAATCCTAAAAATAACCAATATGAATTAGACATGTTTTTAGGCAACCCTGTACTGCACGTTAGCTTAGCACGCTCTGTGTTGCATATGTTTTGTGTATTTATCTGTTTCTTCCCCCTCTTCTCTCTCGGTAGAGCCCGACGCTGACGCAGATCCCGAGACCGACGCCGTCCCGGTGATTGGTTCCCCCTCCGACGACCTTGCTTTTGCCACCGAGCAACCAGGCAAGCAACCCCCCCCCCTTGAGCATTTCCGATATCGCCTAAGTCTATCCTCTCTTATTCTTGCATTAGAATTGCTGCTACTGCTACTGCTCCTATTACTGTTGCATAACCTGTTTTTGCAAATACTGTTGATACCTGTCTTTATTCATAAACTGCTTAGTGTAGGTTGGGTAGCACTGCTGTGGTCCCGCTTTCTCGTAGTTGCCTCGCATAGTACCCTTGCCTCGATCAAGCGATCGAGCCCCTTCCCCTGACCTTCTTCACATCACCGCACACCCCCCTACTATGCTCGACTCTGCAGAGTTAACATCGGGTGACGAGGGTGATACCTCCGAACTCACTTCTGATGTTGTCCCTGTAGTATAGCTAGCTCGTTGTGGGATACCGAGGGTGATTCCTCTTCCCGCTTCCGACTTAGCTTTTGTCGTGCATCCGCTATGGTGATTACCGCTGAGGGTGATTCCTCCGGTACCACCTTAACGGGACTTGTCGTTTAGGAGTCCAACGAGGGTGATTCCTCGGATTCCTCATCGGCATGGAAACCACACGGATGCCCTGTTTCACCATACCGTGTTTAAAGACGTATCGATCCCCGAGGCCGGACGTCGCCAGGAACAAAGGCGTGCGGCCAGAGGTATCGTGCGTCTGATGACACTTTGAAGTTACTACTACACATGTTGGATGGAGGCGGGTTGACCCAGAGGGGTACCCGCGAGTGCCTTTGAGGCGTGAGCTGTGGAGTCGGGTGACCAGTGAGGGTACCCGCGAGATAACTACGAGGCGTGGCCGGTCTTTCCCAGTCCTTGTCACAAGTCCTCGAGACGGGACGACGGGGCCAACAGTATCGTAGGCTCTGCTCGTTACCGCGCGCTCCCAATACACTAAGCGATTTGGATATTTGATCCGAGGGGCCTACGGGTCCGATAGCACTAACCACCACGAGTAGGATCGGAGGTCCCAGGCAGGAGGCCTGCGCCTTTTCGATCGTAGCTTTTCTTTTGCCCCGCCTCGTATGAGGCCTATCTGTACTTGTGTTCTATGTCTGTACCCAGACATCTAATGCTTCCGCTGACTATGAGTGTGACATCATGTTATGTATTCGAGCCCTCGAGGCCCCTGGCTTGTAATATATAACTTGTATGTTTTTATTTATGTTTTAGAGTTGTGCTGTGATTCCTTCACGTGAGTCCTTAGGCTTGATCGTGTGCATTTGCGTGTATGATTAGTGCACGATCGGGCCGGGGTCGTCACACTTACACCTTCCACTTGGGGTAACCAACGAGGGGTTCGAGGCCCATCACCTCTCTGTACTCGTTGGGAGCAAAGTTATTTGTATCTGTGTGCAGGTCCACGTTGATTGCTAATATGTGGCGCCGTTAGCAGTTGACACCTTCTTGTTGAAACTGGGAGTCTCAGGGAAATCGATCCTTGGTATCCTTGCCAAGGGAAAACTTCCGCTACACTGCATCTCAAACCTTCCACTTGGGGTAACCAACGAGGGGCGAGAAGCCATCAAGCAAAGTTTTCTGGCGCCGTTGCCGGGGACTCCACTCTTCAAGATAGGGAGTTGCACGTTATCTTTTACCTTTGCTTTTAGTCTTGTTAGTTTACCTTTCAGTTTTTGTTTTAGTATCTTTTATCGAAAATCACAAAAATAGTTATCTTGCTTGCTTGCTGCTATGGGTTCCACCAAAAACACTAAATGGGAGGAGTACACCCCTTCTTCCATTACGCCAATCACCACTGTCGGGATCTACAAAAGTAATAAACCTTGTGATTATGTTAGTCTTGATGGAGAGTTATGCCCATGGCATGGTCTTCCAGGAAAAGAGTATGAGCCTCAGTTTAAAGTTGCTCCTAAGCTTCCCCAAACTTGGGAAGACGTTCAAACTCTTATAATAGAGAGCAATTCAAACAAAAAAGATGACACTACAATTCTGCCCAATAATGATAAAATTGATTTTGATAATTGTAGTATCTCAGAAGTTGTCACCTTTCTACAAAGAATGTCTAAAGATCCCCACACTAGCACGCTTAATCTTGCCTTCACAGAGCATATCACTAATGCTCTCATCAAAGCTAGGGAGGAGAAACTTAGAGTAGAAGCCTCCATACCTAGAAAGCTAGAAGATGGTTGGGATCCTATGATTAAAATTAAGTTGAATAACTTCTCTTGCTATGCTTTATGTGATGTTGTAGCTAGTACCTCCATTATGCCCAAAAGACTATATGATATGCTTAAATTGAAACCTTTTGATTCTTGTTCTTTTGGTGTTCGTCTCGTTGATTCTTCCATAAAGAAACCCTTGGGGAGGATCGACGATGTTCTTATCATTGCCAATGACAATTATGTTCCCGTTGATTTTACTATTATGGACATTGAATTTGAACCTTCGTGTCCAATTATTTTGGGACGTCCTTTTCTTCGCACCGTTGGTGCTATCATTGACATGAAAGAGGGGAATATAAAATTCCAATTTCCTCTCAAGAAAGGGATGGAACACTTCCCTCGAAAGAATATTAAGTTACCTTTTGAGTCCGTTATACGGGCTAGCTATTCTTTTACTCTTGATAAAACTTGATCTCTATGCATTATGCCTAGCTTAAAGGCATAAAAGAAAGCGCTTTTGGGAGGCAGCCCACATGAATAAATTTTATTTTGCTTTTGTTGTGTCTTGATGTTGTTACTACAGTAGCATCATCATTGTATCTTTACTTTTCAATTTTGTGCCAAGTATAGCCTCTGATTGCAAGAAAGTTCAAAAGTTGTGACGTGCTGTCCATGAAACAGATTCTATCCTTGGATAGAAAAATTCGTATAAAATCACCAGATCATCTTTTTGGTCTGAATTTTTTCGACAGCGTGCTCTATACAATATTTTTCGTGCGTCTGTTCTGAGTTTTTTGATTAGAGTTGCAGAAGTGCCCCGAAAAAATCATTTACTACCTGCTGTTCTGTTTTTCACAGATTCTGTCCTGTTTTGCCTTTCCTTCATTTTGCAAACCTAGAGCTTGCTTTTTCTTTGCAAAAACCTTTTGGCAATCTTGAGAAACAGTAGACCTTCAAGAATATCTTTATTTCCAGCAAGGAACAATTATTTTATTATGGGTACTAACCTCGCTAATCAGATTATGATGAGTTATGTATGAAGGGAGTTTTCAAGTGTGCGAGGGAAGATGATAAAAAGATTCAGGAGTGTCAAACGCTCAAGCTTGGGGATGCCCCCATGCACCCCCAAGAAATATTCAAGGAGACTCAAGCGTCTAAGCTTGGGGATGCCCCCGTGCATCCCCTTCTCCATCAACATTATCAGTTCGTCCTTCGTTCCACTATATTTTTATCACTTCATGTGTTATGTGCTATGCTTGGAGCGTCTTGCTTTTAGTTTTCCTTTTTAGTTTTCTTTAGCTTTTCATAACGAGTCGGAACTCAGCTTTCTTTATGTGGGAGAGAAACACGCTCCACTTCTACTTAGAACATAACATAGAATTTTCATGTCTATCTTTGTTGTGTGTGTTCTTTGTCTTTCAATAGCTACTATCATGCTTAGCTTTTAGTTTTCATGCTTATCTTTCTAAAGAGATTTTGTTTAGTTGGTTGCTTGAACTCTCTTTAGTTATCATGCTTATCTTATTAAGAGAGTTTGCTTCTATTGCATTGGTTGATATGTCTATGATAAAGATGCTACGTGCATAATGGCGCTTAGTAGTTCATGTTTTCTTATGGTTAGTCTCAAATAGCTGGGGGGTTCCCAATGTGTTATTGGAGTACCAACATGATTTGTTTGCCTATGATGTGGTATGGTTTAGTAATATCTTCCTTCAAGAATTTATTTTGATTGACTTGGCGTATGCTCACGCATATTTAAGACTGTAAAGAAAGTATGTCAAGCCTTGATGATCTTTTGTTTCTGAGTAGCGATATAACTTCCATGCCTGATTCAATGTTGCTTTGTCGCTCTGCATGATTATGACCGTCATTGCTCTTTTAGTTGGTCGCTCCCAGTCTTTTGCTAACCTCCACCTGTACTAAGCGGACTGACTGCTTGTGCATCCAAATTCTTTTAAACCAGTTATGCCATATGAGTCCACCATACCTTCCTACATGGTATTTACCTGCCATTCCTAACGGAGACTTGCATGTACCATCTCGAAATTATTCAAAAAAAATGCATTGTTATTTTGTGCCTCTGTTTTAAGTTCATGAGGAAGTAGTAGTTAATTCATGATCTTTTTAAGTTGGACAAGCTTCACCCCGGGATTGCATGTCTAATGTGCAAACCCATAATACGAGAAGGAACTGGCATTGCGTGCGCCCGGCTCAAAAATAATATAACAAACAAACCCTCCTTCACGCTTTGTTCATGGGAAATCAGAAAACTTTGGCAGTGATAAACAAAGGAGATTAAGAGGATGTGATCGTCCTCATTCGGGAGCCGTTCCTCGAAACTTGTCCATCTCAAGAAGTGATTGAGTTGTCTGCTAGCATTCGTTGACGAAACATGCATATCCAAAAAAATAATTATTACTTCTGTTTTTAAAACCAAGAGCTCTGGTACATGTTTTGTCTTTGTTTCCGACTACGGGGTTTCAACCTTGCCAACAAAAGCCACGGTTCGAGAGTCTCCACCTTCTTTTAAAGCACCAACTACTGAGAGCATGATTGTCATTCTGAGTGTAATGTGCATTGTCCCAAAGTAGCATTGTCTTTTGCATGATTGAGATATCGTTTATTCTGAAATCATTGTATCTAGTCATCACTTAAACCTTGGAGGTGCCCCTGCATTTATGTTTTGCTTCACTAAAGGGGGCAAGCGAGATATCACTTTATCATATTTGCACACCATGCTCATTACAAATCTATTTGATGTTTCAGTATCATATTATAAAACTTTCAGTTCTTTGTGATTTTCTCATGAGGCAACTTAATTACTACAGATTCATTGTCTCAGTAAGCTTTTGTCATGTGACTATGAAAAGTCCTATATGGTTAATAGCATGTCACCACAGAAATTATTCTTGTTATCATTTACCTACTCGAGGACGAGCAGGAATTAAGCTTGGGGATGTTGATACGTCCAAAACGTATCTATAATTTCTGCTTGCTCCATGCCTCTTTTGGGTGATATTGCTATGATATTTATACACTTCCATACACTTTTGATCATATTTGGACTAACCTATTAACTCAGTGCACCCCAGTGCCAGTTTCTGTTTTCTGCTGTTTTTGTATTTCAGGTTTTCCCATTACGAAAACTGCCAGAATAATCCCGGAAAAATTATATAAAAAATCAGCGTTCCAGAAGCTTCCCGGCACCCGAAGTACAGTCGGAGGGGGGCCACCAGGGCTCCAGGCGCCCTGGTGGCGCGGCCCCCCTCCTGGCCGTGCCGGGGGGGCGCCTGGGTCCCCCAGGCCTCCGCTGATGCCCCCCTTTGGCATATATTTATATCGTGTCCCGAAACCCTCGAGACGGGAACCCTTTTTCGCGATCTCATCTCTGTTCCGCCGCCGCCGCGCTTCCAAGATCGGGAGCACCAGGAGAACTCTTCCCGGTACCCTGCCGGAGGGGAGGATCACCACCGGGAGCTTCTCCACCACCATGGACGCCTCCCGGATGAGTTGTGAGTAGTCTCCCTGGGACCATGGGTCCATGACCAGTAGCTATGTGATGTTTTCCTCCCGTTCTTGTGCTTCACTAATTAGTCCTCGTGAGCTGCCCTACATGATCGAGGCACATATGTAATCCTTATGTTGTTGCTATGATGAGTTTGCTGGGATCCGATGGATTGTGAGATTATGTTCAGATTGTGTTTGAGTAATATATTTGATTCACCTCTTTTATATTTATGTTCGTAAATAATTCTTGCATGTTCTCTGTTGTTATTTATTGCTTTGGCCAAGTAGTAGGTAGTGACTCCAAGAGGGAACGTTATGCTTGATTGTGGGTTCATGCCCCTCGATGACTAGCTTGAGTGACAGAAACATGAGTCTAGGGGATGTGCTGTTGCCACAAGGGGGAAAACAACGGTGCTTGTGACCGCGGGTGCAAGGATTGTTTACTTTACGCAAAGTTCTTTTAATGCAGTTGTCTGTTGCTTTGAGTTTACACTATGGGTGGGACTCGCAACTTAATACCAGCGAGATGTTCTGGATAGATATCTCAAGGTGGATGATTAGTAGTAGATGCATATGGATTTCGGTCTACTTGCCTTGGCGTACCGCCCATGCTTTGAACCTCTACCTTTCTTGCAACATAGTTAGCATTGGTTTGCGCACATAATTCTGTCAATTGCCCAGCTGTAATTCGTTCACCTCACATAGCTGTTTTATCGTCTTTTGGGAGAGAGACATCACTAGTGAACATCATGGGACCCCGGTCCATATTACCATCACTGATCACATCCGCTATTTACTTTCTGTTTTTACTTACTATTTGCAGCATTACCTATCACTATTATCACTTGCGTTTGATCCTTTGTAAACGACAAGGCCGGAGGGATTGACAACCTCTCTGTACTCGTTGGGAGCAAAGTTATTTGTATCTGTGTGCAGGCCCACGTTGATTGCTAATATCTGGCGCCGTTAGCAGTTGACACCTTCTTGTTGAAACTGGGAGTCTCAGAGAAATCGATCCTTGATATCTTTGCCAAGGGAAAACTTTCGCTACACTGCATCTCAAACCTTCCACTTGGGGTAACCAACGAGGGGCGAGAAGCCATCAGTATTGTATCAAAATTTGTATAACGACGTATAAATACACTAAAAATAAAAAACACTATACTAGTAGCGCTGGACATAAAGCACACTACTACTAGTTAGATTAGCAGCAGCGTGGCTTTACTAAAAGCGCTGCAGCTATTACCAGCACCGCGTTTCTACAAAGCTCGCTACTGCTACCCAGGGATAGCAGTAGCGTGGGCCAATCCGCGCTACTGATACACCTAAAATCCGCGCTACTGCTAGGCTTTTCCTTAGTAGTGTAACAATCACTGAATCAGCTCCGAGAGGTTATTCATCATGTCAGGGGCACAACCAACTTGACCACACGAGGCTAATCCCTGCAAGCGATAATAGAATTACAAAAAAGTTGTTATATGCAATATGTATATTATGAACATAGATGTAGTATGTTTGAAAGATTCAACTTTTACAAGAGTTCTTGGCTTGGTCATTGGACATGACGATATGTGCGGAGTTGCAACTACAATGGAATTTTAACTAAAACTAAACACAAATGGAACAACGCCTTAGGGGACATTCAAGGAGGAGAAAAGAGGATTCAAACATCAAGAGGCGGGTGGCCAAATCCATCTGATGGGTGAATTCCTCCCTGAACCGACACTCTTAAACCAATTAAAACTGTCTTTAACATTTCACTGCCAAAATGCATGCCCTATCCTAATACCGATGAGGTGTGACACGTATCTATGAGGAAACTATAAAGTGCAATCTTACATTTTTTTTGTCAATATCTTTGACATCATCACGATGATTTTAAAGTGCTGAGATCTCCATTGGAAGCCCCATCATCTTTCCTTGTGCGCTTGCCTAGTTGTCTTCATCTCCATGCTTGATGATGCCCCTAATGCTTGTCCCTCTTGTCCCTACCAAGTCCTCACCTCGACAATACAGAAACATCTGATTCAAGTAGCACCAAATTCTCATGAACATTACAAGAAAATTTTATAAATGGAAGTACCTGATAGTTGAGTTGACCCGCACTGATGCGTCATCTCTTGTGACCGAATCTTATGCGTGTAGAACTTAAACATCTGTAACCACGCGGGCTATGAGTTTAAAGGCACTACATATGTCCTCATCGTAAAAATTGCTTGGAGCTTACAGTCATGATATTTGCATCAATAATGTTCATAAGCACGATACAACATGATTAATGCACCAATCACTTTTTCCTTTCTGGATTTCACAATGATAGATACCTAAACATACCGTCATGATCAGGGCTAAGGTAGTCAGGATCTCGATTCTATGACTTTACAATCCAAGCTAACATCTCCAATTCAACGATTTTGGTTAGTAGAATCTACATTTTTATGACATTGATAGTCAAGATTCTGCAATTTGCGATCCTGTAGTGAAAGCTTCAATCCAATGTTGACAACCTTGGGTAGGGCAATTCATATTCTACACCCGTTCCAAATAATTGCCACATAAACATGCACTCCCTCGCGTTTTTGGGCTGTTCGCTTGTGTTCAATTTTTATCCGTTTCTTTCATTCATCTTTCCTCTATTGTTTCTCCTCTCATTTTTTGGACTACTTTCTTATATTTTTGTTTTTTGTACTTTGTTTTATGGACTAATGCTTGACATTTCCTTTTTCAAGTTATATCGACACACATTCAAACATGCACAATTTTTTCTTAAAATACATGAACACTTTTCTGAAACACACGAGCATATCTTTTGATACGTAAATATATTTTGTATGTGCTAGTATTTTTAAACAATAAATGGACATTTTTTGTATACATATATTTACATATTGAGTTACACGGAATCTTTTTTTGTATTAACATACTTAACAATTTTTTGAACTATACATATTTAAAAATATGAAAATATTATGAAGTTATTGGGTCATGCTAGTGACCGATCCACACAGGAAGCATAAGGCATTTGCAAGTAATTTGCCACATAAGTTGTTGAATGGGAGTATGAACATTCTTTGTCTTGCTACTAGCGAAACACGCTTCAAGGGAAGTTTCTAGTAGGCGAGCCCAATAGTTTTTTTTTCTTTTAACCTTTTTACTTTTATTTATATTTCGAGATATTCTATTACAAAAATAATTTTGAAAAACGTCTTCTCCATTAAAATAATGTTCATCACATGTCAGAACTTGTTCTTACAAATTTGAAAATAGTTCATTCAATTGAAGAAAATGTTCGTGACATTGTAATTGTTTTTCCACATTTAATAATATGTTCATGATTTTTTTAAATGTTCATGAAATTTAAAATTTTCTTTGGGTAATGTGTTAAAAAAAGTTTGTACCATTTGACAGAGAAATACCTACGGGGAAGGGCCCATGAATACGTATGATGTAGCCAAAGGCCCATGCCCATGAAAACTACAGCCCAAGAGGTCACCAAACTAGGGAGTCCTTCACCAGCGGACATATTGTTCACACGACCAAAAATATGTTCTTGGCATTTCAAACAATGTTTAAATAATATAAACTTTGTCTGCATAATTTTGAGAAAATTTTTCATACCATTCAATAGAATAGTCATACAATATATATAAAATGTTCATAACACTTAAAAATGTCAGCACGTTTAAAGAAAATGCTCATATTTTATGAAAAAAAAATTGAAGATGTGTTTTGAAAATGTTCACCATGTGTTTACAAGGGAGAGAGCTTCAAGGGTCTCCGGGGTATCTAGCCTTGCGAAAATGAGAGCAGACACACCCAAGTATGCACCATTGATATCTCGTGTGACCACTACAACATCAGGTGTGCTCGTATTCTTCGCATGACCTTCCTTTGATGGTGCCATATCGCTCAAAGACTAGATCTCTAATGAGTTCATCATGTTTCAAATGGGCAAATAGAGAAAATTGACAATCCCGAGCATGCGGTTCCTGCGTGGAGTACAGTTCAACATAACGTTATCATCGAAGAGCTCCCATACACACTTTGACATAGTGCACTCTAAGAACGAATGCCTTTACGAGTGATAATGTCCACATATTTTGCCCTTATTCTCCAGTGGCATGTTCCTCTGCGCTAGCACACCAATAGTTGGGAGTGAGTGTGTAGCTAGACACCACAAGAACACATGAACTTTCGAAGGGGCCAATATCTTCTAGAGTGAGCACTAGTTTTTCTCCACTTGTTTCATGCTAGAGCTCGTTGCCCAGCCTTCTAGCCAAGCCTCCCTTTTCTCCTTTGTGCAAACGAGCATATAGTAGGCTGATTGTACCGAGAAAATGTCACGTTTGACAAAGTACCATGCCCGGAAATGTTGCCTTCTTACGGGTAGTGGGATTTTTCGAATAACCCACAGGATGGATCTCTTACACCTACCGCTTGTTATTATGTAGCTTCCTAAAACTGATGCAAAAGAAAAGCCTACATGGGAGGGCCCATCTAATAGCCCGACCCTCCCATCCTGGGTGCATATTAGGAACACACTAGTCACAAATACTTAATTAGATTGCTTATCACAACTGCCAATCATAATGCTCGCTTGTTGTATGCTTCTCGCGGGCCGGCCCGTTAGTGGTTTCCGCGAACATTCATGGAAATGGGTCGGGGCCATGGTTAGAACCTTCTTGTTGGTTGTAGGAAGGTTCCATTATTTTTTGTCTCCTCCATAGTTTTCTTGTTTATTCCTTCTTTTCTACAACTTTTTTTTAGAGTTCTCTTGGTTTTTTGTCCTTTTTTGTTACTATTTTTTGTTTATTTTTTGTCCATTTTAATTTAAAATTAATGAGCATTTTATAAAATTGTGAATGATTTTTAAATCTATGACTATTTTTAAAATTTGTGAAATGTTTCAAATACATGTTTTTTTCTTTCAAAATTCATGAACACTCATCCAATTCACGAACATTGTTTTGATTTATTGAAATTTTTTAAAATTTGTGAACATTTTTTAAATTCACGCACACTTTCTAAATTTTCAAACATTTTTTACTTTGAGTATTTTTTCAACTTGAAATTACACAGACAAAAAAATATAATAATACCCCAAAATAAAAATAGGCGTGAGCTTTTGCCCCTAGCTTTGACTGTGCTCGTTGGGCCAACACCATGTAACGCTGGCGGTATGAGCGACACGGCTGACAGTACGAGCTATACCTATCAGCTCCTAACACCATGTAGCTTAAGCGGCGCCTTAAGCGTCAAATAGGGAAAATCCTGTTTTCTTGTTCGAGGAAACCGAAATCACTAATTGAGAAGTATTCATTGCAAAAATCACACCCACCTTCCTAGATTGTGACAAGTGACATGCTGCATGTGCATCACTTGTCGCAACCTCCTGGGAGTTTTCTCTTTTTTCGTAGAGCTGTTTACCCAAAACATTTTTTCTTTTAAATCGTACATCCAAATCTCGAATGGTTTTCACCATTGGATTCCTCGGCTCGAGAGTTTCAAAAGTAGATCCCATGTTGATAAGTTTTGATGAACTATTTTTTTCATGAAAAAACCGAACGAAAAACCCGACCGGGAGCAAGGGTTTTTTCCCTTTCCGAAAGAGGCACGCTCGTGCCTCTCGCGAAATCACAACCGTGCCTCTTGCGAAAGCAAAACCGTGTCTCTCGCGGAAAAGAAGAAGAAGAAGAAGAGAAAACACATTTTTTCCTTTTCCGAGGAGGCACGGCCGTGCCTCTTACGAAAGCATAACCATGCCTCTCGCGAAAGCAAAAACCGTACCTCTCACGGAATGAAAAAAAACAGAAAACACGTTTTTCTCGCGAAAGCACAACCGTGACTTTCGCGAAAGCAAAACCGTGGCTCACTTGGAAGAAAAAAAAACAGAAAACGTATTTTTTTATTTTCGAGAGGCACGTCCGTGACTATCGCGAAAGCACAACCGTGACTTTCGCGAAAGCAAAACCGTGGCTCACTTGGAAGAAAAAAAACAGAAAACGTATTTTTTTTGTTTTCGAGAGGCACGACCATAACTCTCGCGAAAGCACAACCGTGACTTTCGCGAAAGCAAAACCGTGGCTCACTTGGAAGAAAAAAAATAGAAAACGTATTTTTTTGTTTTCGAGAGGCACGTCCGTGACTCTCACGAAAGCACAACCGCGCCTCTCGCTGAAGCAAAACCGTGGCTCCCCGGAATAAAAAAAAGACATAAATGCATTTTTTTTCTTTTCTGAGAGGAATGGCCGTGACTCTCGCGAAAGAACAACCGTGCCTCTCGTGGAAGCAAAACTGTGCCTCTCACGTAAGAAAAAAAAACAGAAAACGCGTTTGTTTTTCGTTTCCGAGAGGCACGGCCGTGACTCTCGCAAAAGCAGAACCGTGATTCTCGCGGAAGAAAAAAAAGAAAAGTATTTTTGCCAAAAAAATTTAAAAAAAATTTAGTTCCAAAAGCTAAGGTAGACCGGTGGAAAACCTGAACATCGAAAAACCCAAATAAAAATCATTTTAAAAGCTAAAAACGCGTGCGGAAAAATAAAATAAAATAAAATCCGGAGGAAGCAACCAGAGCGGGCCAAGTGGCGCTGATCGTTGTGAGGCTACCGAAAGAACGTTCGTCAACTAGTTGGTCCCGAGGAAAACTCTAAAATGTTTAAAAAAACACGCCTTTGGGCCCAATTTGCTTCTAGGGCTGGGCTGAAATGAACTGGCACGAGACAGAGAAGAAATGGATTTCAGCCTTTCAATCAAACTTTACTAAAAAAAAAATCCTTTCAATCCAACGCCACCGGAGGCTTGCAAAGGAGGCGTGCGTGCCCCCGTTTTCTCGGTGCACGGGCAGCTTCCGAGCGAGTACTACCATGCCCGCCATGTGAACCGACGCGGGGATCGAAACACTTTGCGTACACAGCCGGCACTTGCACGGTGGCCGGCCGTCGTCGTGCGCTCGCACTCGCGAGATCCTTGTCCAAATAGGCCGTGCCAGTAGCATGCTCTCTCCAATGATGCAGTTCCTCACCGAGAAGCACTGATTTCTTCTGCCCCGTGCATTGGACAGCACAACATTTTGGAGGAAGTAATATACTACGCCCCTCCAAAGATCGATCATTGTTGTCTTAGCAAGCTGACAAGCTTGAGCAAGTTCCCATGCGAGGACCCTCCCTCCCGGATGCTGCCACACGCGACCTTCTTCCAGCTCGCCGCCCTCGCCTTGACCTCCCCGTCCTCTAGCAGCCGCGCGACCTTGCTCTGGACCTCCTCCTTCGCCACGACCCCTCGCTCGTCTCGCCGGAGCTTGGCGCCGGTGCCCCACACGTTGCACACGTAGCTCTGGTTGCAGAACTGGTCGGCGAAGTAGGGCCAGCACAGGAACGGCACGCCGTGCAGCACGCCCTCCACGGTCGAGTTCCACCCGCAGTGCGACACGAAGCAGGCCACGGCCGGGTGCGAGAGCACGCGCTGCTGCGGCGCCCACCCCACGACCAGCCCCTGCCCCTCCACGCGACGCCTGAACGCGTCGAGGTCGAACCGATCCTGTCCGGCTCCGATGGTGATGTCTGGCCGGACCACCCACAGGAACGGCCGGCCCGAGAGCGCGAGCCCGTCGGCGAGCTCTTGGAACTGCGTCGCGTCCAGGAAGCCGGAGCTGCCGAAGGCCACGTAGACGACGGAGCCGGCGGGCCGCGCGTCGAGCCAGGCGAGGCAGGCGAGGTCTTCGGGCAAGAAGTGTCCGGCCGGCCTCGACGTGCGCGCCACCAGCGGGCCGAGAGGCAGCGCGTTGGGGAGGAGGGCCAGAGCGTCGGGCTCCAGCTCGGTGGAAGTGTTGCAGATGACCACCTCGGCGAGTGGCATCGACAGGTTGGTCTTGAGGACGTTCTGGATGTTGGTTCTGCGCCTCTCTGGGGCGCTGGTGCTGGCCAGGCTGATCCACGGGATCTCAGCCGCGTCAATGGGCGGCATCATCTTGATCCTCTCCTGCCCCTTCACATTCCCTACATAGTTTCCATATTCTCACTCAATCTTATAACCATACGATGATATGAAGAAGGGTAACAAGTGCCATGGAAATGTTTGATTTGTTCTTACCACTTCCATCAAGAACGCCGTCCTCTATCAATTTGGGGAGGTTCATCCTGAGAGCGAACACGGCCGCCGAGTAGGTCGAGAACGAGGCAACACGGGCGCCCGCCGCGGCGGCCACCTCCAGTGCCCAGCTCATGGACACATCCACGATCACCCACTTGATCTTCCTGGATCGGATCATCTCCTCGAGCCGGCCGGACATGGCGGCCGGCAGGTCCTTGACAAACTTGCCGATGTCCGCGTGGTCGTCTCCGGGGCCCAGGCCGTCCGGAACGGTGAGCATGTGGATCCCGTCAGGAATTGCTCCCTTCTCTGCCATTGCTTCCATGACCAGGTCGTGGTTGAACTCGGTGTTCACGAAGTCGACCTCGAGGCCATGCCCGGCGAGCTTGCGAGACAGCTCCATGAGCGGGATGACATGGCCCTGTGCTGGGAAGGGTAGCACCATGACACGAGCTTGAGCAGCAGCAGCAGCCGCCATGGAGAAGATTGTCTAGAATAGTGTGTGAGCTCAAGAAGTTTGTACTAAGTTCAAAGCTTGACACTCCGTGCGTAAAGAAGAGATAGCCTGACAGGCCCATCACGTGAGCATATTTGAAGGGATGCACCAAATTAATTAATTAATTGATGTTCGTCAGTGCTTGCGTCAGCAGATTCCCAATCTGTTGACCATATGTTGACCATATGTTTATCTTTGTTAAAGTTAAAGTAGTACTCCCTCCGTTCAGAATTACTTGTCTCGGAAATGGATGTATCTAGACGTAGTTCTACATACATTCATTTCCGAGACAAGTAATTCCGAACGGAGGGAATAGATTGGAAGGAAGTGGACGATTAGTCCTTTGATTGTATTGATCTCAAGATATATATACATGTTCAAGGGATGCCTCCAAAAGGCAGCAGTTACAAGATAGTATATACTCCCTCCGTTTCTAAATATTTGTTTTTCTAGACATTCAAATGGACTGCAACATACGGATGTATGTAGACATATTTTAGAGTATAGATTCACTCATTTTGCTTCGTATGTAGTCATTTGTTGAAATCTCTAGAAAGATAAATATTTAGGAACGGAGGGAGTATATAGAGAGAAGAGTGCGTGACACATGCGTCCCTACGAGACATCTATTTGGGCTTAGACACACCTCTTTGCTAATAATGTTTCGCTAATGATGATTCGCTAATTAACACATGTCAATTAGCTATACAGAATGTGGGAAACTATTCCCAACACTCCTCCCTGTACAACACCGCTTTCTTGAATTATTCATCGTCGAAGACTTCTTGAATATTTATCATTGGAGACTTCTTGTGCATTTATCTTGAAAATTCCTTTGTATAATCTTGAGAGTCTCTCCTAAAAAACCAGTGGGAAAAATATGAGGAGAATATATACTTATATAGTGCTTATATGTTGCTAAAACTCCTTAAACCCTATGGAAATAATAATAATGAGAAAATGATGCAACATATAATGTTTATTGTCTCCTTGGTAACTCAAATGAGAAAACCCTTTGAGAAGGAAGAGAACTCATTGGTGAGTTTAGAGAACAATGCATATGTCTTGAGTACTTTCTTTAAAGCCCCGATGAAAAAAACAGAAAGTATGACATATGATCTTTGAGAAGATATTGCCTCATTAAATATCATTATGAGAAACTTTGAGATAAAACTCATAAGGGAAAAGAGTGTGATCTAATATGTCATTGAAAACGCCTTTAAAACCCAGTGGGAAAAACATAAGGGGAAAATGATATGGCATATATGGACACTTGTGTTTATATTGTCTCATTAAAAACCTTTTATGAGAAACCATTAGGGGAAGCAATCTAATGATTGTTAACAGGTTATAGTTTGGGAGATTACTCCTGAATTTTGCAAATCTGGAGGGTATGTCATACCAATTTCATTGACATGATCATAACATTGTGAATAATCTGTTGGATTTTCATAGTATTTTATTTGCAAATTGTCTCCTCACTTCTCTATAATTCGTGATAAGTAATTCCCAAGCAATTGCAGAACAATTTGAACTAGCTCTTTATAATGTGTCTCCGGCGGATCTGTCCTTGGTGGGTTTATTCGGGTATGGTCGTACTTCGTCTATGTTCATGCGTCTTTAAGTTGGATCCTTCCGATCTACGCCATTCCTCAACGGATATGTTCTTTTAGTTTAAAATAGTTTTTGTGAACACAAAGAAGATCGGTGACAAATTAAATTTACAGTAACTCGATCTAACTGTGAGGATAAACAAGAGAATTAGTGTGTCATGCCTAATTTACAGTAACTATTTGTGAGGATAAACAAGAAATTGTTGGCCCTAATTAATTCGATCTATCTGAAGAATTGAATTTCTGCAGCCTATTACTAGTACTAGTAGTAGAGATCAGTTCGCAGGAATATATAATTACATGGTATGAATTAAAGAAGACTCACTGCATTATGGAGAATTTCCTTGCTCGGTTGCTTCTGCCGTTGATTTTGGCTGGTCGCAGGTTCGGCCGTCCGCGTCGCCGGAGCCGGTGCAGCCGCGCTGTGCGATCTGGCGGATGTTAGGGAGCGCCGAACTGCATTGAGAGATGCATGCGCCCCCCTAGCTCCGCCCCTGGTTACAGGTCTGATATACTCTCTCTGTTCCTAAATATTTGCCTTTCTAGACATTTCAAATGAACTACAATATACGAATGTATGTAGACATAATTTAAAATGTAGATTCACTCATTCTGCTTCGTATATAGTCACTTGTTGAAATCTCTAAAAAGACAAATATTTGGAAACGGAGAAAGTAGATAGTTTACTGGGTGTGATCGACATGTGTAGTTTCATGTTCTGTTTTTTGGGCATCCCTAACCACTATAAGCAGTCACTGGTTATAAGAAGCTCCAAAATGCTGGTTATGAGAAGGGTCAAAAGCGCCAAATTGGATGAAAATCAGAAACATATTTTTTGCTATATCGAAGGCCACTCCCCCTAGCTCCGCCCCTGGTTACAGGTCTGATATACTCCCTCTGTTCCCAAATATTTGCCTTTCTAGACATTTCAAATCAACTACAATATACGAATGTATGTAGACATAATTTAGAGTGTAGATTCACTCATTTTGCTTCGTATATAGTCACTTGTTGAATTCTTTAAAAAGACAAATATTTGGAAACGGAGAAAGTAGATAGTTTGCTGGGTGTGATCGACATGTGTAGTTTCATGTTCTGTTTTTTTGGCATCCCTAACCACTATAAGCAGTCACTGGTTATAAGAAGCTCCAAAATGTTGGTTATGAGAAGGGTCAAAAGCGCCAAATTGGATGAAAATCAGAAAAATATTTTTGCTATATCGAAGGCCACTCCCCCCCCCCCC
>LR738713.1:718550740-718571391 GCA_902687465.1 Secale cereale | reverse complement strand
CCCCCCCACAAATGACATTTTATCAACTCCAAAATACCAAAAGGCCATAGAACAGTCTTGTTGTTGCAATTCCCGAGATGAAAATAATCATTCGAACACGGAGGCAGATAATGCCTTGCTCACCACTTCACTATATAATAAATCTAAGCCGTTTCAGTTTTATTTTTTTGTATTTGTCGACGTAGATGTTCGGAGCCGTCCGATGTCTCGGTGTCGTGATTCACGTAGTGATGGGATAGGATGCGTGCTCTCCTAGCAAGTTCACAAGTTTGAGAAGGTACCCATGCGAGGACCCGCCCTCTGCAATGCTCGCACACGCCCGGTCCTTCCACGTGGCCGCCCTAGCCTTGACCCCTTCGTCACCGAGCAGCCGCGCCACCTTGCTCACGATCTCCTGCTTCCCGACGACGCCTCGCTCATCTCGGCAAAGCTTGATGCCGGTGCCCCAAACGTTGCAGATGTAGCTCTGGTTGGCGAACTGGTCGGCGAAGTACGGCCAGCATAGGAACGGCACGCCGTGCAGCAGGCCTTCCATGGTCGAGTTCCATCCGCAGTGCGACATGAAGCAGGCGACGGCAGGGTGCGAGAGCACGCGCTGCTGCGGCGCCCATCCGACGATCAGCCCCTTGCCCTCGACGAGGTGCTTCAACGCGTCGAACCAGCCTTCTGTGGTTCCGGCGGTGAAGTTTGGCCGGACCACCCAGAGGAACGGTCGGCCAGAGAGCGCGAGCCCATCGGCAAGCTCTTGGAACTGCGTCGCGTCCAAGACGCCGGAGCTCCCGAAGGCGACGTAGACGACGGAGCCGGGGGCCTGCGCGTCGAGCCAGGCGAGGCAGGTCGTGTCTTCCGGCAGGAAATGACCGGTCGGCCGCGACGTCGGCGCTACCAGTGGGCCGAGCGGCAGCGCGTTCGGGAGCAGAGCCAGAGCATCAGGTTCCATCTCCATGAAGGTGTTGCAGATGATCTTCTCAGCTAGCGGCATCAACCGGTTGGTCCTGAGGACGTTCTGGATGTTGATTCTTCGCCTCTCCGTGGTGCTGCCAAGGCTGACCCAAGGGATCTCTGCCGTGTCAACGGGCGGCATCAGTTGGACCCTCTCGTTCCTCTTCACGTTCCCTGCATTCCGTACGTGGTGGTGGTGTCCATGTTCATGTCCAAATACGGAGAAAAGCAGCAAAGTACGTAACAAGTGACGTGAAAATGGAGATTTCGATTTGCTCTTACCACTTTCATCAACAACACCGTCCTCTATTAGCTTTGGGAGCTTCATCCTGAGCGCGTACACGGCTGCAGAGTAAGTGGAGAACAAGGCGACACGGACGCCCGTCGTGGTCGCCAGCTCCAGGGCCCAGCTCATGGACACGTCTGCTATCATCCACTTCGCCTTCCTCAACCTGATCATCTCCTCGAGGCGGCCGGACATGGCGGCCGCTAGTCCCTTGACCAGTGCGCCGATGTCCGTGTGGTCGTCGGCAGGCCCCAGGCCGTCCGGAACGGAGAGCATGTGAATTCCTCCTGGGATTGCTCCGTCCTCTGCTAAGGATTGGAGGACGCGGCCGTGGTTGAACTCGGTGTTTACGAAGTCGATCTCCAAGCCCTGCTCGACGAGCTTGCGCGACAGCTCCATGAGCGGGATGACGTGGCCCTGCGCAGGAAAGGGCAGCACCATGACACGAGGTTGAGCAGCACCAGCAGCAGCCATTGTGGTTGTTTGCGCTGGAATGGAGTGTGCCTTGACAAATATGCAAGAGCAAAGTTTGTCACAGGGTCTCCCGGTGGACGAGGACGACAGGGAGATAGACTCACAGTCTGGTACATATATGGCCACACATGTGCGTATATAAGGGTCTGCCAGACCAATTGATGTTGCATCGGGGATAACCTCAGCAGATTTCTAGTCAATTTAGTACATGTTTGTCTCTTCCAAAGAGAAGGTTATCTAGGTAATGACTCATACGATCATGTTGATAATTTTTAATAAAGTTGTGGAGTGGAGTGTGGACCAAGTTGTTGTCTCTATCATGTTGGAGTGAGGCAACAAACATCAGTATAAATATGTGTTAGCACGATCAAGTGTAACGCAAATATCAGTGTATCAGTGTAGACTTTTGGGCATCAAAACTGTTTTCTTAGCACGATCAAGTGCCGTCACCAACATCTGTCCTAAAATAAGTGTCTCAAGCTTAGTACAACTTTGTGCTAGTATTAGTTCAAAGTTAAGACAATTATTTTGGGACAGAGGGAGTACATTCTTGTGGATGATTGGATATCTCCCATGAAAACTTCATTAAATGGTTGACTGCTTGGATTCATGACAAATATGTGCAAAAGGGTTGTATTTTAGTTTACAGAGAAGTACTCCGTATAATATATGAAAACCGAATGACATTGTGATTATAAAGTTGACTTAACCGAGGAAAGATGCGAGTTAAGATTACTCATAGGTACTGTTACTCAAGCAGTGATGTCCCAACAACTATAAATACAGTTGATAAAAGGACTGTTTGACTGTTACTACTAAGCAGTGACTTAGTAATATTTTGAAGCCATGACAGGACTGGTTGACTGTTGCATACGAATTTAAAACAGAAATCGAGCCCCTATACAAATCTAAAATCCCATGAATTCCCAAGATAAGCTTATCACGGGGAAAACTCAGCAAGTGATTGATCACGCATATGCAAAGCTAAAAGTTCAGGTGATGTTCTTATTTCTCCGGGGAAGCTCTGAACCTTTCTTTAAAGAAAATGATGAGGCAAAACTGGTTTTGGTCCAAATTCAACATGAAAATTGCATGTACGACCATTTTGTCGACTTCACACAAAAGCGGGTTGTCCATGACGAAGTCTGAGTCGCCTGCTCGGGGAGAGGTGATGACTACGACAATGCAAGCAGCCTAGACAATGTCCTCTTCTCGATGGCGTGTGTGGTCTTGTTGGTGCCATGTCAGTCGGGGTGCCCTTTCTTGTGGGCATGTTGTAACGGTTTCGCCTGGGTTTTCGTTAATTAACCTGAAACTTTATTCTGTGCTTTTGAATTAATCAGGCTTTAATGGACCGTGTTTCAAAAGAAAAAGATTAGACAAGGAAACATCATAAGCGCAGTAATTTCACTCAAATATGATTGGGAGCTTCTAGAAAAAACAGAAAAATTTATTTTGGTATACCGATGTGCCATAAAATTATCTTTTTGTGCCAATTCCTCACATGAAAAATTTTTATTCTAACACGCAGGAAGGTCATGCCTTGAGCCTTGTTGACCATTTCACTACTTTTTTTGTTGCTATTATATCAAACCGTTATTTTCAGTTGCTATAAATCGAAGCTGTTTGACTTTTACTTTTCGTATATCAACGTAGATGTTCGGAGCCGTCCGATGTCTGGTGAGAAGATACCCATGCGAGGACTACCACGCGGCGATGGGATGGGATCCCACCTCTCCGAGCAAGTTCACAAGCTTGAGAAGATACCCATGCGAGGACTCGCCCTATGCAATGCCCGCACACGCCTTGTCCTTCCACGTGGTTGCCCTCGCCTTGACCCCCTCGTCGCTGAGCAGCCGCGCCACCTTGCTCTGGATCTCCTCCTTCGCGACAACCCCTCACTCTTCTCGGCATAGCTTGATGCCCCAAACGTTGCAGACCTAGCTTTGGTTGGAGAACTGGTCAGCGAAGTACGGCTAGCAGAGGAATGGCATGCCGTGTAGCAGGCCTTCCATGGTCGAGTTCCACCCGCAGTGCGACACAAAGGAGGCGACGGAGCGGTGCGAGAGCACGCGCGGCTGCGGCGCCCAGCCGACCACCATCCCCTTGCCCACGACGCGGTGCTTGAATGCGTCGAACCAACCTTCTGTGGTTCCGGCGATGAAGTTTGGCCGGACCACCCAGAGGAACGGTCGGTTGGAGAGCGCGAGCCCATCGGCAAGCTCTTGGAACTGCGTGATGTCTACACACGCTTCTACTCTTGTAGACTATGTTGGGCCTCCAAGCGCAGAGGTTTGTAGGACAGCAGCAATTTTCCTCAAGTGGATGACCTAAGGTTTATCGAACTCAGGGAAGTAGAGGTTGAAGATGGTCTCTCTCAAGCAACCCTGCAACTAAGATA
The DNA here is from genome assembly GCA_902687465.1 of Secale cereale. NCBI lineage: Eukaryota > Viridiplantae > Streptophyta > Magnoliopsida > Poales > Poaceae > Secale > Secale cereale. Next base: position 718,567,288 of record LR738713.1, on the reverse strand, counting down.
CAAGAAGTCTCTTGTGTCCCCAACACACCTAATACACTTGTTAGATGTATAGGTGCACTAGTTCGGCGAAGAGATGTTAAATGGCAAGTGATATGGATGGCAAAACAAATCAATATAAATCTGTAATAAAAAGTGCAGCAAGCAAACAAGTGGTAAACGTGAGCACAAATGGTATTGCAACGGTGGAAACAAGGCCTAGGCTTCATACTTTCAGTAGTGGCAACTCCCAACAACATTAACATAATCGAATCACATGATATTTCCCATAAAACATGCAATGGAGACGCACCCGGAGGTCATTCCTTCGTGGTCAAGAGAGGACGAGAATTATGTAGGGCTACAAAAGCACACCTCAAAGTTCGTAGTTCTCAATCTAAGGATTTCCCAATGTCACCGCGGCCATCCAAAGAGAGTCCCACAATCACCACAACATATCTAAAGGATAGTTGATACGTCTAAAACGTATCTATAATTTCTGCTTGCTCCATGCCTCTTTTGGGTGATATTGCTATGATATTTATACACTTCCATACACTTTTGATCATATTTGGACTAACCTATTAACTCAGTGCACCCCAGTGCCAGTTTCTGTTTTCTGCTATTTTTGTATTTCAGGTTTTCCCATTACGAAAACTGCCAGAAAAATCTCGGAAAAATTATATAAAAAATCAGCGTTCCAGAAGCTTCCCGGTAGCCGAAGTAGGGCCGGAGGGGGGCCACCAGGGCTCTAGGCGCCCTGGTGGCGCGGCCCCCCTCCTGGCCGCGCCAGGGGGCGCCTGGGCCCCCCAGGCCTCCGCTGATGCCCCCCTTTGGCATATATTTAACACGCGTCCAGAAACCCTCGAGACGGGAACCCTTTTTCGCGATCTCATCTCTGTTCCGCCGCCGCCGCGCTTCCAAGATCGGGAGCACCAGGAGAACTCTTCCCGGCACCCTGCCGGAGGGGAGGATCACCACCGGGAGCCTCTCCACCACCATGGATGCCTCCCGGATGAGTTGTGAGTAGTCTCCCTTGGACCATGGGTCCATGACGAGTAGCTATGTGATGTTCTCCTCCCCTTCTTGTGCTTCACTAATTAGACCTCGTGAGCTGCCCTACATGATCGAGGCACATATGTAATCCTTATGCTGTTGCTATGTTGAGTTTGCTGGGATCCGATGGATTGTGAGATTATGTTCAGATTGTGTTTGAGTAATATATTTGATTCACCTCTTTTATATTTATGTTCGTAAGTAATTCTTGCATGTTCTCCGTTGCTATTTATTGCTTTGGCCAAGTAGTAGGTAGTGACTCCAAGAGGGAACGTTATGCTTGATTGTGGGTTCATGCCCCTCGATGACTAGCTTGAGTGACAGAAACATGAGTCTAGGGGATGTGCTGTTGCCACAAGGGGGAAAACAACGGTGCTTGTGCCCGCGGGTGCAAGGATTGTTTACTTTATGCAAAGTTCTTTAAATGCAGTTGTCTGTTGCTTTGAGTTTACACTATGGGTGGGACTCACAACTTAATACCAGCGAGATGTTCTGGATAGATATCTCAAGGTGGATGATTAGTAGTAGATGCAGATGGATTTCGGTCTACTTGCCTTGGCGTACCGCCCATGCTTTGAACCTCTACCTTTCTTGCAACATAGTTAGCATTGGTTTGCGCACATAATTCTGTCAATTGCCCAGCTGTAATTCGTTTACCTCACATAGCTGTTTTATCGTCTTTTGGGAGAGAGACATCACTAGTGAACATCATGGGACCCCGGTCCATATTACCATCACTGATCACATCCGCTATTTACTTTCTGTTTTTACTTACTATTTGCAGCAAAACCTATCACTATTATCACTTGCGTTTGATCCTTTGTAAACGACAAGGCCGGAGGGATTGACAACCTCTCTGTACTCGTTGGGAGCAAAGTTATTTGTATCTGTGTGCAGGTCCACGTTGATTGCTAATATCCGGCGCCGTTAGAAGTTGACACCTTCTTGTTGAAACTGGGAGTCTCAGGGGAAATCGATCCTTGGTATCTTTGCCAAGGGAAAACTTCCGCTACACTACATCTCAAACCTTCCACTTGGGGTAACCAACGAGGGGCGAGAAACCATCAAGCAAAGTTTTCTGGCGCCGTTGCCGGGGACTCCACTCTTCAAGATAGGGGAGTTGCACGCTATCTTTTACCTTTGCTTTTTAGTCTTGTTAGTTTACCTTTCAGTTTTTGCCTTAGTATCTTTTATCAAAAATCACAAAAATAGTTATCTTGCTTGCTTGCTGCTATGGGTTCCACCGAGAACACCATGTTGTGTGACTTGACTAGTCATAACAACGATGACTTTATCTGCACGCCTATCACTACACCTGCCACTTCAGCACCTTCTTATGAAATTAAACCTGCTTTACTGAACCTAGTTATGAAAGATCAATTCTCCGGTGCTGGAGATGATGCCGCTTTACACTTAAACAATTTTGTTGAACTCTGTGATATGCAAAAGTACCAAGAAATAGATGGTAATATTGTTAAGCTTAAGCTTTTTCCTTTCTCCTTGAGAGGAGGAGCTAAAATTTGGTTTCAATCTTTGCCTAGAAATAGCATAGATTCATGGGACAAGTGCAAAGATGCTTTTATTGGAAAGTACTATCCACCTGCTAAAATTATCCAACTAAGAAGTAACATAATGAATTTTAAACAATTGGATAATGAACACATTGCCCAAGCTTGGGAACGCATGAAATCTCTTGTCAAGAACTGCCCTACTCATGGTTTGACTACTTGGATGGTTATCCAAACTTTTTATGCAGGCTTGAACTTTACCTCGCGGAACTTGTTAGATTCGGCCGCGGGAGGAACCTTTATGTCAACTACACTTGGTGCTGCCACGAAGCTTCTCGATGAGATGATGACCAACTATTCCCAATGGCACACCGAACGCGCTCCAACAGGTAGGAAGGGAAACTCTGTCGAGGAGATTTCCTCCCTAAATGAAAAAGTTGACTTGATCATGTCTCTACTTTCGAAGCAATCTTCTATTGATCCTCGTGATGTTCCTTTAAATTCTTTGATTGCTCAAGAACAAGTAGATGTGAACTTTATCTCTAGAAACAATTTTAATAACAATGCTTATAGGAGTAACTTTGGTAGCAATCCTAGTCCGTTCCCCTCTAATTCTTATGGGAACAACAATGCTTATCCTAGCACCAAGAACTCCACTTCTGAACTAGAGATTATGCTTAAAGATTTCATCACTACCCAAAAAGCCTTTAATAAGAGTGTAGAAGAGAAACTAAACAAACTAGATGATCTCTCTTCGAAGGTAGACAATTTAGCCCATGAGGTAGAATTGCTTAAAATTAGAACTTCTCCTCTTGAGGAGAGGAAGGTCACTCCTATGAATGCTATTCAAGCGCAAATTAATGAAAACATTAGGATGTTGGCTAAACTTAAAGAGAGATGGGCTAGAGAAAAGGAGGAAGAAGATAGAATTGAGAACCTTCCTACCACCCACACTGTTGCTACTATCCAAGTAGTTGAGGATATCCAAAATCTTAGCACCCAATGCACTTCTGGTCCCATTGGACCTATTAATGGTGATGCTATGACCATAGAAACTACCAAACAAGTGAACCTAAAGGACACCACTACCACCTTACTTGATAGTAGTGACCTTGATTTTGATAATTGCACTCTTACCGAAGTTATTGATTTCCTTCATAAGATGTCTAGAGATCCCCGCACTAGCACGCTTAACCTTGCCTTCACGGAGCATATCACTAATGCTCTCATCAAAGCTAGGGAGGAGAAACTTAGAGTAGAAGCCTCCATACCTAGAAAGCTAGAAGATGGTTGGGATCCTATGATTAAAATTAAGTTGAATAACTTCTCTTGCTATGCTTTATGTGATGTTGGAGCTAGTACCTCCGTTATGCCCAAAAGAATATATGATATGCTTAAATTGAAACCATTTGATTCGTGTTCTTTTGGTGTTCGTCTCGTTGATTCTTCCATAAAGAAACCTTTGGGGAGGATCGACGATGTTCTTATCATTGTCAATGACAATTATGTTCCCGTTGATTTTACTATTATGGACATTGAATGTGAACCTTCTTGTCCAATTATTTTGGGGCGTCCTTTTCTACGCACCGTTGGTGCCATCATTGACATGAAAGAGGGGAATATAAAATTCCAATTTCCTCTCAAGAAAGGGATGGAACACTTCCCTCGAAAGAAGATTAAGTTACCTTTTGAGTCCGTTATACGGGCTAGCTATTCTTTTACTCTTGATAAAACTTGATCTCTTTGCATTATGCCTAGCTTAAAGGCATAAAAGAAAGCGCTTTTGGGAGGCAGCCTACATGAATAAAATTTTATTTTGCTTTTGTTGTGTCTTGATGTTGTTACTACAGTAGCATCATCATTGTATCTTTGCTTTTCAACTTTGTGCCAAGTGTAGCCTCTGATTGCAAGAAAGTTCAAAAGTTGTGACGTGCTGTCCAGGAAACAGATTCTGTCATTGGATAGCAAAATTCGTATAAAATCACCAGATCATCTTTTTGGTCTGAATTTTTTCGACAGCGTGCTCTATACAATTGTCTTTCGAGCGTCTGTTCTGAGTTTTTTGATTAGAGTTGCAGAAGCGCCCCGAAAAAATCATTTACTACATGCTGTTCTGTTTTTCACAGATTCTGTCCTGTTTTGCCTTTCCCTCATTTTGCAAACCTTGAGCTTGCTTTTTCTTTGCAAAAACCTTTTGGCAATCTTGAGAAACACTATACCTTCAAGAATATCTTTATTTCCAGCAAGGAACAATTATTTTATTAAGGGTACTAACCTCGCTAATCAGTTTATGATGAGTTATGTATGAAGGGAGTTTTCAAGTGTGCGAGGGAAGATGATAAAAAGATTCAGGAGTGTCAAACGCTCAAGCTTGGAGATGCCCCCATGCACCCCCAAGAAATATTCAAGAAGACTCAAGCGTCTAAGCTTGGGGATGCCCCCGTGCATCCCCTTCTCCATCAACATTATCAGTTCGTCTTTCGTTCCACTATATTTTTATCACTTCATGTGTTATGTGCTATGCTTGGAGCGTCTTGCTTTTAGTTTCCTTTTTAGTTTTCTTTAGCTTTTCATAACGAGTCGGAACTCAGCTTTCTTTGTGTGGGAGAGAAACACGCTCCACTTCTACCTAGAACATAACATAGAATTTTCATGTCTATCTTTGCTGTGTGTGTTCTTTGTCTTTCAATAGCTACTATCATGCTTAGCTCTTAGTTTTCATGCTTATCTTTTTAAAGAGCTTTTGTTTAGTTGGTTGCTTGAACTCTCTTTAGTTATCATGCTTATCTTATTAAGAGAGTTTGCTTCCGTTGCATTGGTCAATATGTCTATGATAAAAATGCTACGTGCATAATGGCGCTTAGTAATTCATGTTTTCTTATGGTTAGTCTCAAATAGCTGGGGGGTTCCCAATGTGTTATTGGAGTACCAACATGATTTGTTTGCCTATGATGTGGTATGGTTTAGTAATATCTTCCTTCAAGAATTTATTTTGATTGACTTGGCGTATGCTCACGCATATTTAAGACTGTAAAGAAAGTCTGTCAAGCCTTGATGATCTTTTATTTCTGAGTAGCGATATAACTTCCATGCCTGATTCAATGTTGCTTTGTCGCTCTGCATGATTATGACCGTCATTGCTCTCTTAGTTGGTCGCTCCCGGTCTTTTGCTAACCTTCGCCTGTACTAAGCGGACTGACTGGTTGTGCATCCAAAATCTTTTAAACCAGTTATGCCATATGAGTCCACCATACCTTCCTATACATGGTATTTACCTGCCATTCCTAACGGAGTCTTTCATGTACCATCTCGAAATTATTCAAAAAAATGCATTTCTGTTTTGTGCCTCTGTTTTAGTTCATGAAGAAGTAGTAGTTAATTCATGATCTTTTTAAGTTGGACAAGCTTCACCCCGGGATTGCATGTCTAATGTGCAAACCCATAATACGAGAACGAACTGGCAAAGAGTGCGCCCGGCTCAAAATTAATATAACAAACAAACCCTCCTTCACGCTTTGTTCATGAGAAATCAGAAAACTTTGGCAGTGATAAACAAAGGAGATTAAGAGGATGTTATCGTCCTCATTCGGGAGCCGTTCCTCGAAACTTGTCCATCTCAAGAAGTAATTGAGTTATCTGCTAGCATTCGTTGACGAAACATGCATATCCAAAAATAATAATTATTACTTCTGTTTTTAAAACCAAGAGCTCTGGTACATGTTTTGTCTTTGTTTCCGACCACGGGTTTTCAACCTTGCCAACAAAAGCCACGGTTCGAGAGTCTCCACCTTCTTTTAAAGCACCAACTACTGAGAGCATGATTGTCATTCTGAGTGTAATGTGCATTGTCCCAAAGTAGCATTGTCTTTTGCATGATTATGATATCGTTTATTCTGAAATCATTGTATCTAGTCATCACTTAAACCTTGGAGCTGCCCCTGCATTTATGTTTTGCTTCACTAAAGGGGGCAAGCGAGATATCACTTTATCATATTTGCACACCATGCTCATTACAAATCTATTTGATGTTTCAGTATCATATTGTAAAACTTTCAGTTCTTTGTGATTTTCTCATGAGGCAACTTAATTACTACAGATTCATTGTCTCAGTAAGCTTTTGTCATGTGACTATGAAAAGTCCTATATGGTTAATAGCATGTCACCACAGAAATTATTCTTGTTATCATTTACCTACTCGAGGACAAGCAGGAATTAAGCTTGGGGATGTTGATACGTCTGAAACGTATCTATAATTTCTGCTTGCTCCATGCCTCTTTTGGGTGATATTGCTATGATATTTATACACTTCCATACACTTTTGATCATATTTGGACTAACCTATTAACTCAGTGCACCCCAGTGCCAGTTTCTGTTTTCTGCAGTTTTTATATTTCAGGTTTTCCCATTACGAAAACTGCCAGAAAAATCCCAGAATTTTTTTATAAAAAATCAGCGTTCCAGAAGCTTCCCGGCAGCCGAAGTAGGGCCGGAGGGGGCCATCAGGGCTCCAGGCGCCCTGGTGGCGCGGCCCCCTCCTGGCCGCGCCGGGGGGCACCTGGGCCCCCCAGGCCTCCGCTGATGCCCCCCTTTGGCATATATTTAACACGCGTCCCGAAACCCTTGAGACGGGAACCCTTTTTCGCGATCTCATCTCTGTTCCGCCGCCGCCGCGCTTCCAAGATTGGGAGCACCAGGAGAACTCTTCCCGGCACCCTGCCGGAGGGGAGGATCACCACCGGGAGCCTCTCCACCACCATGGACGCCTCCCGGATGAGTTGTGAGTAGTCTCCCTTGGACCATGGGTCCATGACCAGTAGCTATGTGATGTTCTCCTCCCCTTCTTGTGCTTCACTAATTAGACCTCGTGAGCTGCCCTACATGATCGAGGCACATATGTAATCCTTATGCTGTTGCTATGTTGAGTTTGCTGGGATCCGATGGATTGTGAGATTATGTTCAGATTGTGTTTGAGTAATATATTTGATTCACCTCTTTTATATTTATGTTCGTAAGTAATTCTTGCATGTTCTCCGTTGCTATTTATTGCTTTGGCCAAGTAGTAGGTAGTGACTCCAAGAGGGAACGTTATGCTTGATTGTGGGTTCATGCCCCTCGATGACTAGCTTGAGTGACAGAAACATGAGTCTAGGGGATGTGCTGTTGCCACAAGGGGGAAAACAACGGTGCTTGTGCCCGCGGGTGCAAGGATTGTTTACTTTACGCAAAGTTCTTTAAATGCAGTTGTCTGTTGCTTTGAGTTTACACTATGGGTGGGACTCGCAACTTAATACCAGCGAGATGTTCTGGATAGATATCTCAAGGTGGATGATTAGTAGTAGATGCAGATGGATTTCGGTCTACTTGCCTTGGCGTACCGCCCATGCTTTGAACCTCTACCTTTCTTGCAACATAGTTAGCATTGGTTTGCGCACATAATTCTGTCAATTGCCCAGCTGTAATTCGTTTACCTCACATAGCTGTTTTATCGTCTTTTGGGAGAGAGACATCACTAGTGAACATCATGGGACCCCGGTCCATATTACCATCACTGATCACATCCGCTATTTACTTTCTGTTTTTACTTACTATTTGCAGCAAAACCTATCACTATTATCACTTGCGTTGGATCCTTTGTAAACGACAAGGCCGTAGGGATTGACAACCTCTCTGTACTCGTTGGGAGCAAAGTTATTTGTATCTGTGTGCAGGTCCACGTTGATTGCTAATATCTGGCGCCGTTAGCAGTTGACACCTTCTTGTTGAAACTGGGAGTCTCAGGGGAAATCGATCCTTGGTATCTTTGCCAAGGGAAAACTTCCGCTACACTGCATCTCAAACCTTCCACTTGGGGTAACCAACGAGGGGCGAGAAGCCATCAATAGTCAAAGACAAGCACCAAGAGACTCTCAATCTTCAATCAACACACAAGAGAGGAAATCACTCATGAAAATATTTTTCTAATCCATGTCCAATAGACCGCTGTCACCTTGGTCTCGGGGATTATACTAGATAAAGACAAGTGAGTACATCAATCCAATACATAGAGGAAGGGGAAATATCATGGGATCACCCTAGATTAACATAGCCTATGATCACAACGAAGATCACATCATGGGAGAGAGAATTGACCACATAGCTACTGGTAGAAACCTCAGCCCCGAGGAGAAACTACTCCCGCATCATGGAGGGAGGAAGCAACGTCGATGGAGATGAATCCGGGGGCACTTCCCCGTCCCGGCAGGGTGCCGGCACAGGAATTCTGGTCCCCCGAAGCTTGATGGCGATGGCGGCGGAGATCGGAATTGCGTCTGGAGAAAAGGGGTCTGGAATCAGGGTTTCTGCGACGGGTGTTAAATATATGCCAAAGGGGGGCATCAGCGGAGGCCTGGGGGGCCCAGGCGCCCCCCCGGCGCGGCCAGGAGGGGGGCCGCGCCACCAGGGCGTCTGGAGCCCTGGTGGCCCCCCTCCGGCCCTACTTCGGCCGTGTGGAAGCTTCCGGAACGCTGATTTTTTATATAATTTTTCCGGGATTTTTCTGGCAGTTTTCGTGACGGGAAAACCTGAAATACAAAAACAGCAGAAAACAGAAACTGGCACTGGGGTGCACTGAGTTAATAGGTTAGTCCAAATATGATCAAAAGTGTATGGAAGTGTATAAATATCATAGCAATATCACCCAAAAGCGGCATGGAGCAAGCAGAAATTATAGATACGTTTTGGACGTATCAACATCCCCAAGCTTAATTCCTGCTCGTCCTCGAGTAGGTAAATGATAACAAGAATAATTTCTGTGGTGACATGCTATTAACCATATAGGACTTTTCATAGTCATATGACAAAAGCTTACTGAGACAATGAATCTGTAGTAATTAAGTTGCCTTATGAGAAAATCACAAAGAACTGAAAGTTTTACAATATGATACTGAAACATCAAATAGATTTGTAATGAGCATGGTGTGCAAATATGATAAAGTGGTATCTCGCTTGCCCCCTTTAGTGAAGCAAAACATAAATGCAGGGGCACCTCCAAGGTTTAAGTGATGACTAGATACAATGATTTCAGAATAAACGATATCATAATCATGCAAAAGACAATGCTACTTTGGGACAATGCACATTACACCCAGAATGACAATCATGCTCTTAGTAGTTGGTGCTTTTAAAAGAAGGTGGAGACTCTCGAACCGTGGCTTTTGTTGGCAAAGTTGAAAACCCGTGGTCGGAAACAAAGACAAAACATGTACCAGAGCTCTTGGTTTTAAAAACAGAGGTAATAATTATTTTTTTGGATATGCATGTTTCGTCAACGAATGCTAGCAGAAAACTCAAATCACTTCTTGAGATGGACAAGTTTCGAGGAACGGCTCCCGAATGAGGACGATCACATCCTCTTAATCTCCTTTGTTTATCACTGCCAAAATTTTCTGATTTCTCATGAACAAAGCGTGAAGGAGGGTTTGTTTGTTATATTATTTTTGAGCCGGGCGCACTCTTTGCCAGTTCCTTCTCGTATTATGGGTTTTCACATTAGACATGCAATCCCGGGGTGAAGCTTGTCCAACTTAAAAAGATCATGAATTAACTACTACTTCCTCATGAGCTAAAACAGAGGCACAAAAGAGAAATGCTTTTTTTGAATAATTTCGAGATGGCACATGAAAGTCTTCGTTAGGAATGGCAGGTAAATACCATGTATAGGAATGTATGGTGGACTCATATGGCATAACTGGTTTAAAGGATTTTGGATGCACAAGCAGTCAGTCCGCTTAGTACAGGTGGAGGTTAGCAAAAGACTGGGAGCGACCAACTAAAAGAGCAATGACGGTCATAATCATGCAGAGCGACAAAGCAACATTGAATCAGGCATGGAAGTTATATCGCTACTCAGAAATAAAAGATCATCAAGGCTTGACAGACTTTCTTTACAGTCTTAAATATGCGTGAGCATACGCCAAGTCAATCAAAATAAATTCTTGAAGGAAGATATCACTAAACCATACCACATCGTAGGCAAACAAATCATGTTGGTACTCCAATAACACATTGGGAACCCCCCCCCCAGCTATTTGAGACTAACCATAAGAAAACATGAACTACTAAGCACCATTATGCACGTAGCATTTTTATCATAGACATATCGACCAATGCAATAGAAGCCAACTCTCTTAATAAGATAAGCATGATAAATAAAGAGAGTTCCAACGACCAACTAAACAAAAGCTCTTTAAAAAGGTAAGCATGAAAACTAAGAGCTAAACATGATAGTAGCTATTGAAAGACAAAGAACACACACAACAAGGATAGACATGAAAATTCTATGTTATGTTCTAGGTTGAAGTGGAGCGTGTTTCTCTCCCACACAATGAAAGCTGAGTTCCAACTCGTTATGAAAAGCAAGCAAAGCTAAAGAAAACTAAAAAGGAAACTAAAAGCAAGACGCTCCAAGCATAGCACATAACACATGAAGTGATAAAAATATAGTGGAACGAAAGACGAACTGATAATGTTGATGGAGAAGGGGATGCACGGGGGCATCCCCAAGCTTAGACGCTTGAGTCTTCTTGAATATTTCTTGGGGGTGCATGGGGGCATCCCCAAGCTTGAGCGTTTGACACTCCTGAATCTTTTTATCATCTTCCCTCGCACACTTGAAAACTCCCTTCATACATAACTCATCATAATCTGATTAGCGAGGTTAGTACCCATAATAAAATAATTTTTCCTTGCTGGAAATAAGGATATTCTTAAAGGTCTACTGTTTCTCAAGATTGCCAAAGGGTTTTTGCAAAGAAAAAGCAAGCTCAAGGTTTGCAAAACGGAGAAAAGGCAAAACAGGGCAGAATCTGTGAAAAACAGACCAGCAAGTAGTAAATGATTTTTTTCGGGGCACTTCTGCAACTCAAATCAAAAAACTCAGAACAGACGCCCGAAAGCCAATTGTATAGAGCACGCTGTTGAAAAAATTCAGACCAAAAAGATGATCTGGTGATTTTATACGAATTTTTCTGTCCAAGGACAGAATCTGTTTCCTGGACAGCACGTCACAACTTTTGAACTTTCTTGCAATCAGAGGCTACACTTGGCGCAAAGCTGAAAAATAAAGATACAATGATGTTTCTACAGTAGTAACGAACATCAAGACCACTAAAAACTGAAAGAACACACTGAAAGCAAAGATAACAAGGGTTGTCTCCCTAGAGCTCTTTCTTTATAGCCATAAAGATAGGTTTAAGACTTTAATGATGCTCTCGTAGGAATAAGAGTTGAAGAACAAAAGAGAGCATCAAGAAGCAAATACCAAATACATTTAAGCCTAACATGCTTCCTATGCATAGGAATATTGCAATAGAATAATTCATTGAAGCACAAAGCAATAAGCATAGGAAGACAAAACAAGTGCAGCTTCAAAACCTTCAACATAAAGAGAGGGAACTTAATATTATTGAAATATCTATAAGCATATGTTCCCTTCTCATAATAATTTTCAGTGGGATCACGAATAAACTCAACAATATAAGCATCACATAAAGCATTGTTACCATGATCCACATGCAAAAAGGTACTCTTACTCTCCACATAAGCATAATCTTTCTCATTAGTAATAGTGGGAGTAGGACTATCATAAACAACTTGAACACTATAGATTAATTGTGTATTAGGAGGGTGGTGTTCAACAAGGGAGTAATTCCCTCCATGATTATGACAAGTTTCATAAGGATAATTTCTCCTTATGTCATACGTACCTTTATAATCACTATAGATTGGAGTTATAACATCATCATAGTAGAGAAGAGCATTATCATTGCTAGCAACTATATTTGTAATCATGTTATCTTTATTCTTACTAGCAAAAGAATTATCAATTATCACATCACTAGTGGGTAAAGGATTTGCAATCCTATCATCCCCAAGCTTAGAGCTTTCCATATCATGACTTTCAGAGTTGGTACCAAAAAGATTTTCAAGATCATAAGTAGCATTATCATCATTTTCCCAATCACAATAAGTAACATGCATATCATAATCAAAATCATCTTCAATAGTACCTACGGACGTATCATCAAGATGATAATTAAGGCAATAAACTTCACCTTCTTCTTTAAACTTACAACCGTTAGGATAAAAGTTGATGAGAGGAATATGCTCAGGCCAGGTTGATACCCATTCTTCTTCCTTCTTGCTCCTCTTCCTCCTCCTCTTCTTTTTCTTCTTCTTCACCTTAGGAGGGGGTGGTTGGAGATGAAGCTTCTCCACATATCCTGGTTTATCATTAGAAACAATAGAGGAAACTTGGGAGAAACTCTCCTTTTTATTAGATATAAGAGTCATTTTTATACTTTGGTAAAGTTCCCTCCCTTCTAATCTTACTTATGTAATCATTTTCATGGCAATTAACAACACAATAGAGATGGCAATTTTGCAAAGTGTTTTTTATTCCTATGGCATTAACATCTAGCCAAGAAGTCTTTTCTGATAACTCCTCACACATCAAAAATAACATAAGCTCATCATAAAGATCAGAGGTGATGATGTTATCACACAACTGGTTAACAGTTATGTTTTGATAGTTCATGCATTGAAAATTAAAGTGACCTTCTATACAGCAAAGTTCACAAGTAAAAGGATAAAGGTCACACAATTCTCTAGCAATTTCATTTAAATCTCTGACCCAAGTGATTGTTCTTTCATGCTTATGTAGCTTACAATACTTCTCTTCTTCAATCATAGGCCTTTCACAAGGTCTATCCACTCCACAAAAATTAACATGCTTATATAAGACTTCATTTTTAGGAATTGGATCATGCATGTTGCAATCATCATGAACAATTTCATTTTCTTTGCAAATCTCTTTAAAAGGTTCATGATGCTTGTTCCAATCCTCCTTAGGCATATTGAGATGTGAAGCAAAAGATTTGAGGAAATCAACAAGGAGTTGAGAATCAAGCCCAAATTTAGCACTAAACTTATTAAAACTTGTAGTTTCAACAAAGGACTTAATGCAATCATACTCATAAACTATACCTGACTCTTTACCTTTGTCGATCTCCCAATCTTCAGTGTTGCGTTGAATTCTTTCAAGGAGTTCCCATTTAGCATCAATCTTTTCGTTTGTGAAAGAACCCATAGAGGAAGCATCGAGCAAATCTTTATCCTGTCGAGAGAGCCTCGCATAGAAATTAGTAATAATCATATCTTTGGGGAGCCCATGGTTAGGACATTTTAGCATTAACGTTTTCAGTCTCCCCCAAGCTTGAGCTATGCTCTCTCCGCCATGAGGATAGAAATTATAAACATAATTCCTATTCTCATGGACTTCATGAAGAGGATAAAACTTGGAGTAAAAGAGAGACTGGATCTCTTCCCAATTCAGCAGGTGAGAGTCATCTAGTAGCCTATACCATTCCAATGCTTTTCCTTTCAGTGACAAGGCAAATAATTTCCTCATGACAAACTCCCTTGATACACCTGCAAGCTTAAATAATGAACATAGTTGTGACAGATATAGCAAGTGTTCACCGGGATGTCTGTCTCCTGCATAACGATTAGCCAAAACATAATCGATAATACCAGCTGGTATTTTATAGGGCACAATTTCAGTAGGGGGAGGAGCAACCACCACAGGTGTGGGGTGTCTTCCCACAAGCAACGATCCAATAGCACGGTTTTCCATAAACATAACTAGTGAAACTAAAAACAAGAAACGAAAAGATTTAATTGCAAGATCTAAAGATATACCTTCAAGCACTCACCTCCCCGGCAACGGCGCCAGAAATAGCTTGATGTCTACACACGCTTCTACTCTTGTAGACTATGTTGGGCCTCCAAGCGCAGAGGTTTGTAGGATAACAGCAATTTCCCTCAAGTGGATGACCTAAGGTTTATCGAACTCAGGGAAGTAGAGGTTGAAGATGGTCTCTCTCAAGCAACCCTGCAACTAATATACAAGAAGTCTCTTGTGTCCCCAACACACCTAATACACTTGTTAGATGTATAGGTGCACTAGTTCGGCGAAGAGATGTTAAATGGCAAGTGATATGGATGGCAAAACAAAGTAATATAAATCTGTAATAAAAAGTGCAGCAAGCAAACAAGTGGTAAACGTGAGCACAAATGGTATTGCAATGGTGGAAACAAGGCCTAGGCTTCATACTTTCACTAGTGGCAACTCCCAACAACATTAACATAATCGAATCACATGATATTTCCCATAAAACATGCAATGGAGACGCACCTGGAGGTCATTCCTTCGTGGTCGAGAGAGGATGAGAATTATGTAGGGCTACAAAAGCACACCTCAAAGTTCGTAGTTCTCAATCTAAGGATTTCCCAATGTCACCGCGGCCATCCAAAGAGAGTCCCACAATCACCACAACATATCTAAAGGATAGTCAAAGACAAGCACCAAGAGACTCTCAATCTTCAATCAACACACAAGAGAGGAAATCACTCATGAAAATATTTTTCTAATCCATGTCCAATAGACCGCTGTCACCTTGGTCTCGGGGATTATACTAGATAAAGACAAGTGAGTACATCAATCCAATACATAGAGGAAGGGGAAATATCATGGGATCACCCTAGATTAACATAGCCTATGATCACAACGAAGATCACATCATGGGAGAGAGAATTGACCACATAGCTACTGGTAGAAACCTCAGCCCCGAGGAGGAACTACTCCCGCATCATGGAGGGAGGAAGCAACGTCGATGGAGATGAATCCGGGTTCACTTCCCCGTCCCGTCAGGGTGCCGGCACAGGAATTCTGGTCCCCCGAAGCTTGATGGCGATGGCGGCGGAGATCGGAATTGCGTCTGGAGAAAAGGGGTCTGGAATCAGGGTTTCTGCGACGGGTGTTAAATATATGCCAAAGGGGGGCATCAGCGGAGGCCTGGGGGGCCCAGGCGCCCCCCCGGCGCGGCCAGGAGGGGGGCCGCGCCACCAGGGCGCCTGGAGCCCTGGTGGCCCCCCTCCGGCCCTACTTCGGCCGTGTGGAAGCTTCCGGAACGCTGATTTTTTATATAATTTTTCCGGGATTTTTCTGGCAGTTTTCGTGACGGGAAAACCTGAAATACAAAAACAGCAGAAAACAGAAACTGGCACTGGGGTGCACTGAGTTAATATGTTAGTCCAAATATGATCAAAAGTGTATGGAAGTGTATAAATATCATAGCAATATCACCCAAAAGAGGCATGGAGCAAGCAGAAATTATAGATACGTTTTGGACGTATCACTGCATCGCGTCCAAGACGCCGGAGCTCCCGAAGGCGACATAGACGACGGAGCCGGGGGCCTGCTTTGCGAGGCAGGTCATGTCTTCCGGTAGGAAATGTCCGGCCGGCGTCGAGGTCGGCCCTACCACTGGGCCGAGAGGCAATGCGTTCGGGAGCAGAGCCCCAGAGCGTCAGGTTCCATCTCCATGAAGGTTTTGCAGATGATCTTCTCAGCTAGTGGCATCAACCGGTTGGTCCTGAGGACATTCTGGATGTTGGTTCTTCCATCTCTAATCTTGTTATCTTTAGGAGGTTTCTTACCCTTGAGGCTCAGTACAACACACAACCAATTGCGTTGATTCTCTCATCTCTAATCTTCTTATATTTTGATCTCCTTATTTTGAAAAAAAAAGATAACTGTAGCCGAATTTTGTACTCGCAACCCCCACAACTAATGGACAAGCTGGTGGACAAGCTGCCACCGTCCAAAGGTAAACGGTGCCCCCGGCTGCACCACTTGGCCAACATCATCTTCCGTGTTTTGTCGTTCGCGTGCCTCATCAACATCTTTATTTTACTCTTTCATATTCGTGAGGGTGGCTAGGTTATTGTCACAGCTAGGGATGTTGTAGTCCCTTTTATTGGGGGTGACAGTCTTTAGTGCAACCTCTTACATAGCTTTCCTATGCCATTAGTGCTACTATATCTGCTTCGTCATGAAGTCCGACTCTAGGCCATGGTAAAAGTTGCGGCCATGGGTGGCAGGGGGCGTTGCCCCCCCCCCCCCCCCCCC